>VZRF01006086.1:213694-548857 GCA_013396875.1 Vireo altiloquus
TTTTGTATGCACAATACTTTGCTAATGTTACTTTGCAGTGTTACTGCTTATTTATTTATTACAATGCTTTATTTATTAGTGATTTGGTTATTTTATTATAGTGATTTGTTTATTTATTTATTAGCAATTTTCTTAGCAACTTAGCTAACTTTCTTAGCAAAAGAGAATCACTCTATTTATTATTTATTTATTTATTATTTATTTCTGCCTCTGCAGTAGCAGTGTCCAGGCTGCCTTTCCACCCCCTCCAGCAGCAGGAGAGGCAGCTGGCCCCCTGCTAGCTGTGACAGTGTGAGCATGGTGGGGCTTTGGCCACAGATTTTCATACAAACATAGAATGGTTTGGGTTGAGAGGGACATGAAAGGTCTGTCAACTACCACTAGACCAGTTTGGTCAGAGCCTCATCCAACCTGACCTTGAACACTTTCAGGGATGGAGCACCCACAACATCTCTGTTTCAGTGCCTCATCAGCATCAGGTTTTGCTGAAGCACCCTGGACTAGAGAGGTTATTTTACCTTTAAAAACTGCTTAATGCAGACTTTTTTTTTTTTTTGAAGGAACACTTAGCGACTTTGTGATTCATTCTGGTTCCATCGGAGAGAGAAAAGTGGCAATGCCCTGGCATTCCTCAGCATAGGGGCACAGAGGGTTCAGGGCAGGGCATGGACTGCAGACATTCAGCTCTCGCTGTGGTCTGGCTTGTGATATTTCTATTATTATCGACATTGTTTTATTATAATTTTACTTCTTATTATTGCTTTAATTTTAATATATTTTCACTATCATTATTATTTTTATGTATTCTCGGTGTCTCTGGCAGTTCTGCTGGTGTCGGGGGTCCCGCGGGACGCGTCCCGCAGGCGCTGCCGGCAGGTGGTGCTGGAGGAGCGTGGCCCCCGCTCCGCCCAGCCCTGCCAGCCCCGCATCCCTGCCCGACCCCGCATCCCTGTCCGGCCCCGCATCCCTGTCCGGACCCGCATCCCTGTCGGCCCCGCATCCCACCCAGCCCTGCATCCCTGCCAGCCCCGCATCCCTGCCCGACCCCGCATCCCTGTCCGGCCCCGCATCCCGCCCAGCCCCGCATCCCTGTCCCGACCCGCATCCCTGTCCGCCCCGCATCCTGCCCAGCCCTGCATCCATGTCGGCCCCGCATCCCTGCCAGCCCTGCATACCCATCCGACCCCGCAACCCTGACCGGCTCCGCGTCCCTGCCCGGCCCCGAATCCCTGCCTGGGTCTGTATCCCTGCCCGGAGCGGCATTCCAGGGGTGAGCAAGCCCCGAAATGGGATGTGTTTCCCTGGAGGAGTGGCCCATGCGAGCCTGTGGTGCCTGTCCCTGTGCTTGTGCTGCCCACTGGCCCCTGCCAAGGGAGGCCGAATGGTCCCAGGCTGCTGATGCATCACACCCCGAGCTGGTGCAGGAGCTGCGCTCACAGCTCAAATGAAGGTGTTTGCCCAGTTGCATAAACTAAAGGGAGCAGATGTTGTACAAGGGATGAATAAACCAGTGTCACTGGGGACGGTGGGAAGTTGCCTCAGGATACTGCCCGAGTCTGGCTTTTGTCAGGGTTTGGACTTTTTTCTTTTGTTTTACTGGGAAGCAGGAAGTTTGAGTTAGATTTTAGGCACTGAAATTGAGCCAATTGTCAGTCACCCACAGAAAGTTTGGACAAGTTACAGATTTGTGACTAATGCATGGGATTGTGAAAAATCAGTGGTAGCTGGCGAATGACAGTGGAACAGCAGCTATGAATAATGTAACCAGGAGACATAACGTAGAGGGGAATAATAATAAAAAAACTGTAGTCAAAGCTCTACAAAACTCCTGCACAAGTCCTGCAGAAGAAATGACATCTTGATGTAGCAAAGATGAGAGTAGCGGGGGTAGAACTAGGAAAGGATAGTATCAGAGAAACTGGTAAAAATGCCCTCAGGAGACCCTTTGTGGTACAAGTGATGCATTTGAAAGACGAAGTCTGAAGATGGATTCTTGAGACTGTCTAATAAGAAATTATTAGAAGAAGTAAAGATGTTATGGTGAACATATTGCAAGGAGCAAATCTGATTACATCTGATTGGTCACCTCATTAATGAGCTGCACCTAGCTCACATGATGTGTTTTCTGTTTATGTTCAAAACTGAGTGTCCAGAAACTTTAAAGCACCACCCTTTAAAGCAGTCTATATCCTTGATAAATTTGGCAAGGTTAGACAAGAAGATATTTATTCATAAGTGTCAGAGACAGTTAGGAAACTAGACAATTCTTAGGATGCTATTTCCAGTCACACACCCTGAAAAGATTGGCGTATGATAATGTCATGAGACAGCCAGGTTGGGAGTTGCATTGGTTTGAGGTCAGGCCTCTCTGCTGGTGAGAGATGACTCTTCCTCTAGCTTTGTTCTCCAGAATGAGAACCATTTCTTCATCTGGGTTTTGTTTTCATTCTTCAGGCACAAATATGTATTTCTAGATGTGAACCTATCTATCTGAAAGCAGTATTTTGATCCAAAAGTGTATCATGGAGAAAAAGCTATGATGAAGAACTGCTTCAGAAACCATAATTTTATTTTCTTATTTGCTTTCAGCTTGAAAATAAGGACAGAGTAATACTAAGCATATTGTATCCTTGCATTTGAGGAATAAGGGTATGAAACATGTGCTGGGCATGTGTTCCAAACGTACATTTCATAAATTACCATGATATTCTAAATTTTGTATTTCATCTACATATTTATGATGCCCATGCATTTCACTATGTGTATGCTACAGCCGTGGAATGGTTGTTCAGCTCTTGAATGAATTTGTTTTCTGGTTCGTGTAATAAGAGGTGTTTGGCCTTCACTCTGAGTCCTTTTTTAACTCGCAGTCTAAAGTCTCACATAAATTGAAAAGCAGTGACTCAGTATGTCTCAAAAATAAACCTTTTCCTGAGAAATTCATTAAGAGCTTGGAGTGGAAGGTTTTATATTTTAATGAGATGAGTCAGAAACATTTAATTAAAAATCTCTTGTAAACCATGTTTTGGATAGGAAATTGTCCAAATAATATAAACAGATTTCACTTGGCACTTGAGATATTTCTATGCTTGATATCATGCAAATATAATGTTAAAAACTGGACTTAAGATTCTGCTGCTAAATCAATGATTGGTCTTAAAAGATGCAATGTAACAAATGGCAGGAAGGATAAAGTTGGCAAAATCAGCATCTGTTATCTGTTAACTAATCTCATGATTTATAAAAACAAACAGCTAGTTAAGTCTTCAATAGAAATGTATAAACCCCCTGTTAATTAACAGAGACACATTGTGGTTTGAGGCAAATTTCTATCATTGTAATCATACTGTGTGAGAATCTGATAGAGCAGAGCAGCCTCTCTGTTGGTGGGAAATAATGTATATAATCAAAATCAGCCTTAGCAGAGAACCTCAAACCACAAGAAAATAAGAGTCCTGAAAGAGGAGCTAACAGAGAGAATGTTATCCAGAGGCTACCAGGGGTATTATACACAATATTGAGCATGCTGGCAGTTAATGGAAAATGCATATAGGCTGGCTGAAATACTAATTATTATCTTGTATGTATATTTACATTTCCTTCCCACTCTACAGTTCTGTGACTCTATGGTGACTGATGACATCAGTGCAGTTCTGAAATAACCATTTTCTTGTTTCTCCACAAAGATCTGACTAGTAAAGGTAATTTAAACCATGGGCATTGAAAATTCCAGTGGATTTTCCTGCACAACCAGAGTCCCATTGCCACAATGCAAGTGCAGATCATTGACTCTTCCCTGTTCCTCAGTGCACCTTTTTTGAGCTTCCCGAGTCCATACCTGCTGGAAAAATGCTTCTTTGCACACTTGCTACCCTGTGTCTTTTAGGTTTCTCAGAATCATGGTGAGAATGTCTCATACCACAAAGCAACAGGTATCTATATTTTATTTCAAAGGTGCTTTCGTTAGAGAAGAGGATAAAGGGATGGAGGTAAGAATAATCAACTTCTTGTGTAAAAAATTATGGGATCCATATTTTAGGAAAAACAGTGATATGCTAATTGTAGGATTTCATTGGTCCCAAACTGAACACACTGTGTATCTTAGCATAATATTCCCACCACAGATTTACTAGTCAATTCTTTTCAGAATCTCTGATAAAATGCTGCATAAAAGCAAGGGGAATCAAAGCAAAGACCCAAAGAGTTACATTTGGAATGGGAACTTAGCAGTGCTTGATGGGAAAGGTCTGACAGCTTTTTGTTGTCCTGAACCTACCCCATTGGTCTTGACTTTGAATTCATCTTTTTTGATCTGTGTCAAAAATCCTCAGTCAATAAAGCAGGAGGCATTTATTGCATTGCTGTCACTCAGCTTTTTCTCAATTTTTCTTGTACTCATCTTGACTAGTGGCAATGATTTAGGAATGTTGAAGTCTGAATTTATTTATGTGACATCATACTTATATATTGCTAGTTACTCTGTCCCTAGAAAGGAGGCAAGGAGACAGAATATGGGTCTCATTTTGCTGTCAGTGTATTTATTTTGCCTGCTGTCACCTGGGTGCACAGAAGATACAACTAATGCCTGCTGAAAAAGAGTTTAAGTTCTTCATTGTAAGACAGATTGCCCCATGTCTTCCTAGCTAAGGCTTTTAGACAAGAGATTTGTTTCACAGGGGTTTTCTGTGCATTTGGAATTTTGTGCATGGTAAAGGTTTTGAGGGCATGAAGACAAGTACTTTTTGGCACACAAATTTTTTACCAGAATTGTTTTACTCTATTTTATCCCACTGAAGGATGGGTATCTAGAGTATGCCTGTATCTCTCAATACAAAATGGAGCAGTCCCACAGCTCATCCCTCAATAGCTTCGCTCCAAGGGTAAAAGCAGATATGCCAGAAATGGGATAGAACCAGGAGAGACACAGTGGTACTTCCTCAAGATGCTCTCCTCGCCTCCAGCAGTCTGCAGTCCAGGAATTTCTCTGATCACAGATGGTTTTAATTGTATTAATAACCCTCAGAAGATTTTCTTCCTATGTCTGGTCTAAACAGATGCAAGTTTTTCATTCTCTCAATAATCTGTGCAAGTTCTGCAGCCAGTCTGGTGTATGAAGAAGCATCTCCTCCTCTTTCTTTTGAATCAACCCTATTTAAGCTTGTAGTGGAAGAACCAGAGGTCAAACAGTCTCTGGTCACCCTCTCTGTCCCAGCTATATTTTTATAGGCTTCAATCATGTGTTTAATCAGTTGTCTTTTCCACGTTGATAACGATGCACACAAATTTAATTTTATATCAGCATCCATAAAAATATCTTCTGTAATGCAACAGCTTGAAGTTGTGAACTTGGACATTCCTTGGTTTCTGTTCCTAAGCACAGGTTACACAGAACTGATGCTAAAGCTCACTGAAGTGTCATGTGACATCCAGTTTTAGTTTGAAACCAGGTTTGTGTGTGTGCCTTTATGGAATGTCTGTAAGAGATATTGTAAATAACTTTAAAATTAAATCATAGCATGACCTGTGCAATCCATATTAAAAGAAACAAGATGTTTCAATAATAAATATCTGTTTAGAATTAGATGAGGGAGACTTTTTGGGAGATGCTTAATGATAGAGTGGGTTTCAGGAGAAATGGGCAGATATGAAAATGAAACTTGTTAAACAAGCCAAGTCCTTAAACAACTTCTCATTCAACATGGTCACTAATTCATGGGCTGAGTTGTAATTAACAGTCCAGAATTCTTCATCTGCTGAAAAGTGATGCTCTGTTTGAATATATCTTTGGATAACTGTACTAATAATGATTAACTCTGAAAATGCATGACTGAGGTAAAAATAATGGTATAAAATTTGGATGGAGGGCAGCTGAAACTAAAAGCCATGATGAAGGATTTTAAAAACTAATCTCCAGACTAATTCCAGTATTTGGTTTAGTGGGGATGAGGGTTACGGTTAAAGTGTGTACTCAGATCTCATCACAACCATGTCAAGAATGAGGCTTCTCCAGGTTCTGTATTGTGCTTTAGGACATAGCCTGATGCAAAGACCCAAAGCTTATCAATGTTGTTGATTTCTCTGCAGTTTATTACCACTTTTATCAATAGGTTCAATATGGTCTTTTCCTTATTTAAAACCTTGTAGCACAACATTTCCAAAGGACGCACTGAACCTGAGCAGTTCTAAGAACACACCAGTTATCTGTGTTACTGATGTCCCTGATTATGGTCAAATATTCATGCTGATCACCACAATACATGCCACAAGCTAAATTTCCTAAGTTTTGTGGTTATTTTCCATTTTAATATATGATAGCCCAAAGATAGAAAAACAGTTCTAGGATGGTGGTATCCTTAAGCACACCTCTGGAAGTGGTACTAAGCCTTGCTACGAATTTAGTGTTCTCTCCCTGCAATGTTGCTGTTGATGATGTTGTAATCTAAGGTTGCCCATGATGCTCTCAGGGAGTTGGATTTGTTGCATACAGTATGCTTGTCTGCCCCTTGGAAGAAGAAGGAAGTTTGCAGTGAAAATAAGCTGTTATTGTCAGCAAAGAATCACTGCGTGAGCATTACAGAGCACCTAAGGAATGTTCAATGACTTGGTAATTCTAAGCTTTGTGTCATTGTCAATGAGAATGGGAAAATTAATTTAATTAGGACAATATTTCATTTAGAGTTAAGCTTAATAGGCAATTTCTTGTCACTATGAGCATATGTTATTTGCTGGGCTTGTGTTTTCAGTGTTTTATCAGCCTTACATCACCTGACCCTACTGAGAAGAAACTAAATTTAAGTTCTACCTACTTAGCTTAGGTTTCTTTACCAAATCTATTAAGCAATTATAATAAAAGATAGAGGAGTGGAGAGGCTAATTAAAAGTCAGAACTTGTTGGGGGTTTTTTTTGGTTTTTTTTTTTAATATTGGAAGAGTATAATTAATACTAGGTAAATTTGTTATATTAATATGTCTTGGTGGTAAAGGTAACAACATGGAAAATCTTGTCTTCTAAAAAGAAAGTGAATAAGCAGTGTATCCCATTACAACGGGCTGTAAAGAATATCAAAAGCCAGAGGAAGGTTAGTAACAAATTAAAGAGAAACTGGATTTAATAAAGGAAGAGAAAGGAATCGCTTGGAGACAAAGTCTAGAAAAGAAATTTGATTTTTCAGAAAATTAAGGATCTTCCTTTTAGTTTTTAATTATCATGGATAAGTAGTGTGTCTGGTTTTATCATATCTGAATAAAAATCCTGTGGTGAGGGGGAAATTTTATTTATAATGACTTTAGTTCCTAAGCCACAATATCAATTTATGCTTGGTTCTGTTTGCATAATATTTTATGAGTGTCTGATTAGGCCTTTATTATGAGGCTTTATATGTTTTCAGTGTAGGTTCTGCCTCTGAATTAAGGTTATTTTCTCAGCACCTTTCCCCTTTTCCTGAGATTAATTTAATTTGATAAGTGATATTGGAAGACAAATACATTTATGTTTAAACTTCATAAATAAGTGGTTCTAAACACTCAAAAAAATTGGTTTTGTACAAGGTAATTTTAATCTTACTCCAGTTCTTTGGATGGGAAGAAGTCAGTATTAAAGTCTCTCTTTCTCCTCAAAGTCCATAAAAATTGAATAAAAAAATGCACAGAAAATTCCAAACTTGATTCTTTAACAGAAGTGCTTCACAGCAGCTGCTCAACAGTTAGCACAAACTAAAGTTGCCAGTTTACACCTTTGGGAAAATTGGTTGTTCAGAGAAAAGCTTTTAACTCTGTTCTTGTCTTGTATTGATGGAAAAATAAAAGTAAACTAGACAATACAATTATGGAAGTAGAGGGATGTTACATTATGGTGACTTCACAGGTACAGATGCTCACCCTGGTCCTCTTTATTTGATCATGTAGCCTAGAGGCTGAACAATATCATCCTTAGCAGTATCTTATCAAGGGCAGGGTTTGAAACAAGGGAGCTGCTCTTTTGCGGTCAACCGGGCTCAGAGATGAATTATTCGTTGTAATTTTTGTAAAGAAATAAAAATAAAATGCAGTAGTAAAAACTTGGTTGGCTTACCTCTTAACAAATTCCTCTACCACAACGTTTGCTAACTAGGTACTTATAAAATCCAAAGAATACATGGAGTTCACCTTCAGAATAAAGCATCTTCCATACTCACACAGTATAGCCAGTTTCTCTACTATTCAATGCTGCTGAGAAACAATTATTTAAAATAATAATTCTATCATAAAAGTTGCTGCTAAAGCAAAAGTTGTATTTACTTTTATGTATTTACTTTTTTATGAAAGAGGAAAACGTGCACAGGGAAGCCATATGGTGGATAAAACAGGTTTTGCTGAAAGCCACTTCATCTCCATGCTTCTTGAGTTCTGGAACAATGTTGTTAATTATCTTGGCTAATTTCCTCCCCTAGTATTTCAGTTTGGTGTTTTGTGCATCATAAACCATGCTGAATGTTCCTGTAGTACTTAAACACTGTCCAGCTTAATTTCATGTTCAGAGTTATTCTCCTATGCATTGCCAACGTCTGGCTCTTACTAGCTGTCTAATTAAAATATTTGCATGTCAAACCATCTGCATGCATAACATGTATTTTTTGATGCTGACCCTCTCCTGGTCTCACTTGTATGATAAATAAGGAAATGCAGAATTCAGCACAATTCCAAACACAATATTTTGGTGTCAGTCATGACACTTGAAAAAGGGAGAATAGATGCTCACAGGCAAGTCAGAAGATGTTGCTGTCATGGCTTGATGCACTACAAGTGACATTGCTGTTAAGAAAGGGTTCGTAAGTCTGAGGAAGAAAACACACTCCTATGTGGATTTAACCTGGACTGCCAGAGAATAAGGTTATTACCCTTATCTAGAATAAATGATACTGAATAAAATTGCAACTGTGATAAAATTGGAAGTTACTTTTTTTCTAAAGCTGCATCATTTTCATTTAGCCATCAGATGAAGAATGGTTGTAAAAATCCAAATTATTTTGGCTCTAGCAAGTATTGCTTAAAAACTCTTATTGATTGTATATAAACGAGATATGGATTTGCAGATGGTTTGTACAATTTACTCTGGCTTTCTCTACTCATGTATTTTTCCTCTGTTTTCAAAACTGTTTTCCTTAACATCACTCTTACCAGAAAAAAGGAATGTTTGATACAAAAAATATGAAAACCTCAAAACGGTTTGCCCTGGGTTTTTCTTTGCTTTTTATGGTTTTTTTAAAATGTGAAGCTACAATATTTATTAGGACTGGTGATCTACCTGGAAGTCAGACTGAGGAAATATTTATTGGCTCTAATGTTACACGGGTGTCAGTGTTTATGTAAATTTCATAAATATTACTATTTTATATATCCCAGAGAGAATACTTCATTGGTTTCATATGACACATAGGTAAGATAGAAACTCAGTGAATGACATATGGAGATCTCTATATATATATATTTAATATGCAATATCTTTGTCAGTTGAATACGTTTCAACTTTGATTGTACTCAAAAGCTTTAAACATTTATAGTTATATTACTCAAATACATCTTTGCCTTTCTAAGAAACGTGGAATATCTTAGGACACAGGGAATTCATGAAGATATCTGATCCAGTCTTTCCTAACCCAGGGATTATGAATATGAAATAGAAATATGGCTAAACAAAGAATTTAACTTTTGTTTTTTCCTGTCAATCAGATCCCTAGTCCATCATCAGGTGATAATGGATGAAGAATGAAGTGTTAATCTCCTAATAGTTAGATAAATTTATTTTATTCCCAGTGAGCCCCATGTCTATGTTCAGATCTATAGTTTGAAAGGAGATGTAAATGAGGTAGTGGCTTGTTGAAATGAATCTTTATCTTCCTGTGTGTTACTCTCTGTTTCTGCTGTCTCTGTGTCCCTTGTTATTATTGTATCAAATTAGAAAATTTGGCATGAAATATTCTGATCCAAGTATAATTACAGCTCCTAAAAGTATTCTAAGGTTTCTTTCAATTTTGTGCAGGCTTCTTAGTTTAAAATTGCATTATATTAATAACTATATGAATAATTATTATATCAATACTAGAATAGTTCATTGTTTAGCTAACTGCTGCATAAAAATCTAAAATTACTAACAATTAAGAAAATCAACAAAACTTTGATTTTAAATTTACTTTTCCTTTTTTTATCAGTTGTTCTTTTGATTATTATATAATGAGACATATTATCGATGATCATATTTTGAAACACAAAATGATTAAATAATGAGATCATATATTGACAATTTTTAGATTGACTGGGAAAATCTCATTGCCTAAATAATTCATCAGAATATCAAGTCCAAGGGCAATGTGAAGCGACACATTTTGAATTTAATATTATACATAAGAGATTATTTTATTATCTTTTATAATGCATTTGTTATTCCATCCAAAAATACATGTAGACACACATATTAAAAAAACACTTCTATTACTAATATTTTTATGTATTATTATACTTTTACTATGTTTACTTCACTAGCAACTGGTTTTTTTTTTTTCTTCATTATCAATATCTCCATGTTTAGGAACAGGTAAAAATCAGAGTGAAAGAAACCAAGGCTGTGACAGAATCTTGTGATAGAAATAATTTCAATTTCAGATTGAAGTCAGTTTACACCTGGCACTGCTTTAGCGAGAGAGAAACAAGCTTCCAGAAGGGAATATTCAAATTGTATCTATTGCTTGCTTTCTATTATTAGTTCATCTACAATACTGTACAATAGAAAAGTGACACCTCTTTCCGCCCAAAAAACCCTTAACACACAAACCTAATCTAGCTGAAAATAAATTAATATAAGATAAAAAATATAAGTGGAAGATACAGAAATTTGTATGTGAGCGTACACCTGGTATCTTGTGTTAGCTGGGGTATTTCTTTTGTGATCAGTACAGTTTTTGATTAGTGCTAGTCCGGGAAAATGAGGTTGTTTAAGCTACCTGTGACTAAAGCTACTCACATCAACAGAACCACTCATATTGGACAATTAAACATGGCAGTAAGGGGTTTTTCCATCAAGTGCCAGAGAACACAGATTTTTTGTGTTTGATGCTGGTCGTGGCCAATATGGTCACAGTGTCCATCTCCCAGCTTACCCTCACATTGTACCCACATTTTGTAAACATCTTCTGTTGAACGCAACACCAATGCAACCACAAAGCTTTTAATTTCTGATATGTCCCATAGGAATTCTTAATTTTCTCTGTTTGTCTCTGGAGTGGAAGTGGGTCTTGTTTGTCATTGTAAATCTCAGATAATTTTGTCACATTGAGGATGCGGAGCAGTGAGTAGAGCAGATGGCCTCATGATAAATAAATAGTAGCAGCATGATGGATAACAAGTTGCTCTGAGAGACAGTTTCAGATCTATGTAAAATATTGTCTAGGGACCTGGGGCCAGGTAGGTCCAGTTTTACGGTTCTATTCCTTACAAGTTGGATTATAACTTCCTCCATGTACTGGGGCAGAAAAAAAAAGGCAAACAGAAAAGTGTATTTTAAACCAGTTAGTAGCTACAAGCATTTCCCTAATTCCATAATATTTGTCTCTTCATGATTTCGATCATAGGTGGGGATTTTCAGACTAGACTGTGATGTCCTTTCAAAGATTCTGCTCAGGCAGGATTCCTTGTTTACTGCTTTACTAAAGGAAAAAGGTGTGAAAAGATAGAAACAGTGTAAGTTTACTGAGAATTTTTCTACCAACTCCATTTATAGTTATTTTTTTGCAATTGCCTAATGCAAGAATCCCTTTTTACCTGCAATGTAAATCTTTAATTCCTTCTATACACTCTCTCCAAAAAATCCAAAATGCTTCTGCATTTGAAAGAGTGAAACTTCATATGTATAAATAGTAAAAAAATAACTCTATTTTCAGTAGCACTAAAAAGGTTGTCAAACAGCTCCTGCCCTGCCTGTTGTGCTCCTGCAGGCAAGTCCTTGCTTCCATGCTTGGTTGCAATTCTCTTGACATCTTTGGTTTTTTGATGCTCTGTTACTCCCTTCTGGTTCCTAAGAAATACATTTTGTCTCAGAGGCCTGGCAGGCTGCTCCTACTCCTCAACAAAATTCCTCAGTCTTTTCTGGAGCCTTCATGACCACTGCTTAATGCTGTTTCTCTCTTGCTTGCTTCACTTGATGGTTTGCCATTGAAGAGTGCTCGCTTTGAGCATCTCCCTTCCTGAGCCTGCTCAGCTGGTCCAGAAGAGATGGAGTGGTCACCTTCCTCTCTGGAGGCTGCATTCCACCACATCTTGTCAGAGAAGGTGAAAGCACAAACCCAAGAATTCCCTGACAGCTGAAGGTGTGATGCTGAGTGCTTCTAGAGTTTATTATGTTGAGGCAGATGGAAAGCAATGAGATGTTGGATTTGGGGATGGCAAAGCTTGCTCTGGGGAGTGCAGAAGGTTCAGAGATAGAACCATCCTCCATTTTCATTCCCTTTTTTTCACCTATGCCTTCTTGAAGGTGCTTGCTGTTTGACCAGCCATATTTTTTCACAGCAGTACAGATCTTATTGTGATTTTAGGTCCACCAGTGTACATCAAAGATGTCCAAAGAAAGATAGTATTTTCAGCAGTGCAGAATCCAAGCAGGCAAAGTCTAACTCTTATTTTTAGGCATACAGGCCAAGATCTGTAGATGATACCAAATAGTTCCTCTCTATTGACTTCAGTGAATGTCAGAGTCCATAAAGTCCTAAGTGAAATCAATGGAGCCATGGTAGGTTATACACAGGAGAATTCACTCAGCAAGTTTAAAGTACTCAGTAGCCTTTTACTGCCGAATGTTTAAACTTCCTGTGTGAATTTGTTATCAGACTCCTGCCTCATGCATTTTTCTAAAATGCTTACTGATTTGAGGATGCAGTGAGGTTATTGCAGAGATGGGTTTTATTTTCTGGTGCATGCTAACTGCTATGTGATTATTGGATATGCAGTATTACATTTGTGCAGAAATGAAGTAATTTTATTGACTGAAATCAACTCTAGAATAAATAAATTCTATTTACTTCTTTTCTTTATTTCCTGTGGTATGGATTTTGCCCCAAATATTAAATTAGTGAATACTGAAAATTGCCAATATATTACTTGAAAATCTTCCTCCTCCTGTCTTTCAGTTTGATCACTCAGCTTTTTTAACTTCTCCTGTTTTTTAGTCTGCAGTGCTGAATTATATCTATCTATCTATCTATCTATCCAACCTTCCTGAACTTTCCCTTGCTATTTTAATACTTCTGTTGTTTATTGCTGAAATTTTGTTCTTGCTCTTCTTTGGCCTTGCTTGCTTTTGGATTTCCTCCATTATTCACTTTGCTTTTCTTCTCTCTAACTTCTGTACTTTTATCAGTACTTCTTTAAAAGTACTCCTGTAATTTTATCAGTTTGGGGTACAAGGAAGTATAAAATTCTCTCCTCGGTTGCTCATAGTTCTGGGGATATTTTATTACCATAAGAGGAATGAAGAAGGAAGATGGGAGAAAGGATTTTCATGACCCCATAGTCCCTTTCAACTGTGACCATCTGCAAGCTTAGCTAAAGAAACAGCAAAAGGATATCATGCTGAAAAATAATTTCAGAAAATTAGTTTCTTGATGAAGCAAAACAAGGACATAAGCCTAAGAGTGAGACTATTCACAGAATAATGAACTTTAGCAATTAATGTAAATGCAGTAGGATATATTCTTATCAGATCATTGACCTTTACAGGTCTTTCAAAAATGTCACAAGCTTAGAGGAAAAAAAAATATGGTATGCTTTACAAAGTAGCTCCGATCAGAATATTTCTTTATAGTCCTGTGTTTGACATTCTTAAACCTTGACAGCTCCTTTAAGAGTGCTTTGTATCAACACTGTGAAAGTGACTTGGGGAAATTTTTATGACAGTTTGAATTTGGACATTTGGGGCTAAATGCAGTCAGAATTTTTCAGTAAATCTGTCTGACACTTCTGACATTGAGATTGGTAGTAAGCGGTAATTATGGGATCCTTTCCTGCTTATGAAATAGTAAAAGAATTCTTTCAATGTTTCTATAAAAATAACAGTTAATGCACTTATAAATTTAAACTCACCTTACACAAGATACATTTTCATTTTGCATTTCACTCTTTTAGGTCTGTGTTCATATAGTGTTCATCTGTGACTTCCCTTGAAGATGAAACCTTTTCTATAACCACTGTAACAATGCACCTAAAATACTTTACTAAATTCAGAATAGAACATGGTACCTGTTCAAAGTTTTTACACTTAAATACAAGAAACAAACATGAGAACTTTACAAGTCCATAATGCCATCAATTCCAAAACTTAGGAAACAATGTAGACTGTGGGTTACTATTACAAAGTCTTTTGTTTGAATCCACTGGATTGCTTTTACTGACAATGGAATAAGATAAAGCATGTTGTAATTGCAACTAAAAGTTACATTTAATTTTTTCATAGGGAGAAAAAATCTGTAAGCCATTATTTGAAATATTTAAAATATTTATTTCAAGAGGAAGGGGATATGCTTAAAGATAAAGCTGCTTTCATGGTACAAACATGCACACATGTGCAATTTCCTTGACCTCTGTCATCCTCTGCTGTTTTGCTGGGGGTCTGTGTGACACAATGAATTCCACAAAGAACATTTTACCAGAGAGAAAGGCTGAACATGTTGGAGGAGAAAATGGGAATGGTGCTAACAAAGTCTGAGAGAATTCAGCTTTTGATTTCTCAGTATGCGATAAGATATGACTGATAAGGGAAATACTAAACCTGAAGAAACTCCTGTTCATCTAGATGAAATCTGTAAATCTCAGAATTTTTAAAATTTGATACATAGTAGTCAGGTTACAAAGTTTACAGGTTTTATTGAAAAGTCAAAGCATGACTTGTTCAGAGAAATCAGTAAATTAAGGAATAGTTAAATTAATAACAAAAGTAATAATAATAAATTAATCCATAAACCCCTATATAAAAGGATATTATCAGAAAGATAATGTACCTATCCTGCCCTTCACACTTCTTTTTGATATTTTGAGTGGAAGAGGTAAATGAATGACCAAAATACTGAGCCTTTAAAGTCACCTATGCATTAGGACATTGTCAGTTACACAAAGAAGTGAAGGCATGAATATTTCATGTCTCTTTGGCATTCAAACTGTTTTGCATAGATGGCAGCTGGAGGTTCAAAACAGAGCGTTATTGCTTCACCACTGTCACCCTGGTTTAGCAGGTAAATAATGCATGAGCTAAGAAGAGTTGACAAGGCAGACAGTAATGATATATTGGTTCAAGAGTCTGTCATCTCAAAAAGCACCTAGAAATGATTCACATCAGACTTATTATTTATTTCATATGACTCTTAGCAGAATATTCGTAGATACAATCTGTAATTAACCCAAAGAATTAACAGCTGAGGGATATGGAAGGCAAGTAGCCTAGCAAAGTTTCAAAAGAATCCCAAATTAAGTGCACATGCAGCAATTCTTGTAAGCTTTGCAGCATAAAATTGGGGTAAGTGTTAATCTGCACCCTTTGGGATGCCAGATCTTGGTTTTATCTCTAGGAAAACAAAAGTTCCTACATATCAGTTAGGCAGTGCCTAACTAAGCAGGGAACAGTCTGATGTGTGTTATGCAAGAGCAGGGCTGGCAGTCTGTATCATCAGCATTTTTTGCATACCCTGGCATCTGATTAAAATGCTGACAAAAAATAACCACACTACCTTGTACAGCATTGAGCATAAGAAACACTTTTTCAGTAAGAATGTCCAGTCCTCATCACAGAAATGAGAATAATGGCTGCTGTGCAGTGGGTGTGGAGCAATTGGGGGTCACAAGCTCTAATGACAGGCTCATGTTCATCCTGTTTGTCAAAAGTATTAAGATCTTTTTGTGGCTTAATTAAAAAACCCAAACAACACACACACATCCTATCCCTGTTCATTGCTCACAGACTGCTTAACCTGTAAAGGTTAATTTGTCACGCTAGTGCTTTGTTTCCCATTTTGTTTATGAGATCACTCTCTGTAGTGACATCTGCATACATTAACCAGCCCAACACATTTTGTGTTATCTGGCAGCTTCTTTAATTACTGGTCAGGCATCACTTTTTAATATTGCAGCCAAGCAGAAATGTATTTGTTCCAGTAGCATTTTTAACAGGAGCCTGTAATATCTGAGCCTCCCTGGAGAGCCCTTCCAGCCAGGGTTCGCCAATAAACCGCAGCCGCTTCGCTGCAGCCCGAGGTATCGACAGATGCTTCCAACTGGATGCCTAATACGCAGTACCTGCTGTGAATAGAAAATGAATAAGGACTGGTGGGGCATTCTTTAGGCACAAATAAGCTGTGCTGATATCCTTCGCATCTTGTAATGGGAGATTTGTGATGTGGTTTTCCCCTATCTACCTCAATGGTGGTTTTTAAACTCATTTTCCTTGAGATGTGCAACATACAGCAATGCCTTACCAGAATTACAGTACTGAGCATGTTCAGTGCAATTAATTCATTACACTGATAGCAATTTCCAGCTAAATCATGTCCTTTATCCAAAGAAAGAGAAAGTGCCAGTAGTGCCAGTAGGAATGTGGCAGCGCCAAACAAGATGTGAGCAGCACCACAGAGTGGATTGAACCAGACATACTTATAGTAAATAGTGTATAGAGTAGTTGGAATAAAATCAAACAATATACTATCATGAAACCAATGGATATGTGAAATTGTTCTTTATGATTATAAAGCTCCACTGTTCAATATCCAGAGGACTGGAGGTCCAGCACATGCAGTAAATACAGAACTATCATACCTTTCCAACTCAAAAGAACTGGCATTATAGTATGAAATGGGGTATCTCATCCTGATTTCAAGACCTGTTTCCTAGGAAGCCATGGGATTATGCTTAAGTGTGTGCCTAAACCACCTCTGGAAAGTCAGAAACATATATTTTGCTAAAGAGTGGCATGTTTAAATAAATGTAAAAAAAAAATCAAAACACTTCAGTCATGAAGAACTTGGCATGGGAGCTTCAAACCGCAGAACTAAATGCAGATGGTATGGGAATGTCCTCTCCAAATTTCTCTTCCAATGTATTTTGCCATCTCTTTTTATTTATTGCCTGAGTTAGAAGGAGACTCAATTCTGTGACTTCCACTACTATTGAATAAAGAATCCTTCCTGTCAAAGGTGAGGTGCTTGGGCTGGTCTGGCAGAGGTTGGTCCCCCTCAGTTGTATGAGTTAAAATCACTGCACATTCTGAATAACTTTTGGCCGTGTTGGCAGACAATGAAAGTAATTTTCAGCTGCATTTTACTGTGATGAGTATACAGTGTCATTGTCAAGACACTGATTTATTATCCAGCCTAATGGCTGTTTCTAGTGGGACTTGTAGTTTGCTGCCAGAAGTCGTGGAATCTATATATTCCAATAGAATAAAAGGTTAGAATTAGGCTTAGATATATATTTAGTTAAAAACAGAGCATGATTCTTCTGAACCTTGTGAAATATATAATAAACAGAGCTGGATCTGTTTGTGTAATATAGATTGATTCTGGTTTGCATGTAGAAGCTTGTAGAAACTTCTGTGTTTGAGGCACTGCAATAATGACTAATTTCCTGAAATACTTGTTTTGTGTCTGTGCATTGTAAAGAAGATTGAGAATAGGTTAAATGCAGGGTCCAGATAGTACTTGCTAATTCAGCTAACTGTAGTCATATCATGTTTTATTTGCTACTTCTAATAAATCAGCCTTAGACTTGTGCTTTACTTGTGAAACAGTCCTTTCTTTTCTGACTTCCAAATCAGATGCTTCTAGAGCAAACTGTTAGATGAATAAACAATGACAGGATAAGAGTAGAGACCCTGTTAGAGAGCCTGACTATGTTAAAGCAAAGATTGGTACGTAAAAGACACATAAAGGTGTCGTTGTTGTTGTTACATCTGAGGCTTATTTTATGTGCACAACACAGTGCTGTACCAGATGGACTTGGAAATTAAATTCTTCAGTGAAAAAAAAAACAAAAACCTTGAGGAAAGAAAACAGTAAAAAAATGGTGTGTGAAATATCATAATTGCAATATTGATAAATAAAAGCATGTATAGCTGTGATAGATATTCTTTGCTTCCAAAGATGAACTCAGCTTCTCTCAGCTGAAATTTGTTGCAGGCACTCTCAAGTGGCAGGTAATTCCATTCTTTTTTTTTTCTGCTATTTCTCAGGGAGATTATTCTGTAGTGATTTTTTTCCTTACAAATAATTACAGCAAACTCATGCAACAGGATCTTTCTTGACTGCATTACCATTTAGAATGGAAATATGTTTTTCAGTGGCCATATCTAGTTTTTTGAAATCCTTTCTGCTTTGATTCCATCTAGGAAGACTTTTAACACAATGAGGATTTGGCAGGAGTCAGATTGACTTGGTGCTTGTTCTTAGGTTCAAAGGAGGAACAGCTTCCTTTACCTGAAGAATTAGTGGTGCAATCAGCAGGATTACTAATGCAAATAGTAATCTTAGTGCAGGGCTGGGATGTTTGTGAAGATTTAGAAAGTGGAAACTTCTTTTCTAGATGCATTTCAGTATTAGCTAATTTGCATAATTTGACTATGCCATGAGTGAAGAGGATTGTGAATACAACAGTTTCCACAGGTGCCAGGAGTCTTCTCCTGGTTTGCTTTGACTTGAGACATTTCTGTCTTTAAAGGTTGAATTTGGGTGGATGGCAGCTGACAGTGCCACTGAGGCTCTTTTAGAGGAATTAGAAATGGAAAAATTGAGAAGGAGCCTGTCATGTCTAAATCAGACAAGCTGGTGATTGGGTTACAGGAGTTCTGATTGATGCTTTGGTATTTCCATTTTGCATGTTATTACTGTGAGCCAAGTAAGGGACAGAGAAGCATAATTAATTAGGGCCCTGGCTAGCAGCTTCAGCAGCATGGCTGCCTGTTAGAGCTACATGAACATAAAGCAACAAAAGACAATACCAAGGCTTTTGAAATAAGCAAACAGTGTGATAGAAATAAGATCCCACTCACAGTGTGTGCAAATCTTAAGGGAAAGTCAACATTCTGTCATTCCTCGAGGAAAGGAATATTCCTTTGCTATGGTGAATTGGGGCATTTGGCCTAATATGGGAGCTGTAGCAGAGATCTCTGAGTGCCACGCTAAGCCACATCTGAACCACAATGCAGCAGTGGCCAATCTTGGGTGAGGCAGTGGTTGTTCTCTGCAGAATCCTGTCTCTGACTGTGACTGATATCAATTTTTTTCAGAGGAAAGCTCATAGGCAGTTATGGGATACTGAGATGATAAAGTTATTTTTTGTTGCTTACTTGTACCATAAGTGGAGGAATGTTTAAAAAGCTAAATTCTCAGAAGACTTGAACATGCCTATCAAACCCACTGTAAAATTAACAGGTCTCCCTAAAAGCAGACATTTTTCTGAATACCTTTCTTTGGAAGTTACTTTTTAACCTGGTTGATGGTTCAAACGAATCATAGTATACCAGGTTGGAAGGGGATCTCAGGGATCATCTGGTTGAGAAGAAGGACTTGAAATTCACAGAGGGAGAAGATTCACGGGAATGTGTCACAGTTCATGCGCTTGAGTGGCATGGCCTGGCATGGAGAGGCAGGCCACTGTGTCAGCTCAACCTGCAAGCAGCATCCAGAAATGAGGATTTGCCTCCTCAGAGTGATGCCTTTGGCTCCCTGCATGCAGATGATGGCTGCTCACTAGCTGAACAACCACACAGTGGAGGTGCCCTGGGTGGCTGTGAGACATGCCACAGTAAAAGCAGCAATTTCTTCAATCATTTTCCCTTTAAAGTGTCAAATTCTTTAACATATTAATAGTTAAACACTGATTAGAGGCAATGATTGAATGCCCTGGACAGCTAGAAGTCCCAAGGCAGAGTTAAAAAAAAAATTGTTTAACTGTATTGTTGAGGTCAATTATTAGGTAAAACCTACTTCTGAGCAGTTTATTGTCATTATATATTTCAAATAACTCCACAGAGTCCGTTTGAAAGGCCACTGCTGCCAATCAATAGTTGCATGCACAAAGCTGAGAACAGACTGGGAGGGTGAAATAGCCTAATACAGTCAGATGAAGAGGAAAAAGCTGGATTGTCCAGATAAGACAAACTAGATGAGAAAACTGTCATGTAAAGAAAAGCCTTTACTTTTCTCCCTTTATAGAAGTTGCACAGTGTAATACAGATAATTTGCATTTTCCTGGAGATGAATATGATGAATATTTTCAGCAATGCTTTTCATGAATATGGAAAACTGGCTGTACTTTTATTGCTATATTCATAAAATATGCATCTGGTGAGTTCTGATTTCACAGTATGAAATATGGGTCGGAATTTTTAATTTCTTCATTTATTTTCTAGAGGTTTTTTTCTTTTAATAAGGTGTTTTAATGTAATGATTTAGAATGTGAATCCCGTCATGATTAGTTATGTAATAAATCACCTTTGGAAGAAGCATTGGCTTCTTTTACTGTCTCACTGCCAGTTGTCTTACAAACTGAGAGTAAAATGCTTGAACTCTCATGCAGGCTGGGGAATTGAGCTATTGAATCCCTCTTGTCTCATAGCATGATATTATTCCGTCTTCCAGAAAACATTTTACAGACTACTAAATTTTCAAAATCCTAGGTAAATGTAAGCCTTGGGACATAGAAGAGAGGATTCTTAGATGAAACAATAGGGGAAAGTGCTTGTCTTCTGAAATGCCATGAAGTTTGGATGCATCAAGAGAGCAGTTTCCCCCAGCTCTACCTCTGACCTGGGTTTGTTAGAGCTTTACAAGAAACCTACGTGTAAGACGAGAACAACAATTACATTGTTTTTCTTACATGGAAAAAACACCAAAGAGATTAAAAGATTAATTAAGTATCATTGCCAGTAAGATTTGCTTAGTCTCACAAAAATCCAGCCATGTACCTGAAAGATAATATAAATATTTTTTTATTGATCAGTATTTTACTAATATATTGATATATGTTGATATATCACCAAACTGTTTTACATAATGGAGCAGTTCTCTTAAATCAGAAGAGGTGTGTACTCAGAATAACATTTGCCAGGAAGATTTCTTCATTCCCTTTTAAAAATCATTGCTTTGAAAGAAAGAAGCTTGTTAAAGGTGTGTATCTAAAATGCTACAGTGCTTGTTTCCCTTTGGTGTGTAGTTGGAGACACACTCAGGTATGCAAACTACAGTGTGTCTATTCATCATGATTTTGAAATGAATTGATGAAATTACCTCAAATACAGTACAAATACAAATTCTACAGAAAATTGAAGGAATTTGACCATAAAATTTTAATTGGGATGAGCAGCTGTCACATGTCTGTTCCTACAATGGAAAATGAATGTCTGGTCACAGACATACTCTGGAAACCTCTATTGGAAAACTTCCAATTTTTCTTTTGATTATTCAAATTTTCACATATCAAACTTATCTTAATTTTGTTGAAGTTTTTAAGATGAAGATATTGCCATATTGAAACTTACTAATAAATCTGCATTTGGTCCTTCTACAGTGTTAGATGTTTAATAGTGTATGTAATAATCTTAATTCAAGACAATGGGATATATTAAGAATGAGGGTAAGAAGAAAGTAATCTCCTAAAATGTTGTTATGGAAGGTATCGTAGAAGGTGCATGCCCACAAAGTGGCAAGCTTGCTTTTCTTGAATTTTGAAAAAAATCTGTGGTGTTTATTGAAATGCAAATTCTTTCATTTTCATTATTCAAAAATTTTCACAGAAAAAGGAAAAATTTGAGCAATGAATAAAATTTCCAGTAAGAGAAACTGTAGTTAGAAATCGGGAAAAATAACTGTAAGATGAAGGATGGTCAGCAGGGACAGATTGCTCATACGTATTTTCAAATCTCCATACTGGAGATAAAACGAAAACCAACTGGGTATAAGCCACCTGATCTGACTCTGAAGTGACCCTGCTTTAAGTGAGCACTGTTATTTTGTGATTCCTGAAATCAGCGTGAAAATGGCAAAATGCAATGTGCCTCTCTGCTTACCAAAAAGATTGTAATATTAAAACAAAAATAAAATAGCACCTTCAGAAGAAATTCTTCTAACTCCTGAAAAGGAACCATTATCCAGTATGTGGGAAAAGATGTCAAAACACACAGACAGGAGCAATAAAATAAATAAATGTTATTGTTATCACAATAGGCCTTTTCTTTTCAGAATTAAGCACAAGGTAGACTGCAACTTTCTTAGATGGCAGTTGAAGACAAGAATGAGGAAGGATAAAGTCTATAGATTGCATTAACAGGAAAGATAGGATGTGTTGACAATAAATCAATAGTTATATTAGACCTTAAAAACAACAAAGGAAATGGTCAGACGATGACTCACTTTAGTGAAAGAAAGTGACAAATGGTCTCAGCTTAATGACTAATATCAAATATTGTTAGGGAAAGCCAATTCTGGAGGCTCAGATCAATATTACCTCTTAGACTCACAAAGCAGAAAATACACAGTCAAAGTTAAACTGTCAGAAGAACCCAAATCTCTCAAAATACAGACAATTCACGAAAGGAGACAAGAGCAAGCTAGATAGAGAAGAATTTTGTTATTGGACAAAAGCACCTGAAAGGGAGGAATGCACTGAATGCAGTGTGTAACAGTAGGAATAGTAGTAGTGAACCAGTAGTGTATTACAGTGTATTACAAGTGGAATAACATTAATTGTCTTCCTATGTGAAGTGACCACTTTTGTGAAATGTTCTTCTCACTGGAACACCAAGAATTTTGTTGCCTTCGTTGAAATGAGACAAAATTTTCACTTCACTTCTCTTCCTTTGACAGGTGCTATTTGCTTATATTTTTTTCTTGAGAAATAGCTCAGGGTCAATTGTATTTCTATATTTATAGGTTTATGGTAGAAAAACATGTAATAAAGCATATGTAATGCAAATTTACTTTGATTTAAGATGCTCTTTTTTACTGAAACAGTTCTCCTAAGTATGTTGGGAGTGGAAAAACACAGGAATAAACCACGTTGTCACTAGCAAAAGAAAACCCCACACTTGGCTTTATTCCTAACTGGAATTTTTACAGGATAATTCGCTTTGAATCAGAGCTGTAGCAGGCACTGTAGAGTGCACTGGCTCACAGCATGGATGGGTTCATTAGCTCCAGCATCTTTTCTTTGAGCTGTAAGGAACAAGAAAACAAAAGCCAATCTGTTTGTTTGCTATTTCATATTCATGTACTTTCTCCTTTCTAATGCCCTGACTGACAGCCTGGGTGTACATTGTCCAATGTCCTCACGTCAAGCCCATGACCTCAATTCACCTATCATTCACTTCCATCATGTCAGCTGAGCCTTTTGTGGATGTCCATTGTTCACACACTATATTGTGTTATGATGAATTACCCTCTTGGGAATTTTAGGACATCTTAATCCCAGTCTGACAGAACTCTCTGCGATAAATAATTGACAAGTCCCTATGCTAAATGCAAATACATCAAAGGATGTGGATTTTTGACAGCTTTTACTGAGTAAAAAGAAACAAGAGAGCATGCCTACAACAGTGTTGAGCAGCTTTCATCTCTCGTTTTCACTGGATGCTTTTCTAGCTAGAGATTGCATGCAGCAGGGGAGGGAGATTCATTATGATTTTTATCCTTAGTTGTTTTCCTGATTAAAAAAAATAATTAAAAAAAAAGAATTATGGGGAATTTATTATAATTTTATCTAACATTAAACCTGTCCTCTTTCTCCATCCATGCATGCTAAGAAAAGAGAACTTTGTTTCAGAAAACCCAGTAGCATTTAAATGTGCATTTCCAGTGACAGGCACATGTGCCTGTGTGCTGCATGGCATTTAAAGCAAGGTGAACTCCTGGTGCTTATCATGCTGCACAGGGGTGGAGCATAAAGCAGGTGATGAACTCTTTGCCTTCTTGCACTGACAGGCCTGGCCTGGCTGGAATTGCAGCGTACAGGGAGCTGACAACTTGCTGCCAATTACTTTCTTGTGGAACGGACTGGAATGAGAAGAGTCGAACCCTTATTCACTATGTCTGTGCTCTGCCAGACAGCATTAGAGGGGTGATAAAATGCAGACTTGGTGATATTTCCACCTTTCACACTTCGCTGGAGTTCGCCAGGTGTTTTTTGCACTTGTTATAGCCCTGAGATGGCTATCAAGACTTGGCAAGAGCCACAGGTCTATTCCTGTGGGCTCTGAATTATAGGGCTGGCAGGTACCCCAGGGGATTCAGCTGCAGCATTTTTTCCATTTGTTGTTTCTGGAAAAGACAATTGCATGTCTTGTGTTTGCTGAAGATCCAGGAGTCATCCCTTAAAAGCTGGCAAGCTCAAAGTGAGAACATGCTTATCTAGACAATTGGAGAATTTGGAAAACTTAATAGGTAAAAACACTCTCAGAAAAGATACAAGAGGAAAACTCCTTTCCTTTCTTTTTTTTCCCCCAGTGTCCTAGTGTGTCAGGTGCCTGGAGGAGAAAATAAAACTAATATAATTAATTGTGTGTTCTGTAGGATAGCTGCTTCAGATCACCCTTTTAAGTCAATAGGAAGCAAATGTCATTATTGCTGCCAGTGTGTATGTTTAAGGTGTTCTTAGCCACACCTGAAAGCACTAAAACTTTAGACACACATGTTCTTCCTGTGGAAACTGGTGAAGAATGTCTCCTCTGATTTCATACAAACTGGGGTGAATGGAAGTTCATATTTATTTCTGTTGCACATGCCAGAGGGAAAAAAGCTCTGATTTAGCTGTATTACACTGAAGGGTGTAGAAGCATCCATGTGAAATACATTATATTGCTTAATCTGGCCAACACACAGAACAGCTTTCAGAGGTAGGTGATTCTTGCTGTCAGATTCATGCTTGCCACTTTTTCCTTTTCCTTGCTATAATGCCTATTTGGGCCAATATTTATACTGAGGATGTAAGGAACTATTTTTTAATAACACTGTGTCCCTTTTCAATGAAAGCTTCTCATTCATAGATGGTTTTTTTAAAAATTAAAATGACAACAGCAAAATGAACAAACAATAAACACCAACCAAAACCCAAAATCACAGACAAAAACTCCCACAAAGAATTGTTGAGAAAACTCCTGAGCTTCTTGAATTATAGTTGATATTTAATTGTGAATGTGTAAAATACATTTAAAGAATGTATATAGCATATATAGTATTACTATATAAAATAATTATTTAGGTGCTTGCTAATATTTATAAAGCTCACTATGGGTGATCTTTAAGGTATATAAAAATTTCAGTTAAAAGATTATATATATATATACTTGCTAAGCAGGCAGTTGTATTTCTACTAAGTAAATTGGTGGAAGCAAATGAAAAATAAAATTAATAAAGCTGATTATTTTTAAATCTGGAGGCTAAGGTTTAATGTCATATTTCACTATTTCTTGCATAAGATCCATTATCACATTTTACCTGAAGACGTTGTCAAACCTTGCAGAAGAAGCAAATTCCCATCTTCTGAACTGTCAGACAGTGCTTTAATTGAGCTACAAAGCAACTCTTCTCCAAATAAAAACATGTTAGGTGGCTCTTCTCCCATTTGAGATCTAAGGCTCCAATTGACATCATAAAGCAAGGATGTCGCCAGGTTCTGTATGATTTGTCTTTGTAGGTTAGACAATTGCAGGCAACAATTTCTATGTGTATGTGTGAGAGAAAGAGTCAGAAAATAGTTTGAGTAATAAATGAGAATGGGTTCAAGAAGAGCTTTGTTTTTAGGATGCTCTTACTTAATTAGGAAGATAAGTAAGAGTAGTGATATTGGGAATAATATAACTGAAGCATTCCTTTTGTTCTTTGAAGTACTAATCAGATTTATTTTATCAGAAACTGCAACTCATTTAAAAATGTGGCTCACATTTCAGAAAGGAATTTTCATTACTAGATGAAGCAGTAGATTAATAGATTAATTTTCATTAATAGATTTGAAAAATTGAAGAGTAGAAATATAACTGAAAAGTTTTGGAACTATGTACTATTTGCAGAACTCTGTACATTGTGCTGTCCAAGAATGTGAAAATATGTGTCTTAATGTGCATTTGGAAACTGGTCTTTTGAAGGATCAAGCAATACTTTAAAAATTACAGGCCAAAGTAAGAAGAAAACAAGTTGAGGATGATATGGTTTCAGTCAGGGTAACACAAGATCAGAAATGTTTCCATGATAATTATTTTAGATTTGAAACCAGATAATAGAAATGAATTGAAAAGAGTAATTAGGTGTTACTTGCATTTATTTTCAGGAAGATCTTTACCTGAAAACTGTTGATGACCAAAAAGAGCTTCAGCTCCAAATGTGTGAATATCCGTTGCAAGACCTATTTGGCACAAGAGGGGAATATACACTAGTGCAATTCATGATTTACAGGACATAATTTTTAATTTTTTATTTATTGCCTCCTACACGTCTGAGGCACACAGATCTCCTGTGGAAAGCACTGCTGCATTAATGTCCCCTTTTCTGCTGCCCCCTCCAACCTTCCCCGTGACATCCAAGCAGAGTCTGACCTTACCCTTGTATTATAAGGTGGCATTTATATCTTCACTTTACAATTAAAAGATAGTGATTGATAACCATAATGAGACTTATGCTAATTTGCAGTTCTTGAAAGCTGCATTATATCGTTAAGAATACATCATTTATGTTTTATTAATTTAATTGCAATTTCAACAGAACTGCAAAAAACACAAACCTTTATTGGTAGCATAAAATCAAAGCAACAGAAACTTAGGGGCCTCTTTGTAAGCACTTTTCACTGTAGAAAAAAAAAGCCTTACTCATTGTCTCTCCAAAACAAACAGAGAAACAAAAAGGCAGCTTCAAGACAAAAAAAGTAGATGCTATAATAAAAAGAGAGATTTCAAATGTGTTTGGGTTTCAAGTTTTAGCTTTTAATTAGCTTGTATGTTTTTTCACACTAAATTATTTAGAGATTGTTTTATATTTCGTATAAATTTAAGTGTAGACGGAATTAAATAGAGCAGATATAATGAGATTTAAATAACTGAAGAAAATCAATTCAGCTCAGTCGGTGCTATTAGCTAAGCTACACTTCAAGATGTGCTCTAATATTGTGTTTGAACACTTATTCTTTAGGGATTCCTATTCTGTTCTGGTATCCAAAGGCTTTGGCTGCATAAAAAGTTTGCTTTGTGTTGCTACATGCCAATTCTGCAGTGATTACTGTGGTGCCTGCACAGAAATGAGTCCCCTGACTCTTAATGAGGCTGAACACACGTGCTGTAGGAACAAATAATAGGTTTCTTTATAGCACAGAATGGTTTTGTTAACATACACTTATGAGGAGTATTTTTAATATGCATAAAAGAACTTACTTGTTTGTAAGGCAATACTAGATTTCATAAAGCTGTTTTAAGTACTGAATCTGGGTACTTTGGAGAGCTGTTAAGCTCTCAAACCCAGAAATATTAGCATACATATAGTCTGAGATAGAAATGGCATTGTATACACATGAACACATATGGTTTATTGAGTCTTAGTGACAGACATTAAATCCTTGTATGTTGTGGGATGATAGAGTTCTAAATGCAGAATATGAAATTAAAGTTGACAAGGGAGTAAAACTGAATAATTACAGTGTAAATGAGACGACACTGAGACCTCCATGTACTTTGTCTTTCACTGTATGTTGCTAGATGCTGTGGATTTATCCCTAAAATACTAATGCAGTATTTTGCATAGAAGATCAGAGAAATTTTGCTGTTTGAAAATCTGATCCTTTTTTCCTGGCCATAAATTGGGCTGCTTTGTCTCATGCAAGAGAGAAGACAGTGTTTCAAGAAGATAATGAAGAGCAATTTATTTTCATCATAATTATTTAGAGGAATAGTTCTGTAGGGGATAAATTTCTGGGGTCTCTTCTGCCACTGACCTTCTTAGGTCAGGCTCTTAAATGATATTTCAGTGAACATCAGATCTGGGCTCATCTCATCTATTTTAAGGTAGTAAGAAATGTTTACATCCCTGTTTAAAACCATGGAGATTCTGCTTAGGCCAGATATTTGGTAAAGAGTATGTTTGGATCAGAATTAAACTGTCTGTAGATGCCATATAGTTCTAATAAATCACAATGATTTTTGAAAGCTACCTGGATCTCTAGGGCAGGTAGGTCATGACTGTCTTGTGCAGCAGCTCCTCAGATTTGCCTTCCATCCCCCTCATAGATAATCTACCTGGGAATTGCACCAGTAACACACTTTTCTTAGGATTCGTGGTATCATCTGAGCACTGCTATTTCCATAAATTAAAGACCAAAACAAAGAAAGCAACCGACAAACATCAACATCAAAACCCAAACAAACCTAGATCTGTTTAATAAGCTGCTACTGAC
The DNA here is from genome assembly GCA_013396875.1 of Vireo altiloquus. Lineage (NCBI taxonomy): Eukaryota > Metazoa > Chordata > Aves > Passeriformes > Vireonidae > Vireo > Vireo altiloquus. Next base: position 242,123 of record VZRF01006086.1, read on the forward strand.
TGAGCAGATTTTGGTACAATGTTATGGATTCCACTTAAAACAAATCTGACAACTTGATTGTTCAAAAATGAAGAAGAACAATATTTTTATGACACTGTCAAATGTGCTATACCTAGAAACTGTGTATTTGAAAAACAAACATTTCAAGTATTTTTAGGAAATGTAACCTCCTACTCCAGACTGGAATATGTTTTCTGAGACTTTACTAGTTTTATACTAAGAGAGGGAGGGTGGTACTAAAACACGTATTGACAATTCAAGTGTATATTGAAGATTCAGCTCTTAGCCATCTGCAAATGTTATTGCTCAAGGAGGGCATAAATAGTTTTTTGTATCTGAAACCAAGTGCATAAATATCTATCTAATACAAATTCCTTTCTGGTTGCACATGAAATATATGATTAGCCAGAAGTCCTTCCACTGAAATGAGCTTGATTATTGTGAAACTTTTTATCAACCTTGGAAAACATTTGGTTTAATGAGGCTTCTCTTTTATTTACGTGCTGTGAAGTAAAATCCTTTGTTTGGTATATTCACTATTCTGGATTGACAGGAACTGTTAGGAAGTCTTCTGCAACTATTGCAAGGTATTGCCCAAAGTGGGAGGAAACTGTTTATTTAACTTCCAATTTAAAAATCTACTGAACTGGCTTTGCTCATGCTTGACAAAAAAAATAGGCACAACCATGTCTGGGAAATGCTGGTGCAAATCATAGAAGAGGCAAAGAGGGCTTTAAGAAGAGATTTTTATTCAACACTTAAACCCCACTTTCTCAATTTTCTCATAAAATGTCTCATCTTTTATGTTGTTCAAAGTTTAAAGGAATTCTAAATTCACATGTCAGAAGGATATTTATTTTTTTGTTTGTTTGTTTGTTTTTTTCTCTGTAAAAAGGGCATCAAAAAGTTTGCTATAACTAGAACGAGAAGTTTTACCATTTTGACAACCATAGGTATAAAGACTGCAGTCAGCTCACCTGGGAATACTCCACCACCTTATACACAAATATTTATAAAACTATATGGTAATAGTAGGCTAAAAACTATGCATGAAATTACCTATGCAAGAAAATCACAAAAGACAATGACTAATGATTCAGGGAGTAAAGAGATATTACTCTTAGAATATCATGATCTTTTGAAGGTAGGAGTTCAGTAGGATCAATTTAAGCAGTCTTCAAATTTCTCTACTTTAGATAAGATGAGGTTTTTTGCTTGGAATTTTTAAGTTAGGGTTTTTTTTAAGGTTTTTTTTAATTTGCCAGTTTTACTTTTGAAGTTTTTATTGACCCTTTTTTATCATTAGTCTACTGCAAAAAAGCATAATCTGTCTAGATTATACACTCTGGCCCAAAATGACACATCAAACTATTTATATAGTAAGTTTTTTTATTTTTGTTTTTGTTTTCTTCAATAGTTAGTATGTATATTTTTATGTGAAGAAGCAGTTGAAGCAAGATACGTGCACTTTACATTTACATTTCAGAAAATGAGCAAATGTTTTATGATGCATTTCTGACTTTATTATGTAAATACAATATAAGAAGGTATTCTACAAACTCAGCAGATCATAAGTAGTATAATTCAGTGCTACAGTCTGCAGTTTATTGAGCATACAGTACCTGTAAAACTCCAGCACAGAGAGTGCAAGTAAATCTCCCTTTCACACTACTTTTACACCGCACAGAACATCAGTGACTTTGTTTCCAGTTAAATTGCTAATTAATTGCTGTGATCATTCCAGAAACTGAGTACTTATGTGAGCAACCTCTTTAGATTTTTTTGGATAACAACATACTTGATGTATTGAGATCTACAGCAGCTTTGCATTTAAGTAGCTTCTCTTTGAATTGTAGTTATAAAAAAAAAACAAGAGCTGGCAGAAATTGCCACTTTCTTCTTTTTTTGCCTTTCTGGGCTCTCCAGAGGGTGGCTGCCAGCTTTCCCGTGGAGAGCACAAGTGGCTTTGTTACTAGCACCCCCAGCTGAGTTAACAAAGATGGGATGGGTGGAATCCAGAAGCCAGGGAGTGTTTCCTGTATTGCCCCGTGGCTTCTTGCATGCCATCATCATATACCTGCCTATGCCTGCTAATATTTCCAGTTACAAAGAGAATTTTTTTTTTTTTTTTGAGTAAAAAGCCATATCCCTGAAACTTATCCTATGATCTTGGTAAGCTTGTGATTTTAAAAAATCTGAAGTTTTGTTAGAATTTTTTTTTTTGTGATTTTTTGGGGGGTTTTGAGGTTTTTTTGAGGGATGTTGGCTTTGGTTCTGGGCTCTTTATAGAGCAGTATTAGCTGGCTTATATATCTGAGGGTTTTTTTCAGGTTTTTTGTGCTTTTTCTTTTTTTTTCTGTGGAGTAAGAAGTTTAGCAACCCAGATAAAAATAAGTCTAAGATCTAAGGTTTGGAGAAAGCTATTGCTAAAGGTGTTACTTGGCAAGTGACCAATGATGGAAACATGAAAAACTTATTGAAAATGCAGTTTACAGTTTTAATTTATTAAATAAAGTTAATTGTCCTTATTTTTCATCTTCTCTTTAACCTTACACGAATGAGCCATATAACTGTTCGGCCAACAAGGAGTGTCAAGCAGTCTGGTTTTGTAGACCAGAGCCCTAAGTAGTGATATCGCTGTCAGGCAGCGTGGTGGAAGGGATTCCTGTTGTCACTTCTCACCTGGGTCTCCAAGTTTCTGCACTCTAACCATTCCTTGCACCCTTTGTTCTGCTTTGCTAGAACCACCTGACCATGGGATACAGGTGAAGACAGCACTGTATGGTTGAACTTAGCTGTAATTTATTTTAAGGTCAGGGTTTATATGCTTGAAACTTCTGTTGTATATGCAAGTGAATGAATTTTACTGTCATTTATGTCATTTACCATACTGATCGATGATGAGCCAAAAGTCATTGTCTGATGAAACATGAAGCTGCATTTTTAGTCTTTACTAACACAGTGTACCCATTGAAAGCTGTGGATTTAAAAGATACACTGAAATCTATAGTTGGTTTCATGTAGCAGTTTAAAATTAATTTTTCCTTGGCATTGAGTCACTTTTCAGATCAGATAGTAGAGGTTCAGCATTTCAATGCTACCAGTGACCTAAATGAAGGCAAAAAGTGTCTGACTTCTCAAATCTTAGTGTTTCAGGAGACAAGTGCCCAGAAGAATCTGCCTTTCCACTTACAAAACTTACCTGTTTTCCAGTATTCCTCGACAACATAGCCCAAATGCAATCCTATGAAATCCTACAAGAACATCCTGCAATGTTTAAAAACCCCCTAAACCTTGAGCAGTCTGCCTTTCCCTTGACTATCAGCTCAGGTATCTTAATTTAACATTCAGACTGATTTCTGAAAATCATCTCTGCTATCTAACGTTCCAGGACTGTGGAAGAAATTCTTCTTGGGCAGAGTTTTTAAGTGCAACTCAGATCAACTGCAGTCAGCTGCATCCTACTGAGTTAGGTGCATCAGACATCCAGTCTGGCAAGGTAGTGCCAGATTTTGCTTTACTTGTACTGTGACATTCTTGACATGAGTGTTTAGTTTATTTTTTTTTTTTTAATATAATTATGGCTTAGCTGTTTCTTATTTCTTTGTGCTATTCACAGTTTTATTCTGATGATGATTTTCAGTAAGTAGCTGTAGCTGGAATAAAAGAAAACACACTTTTTGGAGGGTGCTAAGTTTGTTGGCATGGTTCAGTATATTATAAGAATGCAAGACTGAAAAATAAAATAACACCAGACGTAAAAGTGACATGAGGAAGATGCTTAGACAGTTTTGAGATGGGATAATGCTTCTTGATTGTGTTCTTTGAGCTAGAAGGTGGCAATTAGATTTCCATACAGAGAAAAGTGTGAGACGTCCTAATTAAACACCTTTTGGTGGAAGTCATCATACATATACCCAAACCTCTTGTAGTAGTTCTCAAATGTCACCTGAGAGGGTAACACTAAAATCAATCTTAATTGTTTTTTGGTTTTTTTTCCTTTTCATAAAAATTGGAAGGAAATTATAGTTCGAATATTAGTTCAAATATGTACATTAGTCATTAAGGCAGACAATCAAATACATTTCTCAAGCATAGTTATAGATCATGTATATAATCATAGAAAAAGAAGGAAAATAACTGAAAGAAAAATACTATGGATTCACCCAAGGGATAAATCTTATGGACTTCAGTGTTACTAAGACTTAACATAATGTTTTGTGTGAGTTGGGCCACATTATGTCACCCTTCTGCTTTACTTTCTTTTGCATGTTAAATAATATTAACAATACTTAATTGTAATATAATTAACTTCACTATGGGTGTGAAAAGTTATTAAATAGTTGCGTAGCTATGACAATATGCATTAGTTTTAAAGGTGGAGGTTTTATGATGAAAAATAGTATTTTTTCAGATATAATTCCATTTTGAAGGTTTTACAGTGCAGAATTATCATTAATGGTTAATGGTCTACCTTAAACGGATTTTATTTCCTTTATAATCACAAGAATACCCTGAAGGAGACTGTTCTGCATGAAACAAAGAGGTCATAAATTGTCGAATATATGACATGTATGAGACAAAAGGTGCTGAAAAGAAATCACAACCAACACAGTGCATGCAAATGTAGAGCATACCACTTCCAGCATTCTCACTGTATATTTTTGTCTACTTTTGATTTTAAGGTGTTTTTAAATTACAGTCTGGAAGAATGTTCTGTTGGAGGGTAAGAACTAGTAAATGCCATGTAGTCCTTTATGGAAAAGGTATGACTAACAAAGGACCTGAAGTGTTTTTAAAAACTTCACACATCTACACTTGAACATTAAAACTTGAGCCTGCCCAGCAGAGAGAGAACGTTGGGAGCGCATCGCTTCTTTTAAAATGTGTTTGGGAAAGTTTAGAAGCAGCATGCTGCTACACTCCATGTGATAAGACAGAAATGGGAAAGTTTAGAAGCAGCATGCTGCTACACTCCATGTGATAAGGCAGAAATGAAGGGGCTTTGGGTGTCCTGCTACCCCGGGGCAGAGCCAGGCCAGCATCAGGGCTGTGCTCCCAGCACTGCTGTCCTGGCTGACACAGGGGCTCCGGGAAAACAAAAATCACTGCTACACTTTGCCAAGGGAAGGTCATTTTCCTTTGTACTCAGTTTTCTCCAGGACTCACAGTTAAACACTTTGTTGTTGTTGTTTTGTTTTTTTTTTCTTTTGGCTAGAATTACATCCATTAGGGAAATGTTGCCTGAAAATAGCATGCAGTATTAATGCATCGTTTGTTTCTGCTGTTGCCAACAGTAACATGTTTCCTCGGCTCTCGCCCCCTGACTGCAGATGAGATCAAGTTGATTATTCAGCAGCTATAGCCCACCACCTGCTCTATCTTTTTTCCTGACATGCAAAGCTGTTGAGATACTGTCTTGCCTTGTTAAAGCTACATTTGTTATTCAGCTACAGTTTTAAACAAATACATATATGTATTTAAGAAGTAGATTCATTTTTGAACAGACTTTTAATAAGTCAAATCCATCATTCTATTTTATGGATCTGAGAACTGAGGTGAACATGATGATATCTTTCTAAAATTCACACTTTGGTTCCACCATTCAAGCTCTACATTTTATTATTAATAAAGTTGCATTGTTCATAAACCCATTTCTGGAAATGCTGCTGCAGACTTCAGTGCTGTCTTGATTTTATTATATATCATTAACTACTTGAGAATTTTTCATTATATCTTAGGTTATGGATGTGTCCTAATGAAATAAAACATTTCTGTTCTATTCTGCAGAGGAAGAGATGATAAATGAGCTCTGTTCACTTCTGTTATTTCTAGAAAATCTGGATTTTGCTCTTCTTTCTATAAATACCCATCCAAATCTGAGAGAGCTTAATGCTGTTTCTGGTGATATGGCCAAAAGAGTTATTTGCTTATCAATTCAGCAGAGATTTTAAATCTCCAGCTTTATGATCTTCTTTTGGGATTACAACAGCATTACATCTAAACGTCTTTTGTAGCACACTGTGAATAAATCTAGAACTCACTACATATCTCTATATTTAGTTTTCCTACCTAAATGAACTCCATTTTTGTGAATTTATAATTTTAAACCAAAACACTGTAGTGTTTTGAATAGTTAATGTATATTTAATATTGTTGAGTTGTATTGAGAGTAAAATGATACTATTTGACATACTGTTACTAAACTCACATGAAACTTTAGCATTCTGTGAAATTTGTTGTTTTGTTTCATTATGAGACAAGATGCCACTGCTGATGCATCCTCTATTTGATTAAAGGTAACTGCCTTTAGTGTTTTTCTTGCATAAGTGATGCCAATCTAAATCAATGTTTTCTTCTCCTTGTGCTTTGCAAGGAGGTATTTATTGGATTTGTTCTATTTTCCTACTTTTCCCTTTAAAATAAGGCAGCTGCATGTTCATATTTCAGTTATGTCTGTTTCCATTTGGATATTACTAAGATTTCAATGATTCTGCTAACATGTATAAATTTGTGGGTTGTATTTAGTGGTTTTTTGTTCTTTTTGTTAGTTTTTTTTAAGTGGATACTTACTGAGGAGGTATTAAAGGAGTTATAAAGCAAGCTAAACTGCTTCAAGTTAATTTTTTTTTTAAGTCAGAGGAAAATTAAATTACCTTTTCAACATTTAAAACACTTTTTTGAAATGAGTTAATTTTGATATTTTTAAAAATAAATTTATGTTGTTCTGGTTTCGCCTTGAGTTGATAGAAAGTATGTGAAAAAAACAGGGTAACAAGGCACGCCTACTCAATATACATGCCATTTTCTAATCACGCCTGTGAAGTTACCAGCTCAGCTGTCAAGCTCTAAAGAGTTTCCTAAGGCAGGCAGTGAGCTGGAGCTGGTGATGTTATGCAATTTGAGATTTGTTGGAGCAGTTGGCAATTTTAGTCTAATGGTTTCAGCGTGTGTCCTTCACTTTGAGCCTGTTTAAAAATATAACACTAATGTGATTTACATTTAAGGCATGTGAATTATTAAAGTGAAAATGTAATACGCTCTAAGGGGTTTAAACCTCTGCAAATGAGAAGGATAAATTATGTCTTAAAAGAAGTGGTCTTCCCTATTTTTATACCCCACTCTAGTAAGATTTCACTGCTAGATGTCAAGATGCATTTGACAGATTATCTTACTCTTCTATTATATTTTCTTTGTGCCTTTATCTACAGTACTATCATACTCCCTTGTCTACTGAAACAGTTTTGGTAGTATCAAGCTGTCATAATATTGCCCAGCTTCTCAAATCTCCCAATTGCACACATCCTAGAAATATACTCCTGCTTGGGAACTGAACTTCCTCCCTCCCTACCTCCCTCCCTCCCTTCCTCTCCCCTTAAATGTGGAAATTCTGCTTCTCTACCTTCTGATGTAAATTTACTACATTCCATTTTACTGTTTAACGGTAGTTTAACATAATTAATTTGTACACTTATGCTGCACCATATTAAGAGTGTATGATATTTCACACAAATAATATTCCATGCCTCATGGACGAGACTCAGTGCTGCAGTCACAGAAGACAATTTTATGCTCCCTACGTTCTTCATTGTGGGTCTGTTCCACCTGTTCTCTTCTCTGCTACTCAGGAATCCTCCAGCAATTCCTTTGGGCCTGTGGTTCATTTTTCCCTTTGACTGCTCATATAAGGTTTCTTTTCTTCTGGTACCAATGGTCTTACTAGTTCTAGTTAGGATTAGGGACATTAGAGACAAAGCTGAGGTGAAATCAGTAAGTTTTCAGACAGCTATAAACAGGTACTTGTCATCATCCTCCCTGCAGCTTCCTCAGGCTGTGGGCTCACCTGAGTACATATAGAGCTATAACACTTTTCCAGAAGTTTAAATGTGTGGGATTTAGCTCATTTATTTATTTACTTATTTAGTTATTTATTCTCCAGTCATGACTTTCAGTCGTGTGTATAGCTCCACCTCTTTGTGATTTGTTCTCAGGACAGAAACAAAAAAGTGTTTGACAATTTCTGTATGTTGGACTACTTCTGAAGGATTTCAGATTCTTTCTAAAATTTAACTGAGAATCCTAATATAGTATAATATATTTGAAAGACTCTTTCACCACTCTTTTAGGACTTGAAGTACTGCCACTATTCCATGTTTTCCTTCTCTTTTTGTTAATTTGCTAGTGTTAGGGAAATTCCTAAATACATTAAAAGAAAAGAACAAACAGGAGAGAAGACTTATTTCTAGTTCATGTGATAGAGAAGGGCTGCTGTTATGTAATGGAGAAGTGTTACTGTGACAAATGTTCTTTGGGTTTATCCTTTTTTACTTTTCTTATATGACACTTTTGTCAGTGACAGGTGATTGCACATGATGTTTTAGATGTCAAAAGCACATGTGGGATGCATTTATTTAGGGCATCCTTATTTCAGCTTTTCCTGTTAAAATAAATGGGATTAGGTATGTCAGAAAGCATTAACTTCACCTGAAATATTGTAATCTCAAGTACTCTGGTTCAGATTTGATTTCCCATTGATTTCTGATCTTATTTAGACCCAAGGCTTGATCTGCTTTGGAACTAGAAAACCATGGTAAAAGTTCTCTGAAGAGAATCAGCCTTATTTATCCTTGTTTCATTTAAGTAAACAATAGGAATAAAGGTTGTATTGAATCATAAAGAGTGATTTTTACTATAGCTATTAACAGATACAGAAATCCTTTAAAACGCTGTATTCTAAATAAAGGGAGGGTAACAATATTTTTTTTCCATTAGGTTTCTTTGCAGCCAACATGACAACCTTGTTTCGGATATAAGGTCATCTTGTTAGAAAACTGATTAGAAGGTCTGAAATAGAATGACTCTTCATATGAATAAAGCAAAAATGACTTGAAACACATAGAAAAGGAGATAAATTGTGGAAAGTAATTTTCTGCTTCCGCTTTAATAAGGTTGACTTCTATAATCTACAGCTGAATTAGAAAAAAATAAATTTAGCATTTTAGGTTGCTGTTAATTGTTTATAAAGTGGAAGACAAGGATTGAGGTGCTATTTTGAACTGTTGTCCAGAGTGTAATTACATTAGCTTTTTGAAAAATTGTGCTAATTCCCGATTATCTTAAATTATATATGCCTTTAGGCCAATAATTTTATATGAAGAGTGCTTTGGTAAGTATCACAATGTCAGCAGACCCCTAATATACCCTTTTTCCATATGAATATGACTCAACTGCTGCCTTAGATGACAAAAGTGAAATTGTCCCAGAGAGTAGCTGAGGAGTACAACATAAAAATTCTATATGGAATATAGGAGATCAATTACAAACACAGTCTTTCTGTGACCTTACATGCTTCAGATATCCTCCTTAACAGAGCACAGATCACATTACAATCATGTGGCACAGCAGATGTCAGAGTAAAGAGAAGCTGTGACTCTGCAGTGTAAATACCTAAAATATAACCAACCTGCAGATCACCAAAAACCAAAAACCTGTATTTGGTCACTATATATATTTTAAAAAATGTTAAAAATATGTTTAAAATTCTGGTTACACTTATGCTGAAGATTATGGCATTTGCATAATGGAATACAGCAAAGCTTAGGAAAAAGAGTCCTTATTTGACATAGGGAAATATGAATTATCATGGAAACTTTTGTGCTTCAGTGTTAGTGATCACAATCGTTTTAAAAGCAAGCACATTTACTTGAAAGAGGAAGTATTAAAACTTGTCATTACAATTTAAATCAGCAAAATTAGGCTTGTCTTTGGTTCAGTCTAAGACACTGTTTTATGCTTTATGGCTGGGACTGTCTTATCCAAACTGACATGCCTCCGCTTCATCAAATCTAGATCAGCTTTTGTGGTGATAATTATTATCAGTGCCCACTTGTAAGGAAGATAATATAAGAAATATCTTTATAAATAACATGTAAAAGTGTAGTCACCCCCTGTTAACTCCTTCTGTGCCCCACTGGAAGTATGGAAATAGGATAAAGAAAATAAACCCAGGTGTATTTATATGAGGCTTATGGGCTTGCTACCATTATCACATCTATACTTACTTTTGGGTTACTAACATTCCAGTTTACAGTTTTTTATTGAACTCAGCACTCTCTGTGTGACAAACTGGGTGATCTTTCATACATTAGGGTACAATGATTGAATAGGGTAATTCATGGGTATTTGGATAATTCATTACCAAGAATTCCTGTGAAAATATAACATATGCTATGCATGTAAAGCCACTAGAATCAAGGTAGAAGAGAATAGTTCTAATTTGGTTTAATATAGAATGTAAGAGCTTACTGAGATGACAATGTAATCCTTTAGAATTTGTCAGTCTGTATTGAACCTGAAATAACAATATCAGTCTTGCACTTCAGACAAGTGACTTCAGACTGCACTGACACTTCAGACACCATATCTGTGTCTTACAAAATCTATTCCTCATTTTCTAATGCATATCCAATCCACAATCAACTATAGAAGAAAGCTGTTTGTGTTTCAAACACATATATGAAAACTATGTGTTAAACCACTTTTACACATACTCCCTGTGGCTTTTGCACTGTTGATGCAAGAACAGTTTTGAATATTTGGATAATGTTTTACAATCAGGACTTGAAGTATTGTGTATTCTACCTTGCTCTTTATAAGCTTGATATTGATATCTTTTTCCTGGGATTTATTTTCTTAAAATAACCTAAAAAATACATGGATTTTATATTTTAGAAAATTTTTGAGGCTACTGATATCTATTAACTCTAAGATTACACATTTTATAATAGTATAAAGAAGTAGTCGAATAAAGTCAAAAAAAAAGTTTCGAGTAGTCAAAAAAATACTTAAAGGAAAGTGGGAAGCACAAAAAAAAGGATTTATTTCATTGTACTTAATATAATTTTAATTGGGCCATTTGATGACAGAATCCTTTGCTGGCTAGGAGGAGATAAAAATATGACATATATGTAAAAGAGAATGAAGGCTGGGAGATGAATAGGCCTTCTAGGGAGTTGATCTTTACAGATCCGATAAAGAGTCTTGCAGTCTGTGCTGCATCAAAGGCTGCCATTCACAGACAATAATGTGAACTTGGAAACTGGGGACAAGACCTTCGAAAATGGAGGGTTTTTAGATTGACAAGCAGCTGGGCCTCGGATCTTTTTTGGTTGTTGTTTTGCTTTTCTATTATTTGTGTGTGTGTTTATATGTGTATAATCCTTTATAATCCCTTTAAAAGTTAAAGAGAGGTTCATAGCCTGGTGGAGTGAATTAACACTTACACCTTATTTAGCTTTTCAATAGCTGTTTTCCTTTAAAGGTAACTTTTCTCCTTGAAAGATACAAGGAAACCTAGTGGAAGGTACCATTAGACTCCTTTCAACGTTTGATTAAAAATACTTATTTGTGGGCAGTGACTGCTTTTCAAGGGATATTGTTTTTTTTTATTGATGAGGTAAGTATTCTGGAAATCCTGAAAATAATCATGCTGAACCTTACTTAAAAAAAAAAAAAAAAAAAGAGAGAGCTTTTCTCATTAATAATTAAAAAAAAAAGTTTAAATAAAAAAAAAATATATATAGAAGTAGTTGTTTAATCTAGGAAAATTTATTAAATAAATTGCATGTTTAATCAAAGCATTTCCAAGCACCTTAAATTTGACATCAGCTACTGTGTCAATCTCACTGGCTAAATCTGACATCAGCTCTTTTGATCCCTTACTTAGAAACACCATCTCACAGCTGTTGGGCAAATTAATAGATGTTACAGCATTCTGTTAGCCTTTGCAGCCCTCTTTCCCTGGTCCTGGTTTCTCAATTTATTTGCTACTTCAGAGTAAATCTGTGTTCTCCAGCAGACTGCATGAAGTAGGGTTCTTTAAATATATGGAAGTAAGCCAGAACATTTCTGTTACATGTTAGTTTCTTTTTCCCTTTATAGTTCTGTTTTTCATACTCTGTATCCAAAAAGGTGATATTAAATAGAGCTTCAATCAAGGCATGTAAACATCTCACAGTATTTATCCATGCAGTGCACAATACAGAGGCATGGAGGAAGAAATTATTAATTATTATATTAATTAAAAGCTAATATACACAAATATTGTTTTAAACCTTTTCTTCTTTTTTTCTTAGAGATGAAACTTTAAATATTGGGATTTTATTATTTTCTGGCAGAACCTGTAGAGAGCTGCAGTGGGTCATGGGGGTAAAGAAGCTGTTGCCTTATTAAACCTTCATTGTAATGAGAGGGAAAATGGGAAGTGCCAGGCGTCAGCCAGCTGTTGTGCAGCTTCTCCAGAGACTCTTCCATCAAAACAGGGAAGGCCAGACCTGACATTTGCATACCTCAAAAGGAAGCAGGCACAATTTCTTTGAGAGATGAAAAATTAGTCTCTGCTTGTGTCACAATAAAAGGCACAGGCAACTTGGGTTTGCTTAACTGTCCAGCTATTTTTGACCAAGGAATGTTGACATGGGGTACTAGGAAGTACATTCTAAATACACATTCCAGATAAAGTATTAGATACATTGCAGTTAATTTTTTTAAAAAATTGATCAAATAATTGTAACAACAACAAAAAAAATATTGATTTTTAGACAGTAGAGCAAAATGCAGAGATTCTTCAGGTAAGCAGTGATGAAGAAATCAAAAATGTGTCTCAGCCTGTGTGCATGGTCCTGTCTTGTTGTCATGTGTACTCCCATTATGGTGTTGGGTTTGGAGTTCTAGGAGCCAAGGAACAGCTTTTTTCTCATTGGTTATTATTGTTTCTAAACTGTTTGCTGGGACTTTCATATGAGCTTAACTACCTTTGACAGAGCTCTGTACACATCCCAGGTGACAGCCTCTCATTTTGGAGGGTATTTTAAGGTGTAAAGGGTTTTAGGCATTGCATGTAGGGTCATTTTCGAAGGTTGCTTGGGCAGTTAGGATGGGTTCTAACAGAAACCTGGCAGAAAAATTCCAAAGGAGAATAACAGCACAATATTTATTTTGTCAGGTATATTTTTTTTTTCTTCATTTGAGACAAGAGAAAACAACCCAAATACACTTTTTTTTTTTTTTTTTTACTTTGCTTTAAACATTTTCACTTTATAGTGCAGATTAGCTAAGAAATCTGCCAGAGGAGTTGAGGAATTTCAAGCACGGCTGCAGTTCTTTTCATGGAAAATTCTTCATACTGTTAATGATGAGTATATATTTCTCTCCATATTCCATTTATCAGATTGTGCATTTGAGTTCTGCTGTCTTTAGTGGTTCTCAGAGTACCTTAAGGCAGCGGAGTAGAGTGTGAAGGAAATCTGAGGGCAGTGCTAACTGCAGCTATTTACACATGTAGTAAGTGTTACATCTTCCTTTGCTACAATCTGCTGAAATATGACTTAATCAGCTTGAATTTGTTAGAGGGTATACAAATTTAGATGTGGAATGGGCTAGATTTAGTGAATAAATTAGATGGACAAAGTTGTTCTAGTATATTATCAAAAAAAAAGAAAATACAATAGATGTTTGTCCAGTGCAGTCAAGAGAGAGTTGGACTGTGCTTTTTCCCAATATAATATATGAATATCATAGATTTTCTTTGGTTAATGTGGTACTTGATTACTGTTGAGGTGCCTCCAGTGGACAATGCCTGTAAGGTGCTGGTATATTTCTGTCAGATAAGAATCATTTGAATTGACAATAAAAAACTTGAGTGGGGACACATTTTATGGCAGTAGAGCACACAGGTTTGTTGAGGTTTTTTTTCTGGTTTTAAAGAATGATTTCAAACCTAAAAATAAGGAAAAGATCCTAAGTTCTGATTTGTGAAATGTATCAACCATCCTGGTAGCTCTTGGAGTGGGGAGAGGGGCTGCCCTCGGGCTGAGGTAGCATGGGAGATTCCAGTCTGGAACAGGTCTGAGGTGACATTCTGACAGCACCATGGCTGCAATTCCAGTTTACATGGACTTTCTGGTCGTATTCCTTTTGGTTGTTAGCAAGAACTGACAAGGTGACTCAACTAAATATGTGACTTAGACACCAGTTCATTTTGTGTAGGGATTGGTCCGAATACTAAAAGGCTCATCAGACTTATTGTTACACAGTAAGCATTTTCATCCTTAGTTGTCTGGTGGGCATAGTAAGGCTGTGTCTGTTAGAAAGGGACCATGACTCCCTAAAAAACAGTTGCTAAAGTTTTTATTGGGCTGTAAACTAATTGAGTTCTAAAAGTAAGTCACTCAACAATTAGGACATGGCTGAGTCCACATGAACTGCATTCAGATCAGGTAGCTGCTTCTTCAGAGTGAGCTGACTTGCTCTAGGGATTGGTGCCTGCCTCCAGGGATGGGGGATCTTAGCTGGAGATGCAGCTTAGCTGGAGAACATGTATCACCTTGGCAACTTCTATAAGCAAAATTGTAGTAAACTTCTAAGAATTGCGTCCAAACAGCTTTTTTTTTCAAAGACTTCAATTTTTTTTATAAGGAGGAACACATCATTTAATCTAATGGATATATCTGTAAAAGAGATTGATTTGAAAGAGCAAATTCCTGTACACTATGCTTTGCTTCCTGTGGGCCTAAGTGAAAAGACTGGATTTTATTCAAAGTATTAAATATGGGGAAAATGCCCTCTAGGAACATGCCTGTTACTCTCCAGCTGCTAATTCAGTCCATTAGTTCAGACTCCAGCTAATCCCAAATTACAGACTTTTATGCGTCCCTAATAATCACAGGGCTGTCAACAGTTTCTATAATTGAAGCTAAATGATATAATGGAGAACTAAATGTCCGTAACATGGTGCTTTAATATTGTAATATGTACTTGTTATTGGATGGTAGATTAAATTAATGCACATAAGACAAGGTAATTTGTAAAAGGAGAAAGTATTTTCAGCAGGATGTTGATGGATTTTGAACTTAACTAGAACTTCTTAAATTATACTGGAGTGAAGGGTAAGTTTTCTAATGCATTACAGTACTTAAATAATACAGAAAATAGCATTTTTAGATGAGTTGGTTCACCTTCAATCGAATATTCATGATTTTCAAATAAATGCAAAAAAGCATAGATATATAAAATTTAGAGAGAAAACATGTATATGGGAAAGTAAAAGAGAAAGACTTTTCATTGT
Organism: Vireo altiloquus; assembly: GCA_013396875.1. NCBI lineage: Eukaryota > Metazoa > Chordata > Aves > Passeriformes > Vireonidae > Vireo > Vireo altiloquus. The sequence continues at coordinate 257,247 of VZRF01006086.1, forward strand.
GAAGAATTAGTAAAGACTAAAATTCATGCCCTCTCTCTCTTTGTTCTTCAGCGCCTCGCTAAAGAAGCAGAGAAGTACCAAGCATCACATCAGTGGAGGGATGAGTTTGGGGTAAGCTTCAGTTTTTCTCCTTTTAACCTTCTTTGACTTTTCCTCTTTGAAATGTAAACTGTAGTCTTACAAATATGCTGTTTGCACATCTACTACAGAAGGAGTTACTGACTATGAATAGGCATTTTATTTAATTCAGTGAACAGTCTCAGTCAGGGTGTCTAGAGAATAAAGTGAACTTTTCCCTTCAGAAGCTCACAGGGAGCTCCTCAGACCCAGGGATGTAGCTCTGAGTTGTACACAAGACATCTGTTTGTTTTGACAGACAGGGAATGATTACAGAGAAGACATCTGACTGGTGGTTGCTAACAGTTAAAAGTGTGCTTATTTCAAACACTGAAACACAATCATAGAAAATATTTTTACAAGTTCCTTATGTGAAGGAAAAAAATAAAGGCAGGAAATAACTTAATACAGAAGGATTTGGTTATCTGCATGACTTGGGAGTCATAGACTATTTTTAGAATACCTTTCCATATTTAAGAACTGCATCTCTTCTTTCAGTATTTTAGTACTGCTGAAAGAGGCCCTAATGTGGTCAAACATTAAACGATCTTCTTTAGTAATTTCAGGCTTTACTGAAAAATGAGTGACATGATTTTAAGATGTACAACATTGATTTTTATTACCAGTATGGCCAAATTAATACTGTGCTGCATGATTATAAGCCTCTTAATATTATGCTATAGTTCCCTGCTAAGTGTCAAAGTTATTTATTAAGCCTTTATTCCATGTTCCTTCAGAAATAAAATCAGATGGTACTTTTACCTGGTGCTGCTACAAACCTAGACCGTGTTTGCACATCCATGAGGATCACAGTGGCACACAGTTAAATGCACAATGGTTTTCTAACAATGTTGTCATGCTTTAACCCCAGCTGACAAGCACTGCACAGGCACCTGCTCACTCCCACTGAATTGCAACAGGGAGAAAATTGCAAGAATAAAAATGAGTAAAAATCATGGGTTGAGACAGTTTCATAAGTAAAGCAAAAGTTGCATGCAGAAGCAAAGCAAAACAAGGAATTCCTTCAGCACTTCCCATGGGCAGGCAGGTGTCTGTCTATTCCCAAGAATGAAGGGCTCCTTTGCCCTCAGTGATGACTTGTGAAGACAAACATCATCACTCCAAAAGTCCACCTGTTTCCTACTTCTTCCCCCAGCATCATATGCTGAGCATGTTGCTGTATGAGGTGGAATATCCCTTGGGTCAGTTGGGGTCAGCTGTGCACCCTCAGCCTCCTCACTGGAGGGACAGTGTGAGAAGCAGAAAAGGCCCTGTCAGAAAAGGCCCTAGTACGGCTCAGCAATAAAAAAACAAACAAACAAACAAACAAACAAAAAAAAAAGGCAAAAAAAAAAAAAAAAAAAAAAAACCAGAAAGATAAAAATTGTTTCCAGCACAAATCCAAAGTACAGCCCATGCCAGCTACTATGAAGAAAATTAATTCTAACTCAGTCAAAACCAGCACAAATGTTCATTCTGATCCAGTGTTACTCAGGCACTTGGAGATCTGAAAACAGATAAAAAAGCCCCTAAGGTCAGGTCAGGCTGTGTAATTCAGATAGGAGTGACTGGCTTTAGGAGTACAGAGAGTCTGGATACAGCATGGATGCTTTTAAGTGTGCTCTCTGCACAGGCACAGCTTCTTATACACGGAAAAACACAGAATGCATATTCCATGGAGATGCTATAACAAGAGTGCTGCAGCGACCTTTTCTGCTAATCTGTCTGTCTTGTGAATAGAAAACAAAACCTGCAGGCTTGATGGACTCAGTGCAGAACTGTGTGAATAGAGTCACAATCTCATTCTAATCATTTTTCTTCTTCGGTACATTCTGGCATCATGTCAACACCAGCTCAGCTTTTGTTTTTCTTTTTACCCTTTTTTTCACAGTAGAAGTCAGCCATACCAAAGAGGCTTCAGGTTTTATCTGAATTCATTGCCAAGGAGACATCTAAAAATAATTTGGAAATGTGATTTTGTATTAATGTTGTGGTTCAGGCAAAGACTATTGTCACTATTGAAAAAAAAATGCTGTTGGATTTATAATAAAGGAACTGCAAACTGAGATTGTACTTTACTGTTTTGAATATGGATCAGAACAGTGTGCACCATATAATAACCTTGACATCAGGTTATGCAATTAAATTTCAAATAAATGTATTAAGCCTCTTATAATTCAATTTGTTCCATTTTTGACAGAAGTAATCTTTCTTCTCTTCTGGCTTACTTTTTAGAAAATGCCTGCTCAAATTAGTTTGCACACAGATCTTTCTGATAAACTTAATTTTCACTGGAAGATTCATTCTCCTAATGACTGTGATGGAAAATAGAAGATAGACTGTAAAACTTTCTGCAGTCAAGGGTTCTTCTGATAGCATTATGAATGGTCTACATCATGCTGCATGAGGTTCATTTCTCATCCAGGATTTGGTTTTGGGTGATGAAAGCTTTTCCAGCAGCATTGCACATGAGTCACTATAGAGAGAAATTCATGGGACAAGCTATTTCTGCTTCTAATGAGCTTGTGATCAGCAATGTCCTTGACAGTCAGATTGCAGCCAAATAATAGCCTATGGAGTTTTAAGGAGAAAATATCACAAGCATTCCTTCTGGGGAAGTGTATATGGGCTGACTCGAGTGGAACATAAACAAAAAAGGAAGGGCAAAGGAGGCTGACTGTGAGACCAAGGTTTGTACAGAGCTACAAGGGATGTGTCAGTAAAAACACCACCAGGGTTCCTGTTCTAACACCTTATTTGAAATACGAGTAGGTTTTGCACAGTTCACAGAAAAAGAAACATGCAAGCATTAAAGACTTCATTTTCAGGTTAATGACACAATATAATAAAAATTCAGCACCTTAGATATGGTCTCTTGAAATAAGCTAGTACAGGGAAAAAAACCCACATATTTACTTGCACAGACTCATTTTCTTTTTTAATTTCACCTAATGTTTTAGTGTAAAGGCTGTCCAAAGAAGAAAAATTTGCTTGTCCTTTAGAAAAATATTTAGGAGACTAAACTATTTACAGACATATAAATCCACATCTACTAAAATCCATTTTCTGTACTATTTGTAATTGAATGAGAGTATAATTCCTTCCAGTGTTTTAAGTACTAATTCCAACTACTTCAAGCAGACCAAACAATGAAAAATGAAACAAATAACTTCAATTTTGAGTCTTTTATAAATCACAGAATCACAGCATGGTTTGGATTTGGAAGTGACCTTAAAGCTCATCTTGCTCTGAACCCCCTGCCATGGGCAGGGAGACCTTCCACTAGACCAGATTGCTCAGAGACTCATTCAACCTGGCCTTGAACACATTCAGGGAACTTCTCTGGGAAACCTCAGTGCCTCAGCACCTTCACAGGAAAGAATTTCTTCCTAATGCCTGATCTAAACCTACCTTCTTTCAGCTGCATAGAATCCTAGACAGTGCTGAGTTTGAAGGGACCCATCAGGATCATCAAGCCCAACTCCTGGCCCTGCAGAGGACATCTCAAGAATCACACCATGTGCTTGAGAGTGTTGTCCAAACACTTCTTGAACTCTGCCAGGCTTGGTGCATTGACCACTTCTCTGGGGAGCCTGTTCCAGTGCCTAGCCACCCTCTGGGGGAAAAACCTATTCATATCTAACCTAAACCTCCCCCAACTCAGCTTCAGTCTGTTTCCTTGGGTCCTGTCACTCGTCACAAGAGTGAAGAGATCAGTACTTGACCGTTTGCTGCCCCTCATGAGGTTGTTGAAGACCACACTGAGGTCTGCCTCAGACTCTTTCTCCAAGCTAAACAAACCAAGTGACCTCAGCAGCTCCTCATAAGGATTCCCCTGGCCTTCCTTTGGACATTCTCTAATAGCTGAATGTCTTTTTTTACATTGTGGTGTCCAAAGCTGTCCTCAGCGCTTGAGGTGAGGCCTCCCCAGAGCAGAGCAGAGCAGAGCAGAGCAGGACAATCCGTCCCTTGCCTGGCCGGTGATGCTGTGCCTGATGCCCCCCAGGACAGGGTTGGCCCTCCTGGCTGCCAGGACACTGCTGACTCGTGTTCAACCTTTCTGCATCTGCTCTCCAGCAGAGATTTCCCACTCTATAACACATCCAGGGTTGCCTCAGTCCAGGTGCAGAATCTGGCACTTGCCCTTGTTAACCTTGAGCAGGTCGATGGTTGCTCATCTCTCCAATGTGTCGAGGTCTCTCTGCAGGGACTCTCTGCCTTTGGGGGAGTTGACAGTTCCTTCCCAGTTTAGTTTGCTTCCCAGCAAACTTCCTCAGTATTCTTTCGAGTCCTGTGTCTAAGCAATTAATGAAGAGAACCAAGGTGACAATGGAACCCGGCAGAACCCCACCAGTGACAGCTCACCAGCCTGATGTCTCCCCATTCTCTCTAACCTTTGTGCCTGACCTGTGAGCCTGTTGCTCATCCACTGTGTAACTCAGTTATCCAGCTGTGAGCTGGACATCTTGAAAATCTGAGTTAAGAGCATGTATGTTACATATTTACCATTAGTTTTAGCTAAGTGTCAGAAAAAAAGTTCATAATGGATATGGGTATTTTTCACTGATTATTAAATATCAAAATAATTTTGGAAATTACTAATTAATTTACTAAAGGTACAAAGTTATTCAAAGCAATATTAATTAAGAATAATAATTAAGAATACCTAATGTCTTCTAAGTAAAAAAGGGAAAAAAAGAAATATTGGATTGTGATGTGTTATTTCCTGATGAAACGCAAAGTTGGTTAAAATAGTTGAGTTAAAGTTTACTTGTATGGCCCAAAAATAATACTTACCTGTTAGAAAACTTTTAGGTCTTAAGTGAATATTTGTGAAGTTTATGAAGGCAAAACAAAAGTGCTTAGGTTCAGGCAAATAAAGAAATCCCATCCTCTGTTTCCTACTCCATTGGTACTGCCCAATTCCCCAGCTGCCTGTACAGCTGGAGGAGTTAAGCCTGATTGCATGTTTTAGATTAAAGCAGTTACAACTCAGAGGTAAAAACCAATATATCTAAATGAAGCAGCTTTGTCAGTTTGAAATTTCTTGTACACTACAAATTGAAAAGGGGATGGTCTTGACACTTGTGATGGTCCAATTATTTTTCTGGCATAGAGACTCATGAAAAAAACGTAGGCAAACTGAAAGAAGGAAGGGAGCATTCTGTATAAAGTAATTGCTATTATTCCCCAAATGAATCTTGTACAATTACATATGATACCACACTTGATTACCTTGCAATGGTTGGTTAACTAAAGCAATTTTGTTTCCAGTTGGGTTGCTGTATTAATTGTACTTACACATGTATAAACATAAGAGATATCTCATTGGTATTTTAAAAGAGGAGTCTGTATGGATGGCCTATTAACATCCACTTATTTAAACAGAGACTGAAACTCAGGCTTTTAAGAATTAATTATCACATAAAAATGCCACAAATTCTTTCAATATGTTTTGTCTTTTAACCAGTAGTGTCATTTTATATTCTTCTGTGCAAATGATGTTTTTCTACGTCTTGGTACTTTTGAGACATCATTTGCTCATGTACCAGCTGGGCTTAAAAATAATGACAAAAGGCCATGGCAGTATTACTTTAGAATTATGGTTTGTTTGTTTATTTTTTTCTAGTAGAAATTTTGGATGCATCAAACTGTTGTGAAAAGTTGCTCAGCAAAGAAACAGAAGATGAAAAGGATAACTAAGATAAAACAAGTCTCCCATCACCAGAGTTGATCCAAGCAGTGACCTGCAAGAGCAGAGCAGTAGTAGGGGTGTCTCTGCTGTATGTTGCAGTTTGAAGATTTTCAGGACTGTCTGTAATTTATTGCAGATGTTACAACAATGCTAAAACACTGTATCTTAAAAGCCTCAGCTGGAAAGCAAACAAACAAACCATGAAACTTTCAGCTTTGGCACGATTTCATTATAAAGAGGCAATTTACTAAACATGTTTTGTCTCTTGAAAGAAGGAAAACTCTGTGAAGAAAACAAACTAGAATCTTTTTTCTCTCATCTCTTCAGAGAGAGGATACAGCTCTCTTATAGCTTGAACCTCCAATAATCCTCTTCTGTGCAAAGAGCATCTGTGAGAAATGATACAGTTGAGATTTGGCACCAGACCTGCAGCACAGGGAACTGGTCCTCACAGGTGCAAAGTAGGTGTGGGATCCTTTCCTAGTAAGTCATACATACTTTATAATTTTGTGAAAGTTATAACACTAAACACAGGCAAAGTGTGAAAGCTGTCTTTGTCTTCACACAATGCTTTGATCCAAAATTCAGTGAAATAAATCTTTCATTAATTTTGATTCATTTCAGATAATACCTCACACTTCTAAGGCCTCTGTGACTTGAAAAAAAACATCCAAGCGATCGATTTAAATGGACAGATTTAAATTGACAGATGGTCAATATTTTAAGGAGGATAATGTTTTATTCTCTCAAGAGCTGTGTGCCACCTCTTCTGTGACCTGTAGCCTTCATTTGTGTATAATTTAAATTTAATGTGCTCTATCTTACTGAAAGGAATGAAATAAACTTTTTTTCTGCCAGTGATTGCACTTGGACATTTTTCTACTCAGGGAATGAAGCTCTGTGTGAGTGCACTGGGAGCAGTAGGAAGGTGAGGTGAAAAGGAAGTAAGGATAAATCGTATTTACTGAAATTATGTGGGTTTAAGGGTTGTTCTGATGTTTATTTGAAGTTATCAAATCACTTACACCTTTTTGAATCATGAAAGCTCACTGTGAATGTTGCAGGAACACGCATTTCTGCAGTTTTCTACAGTGTTTGTCAAAGTGAAACAGGAGACACAACAGTTACAGCCTTTGGAACATGCTCACCTCAGCTTCCTAGGATCTGCACCGTTAGTAAGGAGAGTTTCATCTTGGCATAGAAATCCACTGTGAACATGCCCACGCTGAAGCCTGTTGGAAGATGTGGCATAAGCCTCACCAGATCAGTGCAGAACTTGTCTGGCATTCCCTCCTGGGAACAAGATCCCACTGTTTACTTGTCTTTCCCCAACATTCTGCCCCCTAATGTTTGGATTCTTATGTCAAAAAGTCTCAGTGTGCTTTCTGGTTTACAATATCTAGCAGGCACTAGTTAGATAAAAGAAAAACATCTAAAAGGCAATTAAAAAGAAAAATCCAGGTCATTAGAAATCTTTTTAAGAGTACTGTTGCTTGCTACCTTGCCTGGAGTTTTAAAACTTCCTAGACTCTCAGGTGCGTCTTTCAGTCTAGAAATCATTGACTTCCCTCTAAAATATGGGCTGCCATAGGAGAGTTCTTCCATGCTTTTTTTCAGTTATATATCTGATATGATAGTTTGAGAATTACACCAATGAGAGTTAGTGTGATTAATCATACGGGTAATCCTTGATTTTTTGTTTTTTTTCACACTTCAGAATTTTGAACTGATTAGGAAGATGATGAGGAAGACAGTGGTAGCAGTCCAATCAGAATTAAGATTATATATAAGCAGGGATTTAAAATGTGTAGCTATAGAGGAGATAGCTTTTGGTCTTTTGGTATTGGTTATCTACCATCTCTTAATAAGCTTACCTTCAGTAAAGAAGTGTAACTTCATGATATAAATCATTGCAAAGATCTCATCTGTGGAGTGAAGTGCTTCACTGGTTGGAAACTTGCCAAAAAAGCTTTTAGAGTAAAGCAAAGAAACACCTTCAATCACTGTTGAGGGCTTTCAAGCACTCCATTTTATCTGAAAAATCAAATATGTTAAAGACATCTAATACACTTTTTACTTATTGAACAGAAAACTCATTTAAAAAATATTCAGCTTCTGTAAAAGAGGTGGAGGGAAGGATCTCGGTAAGAAGAAAAGAAAGAAAGGTGTGATTTCTATTAATAAGCTGCCATATGTATGCATTATCACCTTCATTTTGAATGAGACTTTAATGTGCTTTCAGAACAAACATCTTATTAAAAGCAAGATATACTATTGTACTCAATTTATTAACACTCTGTAGGTTCTTCAGTTTAAAATCAAGAAGTACAATATGCTAAGAAAAGCTTTTACAGGCTGCTATTGTGCACATTTTCTAAGAGTTCATTGAATTTGAGGCATGGATGAAGCTAGCTGGTTTTTTGATTTTACCTTTCACCCTCAAATACAGTGGCTCATGTAAATCTGGGATAAGTAGTTCATAGCACTGTTTTACTACCTTCAGTGAATCAGTAAAATCAATTAGAAATGGACTTCAAGGATGCTGTTTATTTTGTCTATAAGCTTTTTTGTCGCATGTTTTCATTTCAGAGCTAACAATAGCTTTTTCTGTGATTTATCCGTGTCAGTATAACTAGGATCTGACTAGTTTCCTCAGAAAACTCATTTCCCTGTTGCTCGTCATGTATTATTCTGACCCTTTTTACACTGAATTTAGGAAATGCCCCAATATTTTGGAAAAAAGAGTATTAACCAACTTAACTTTGTTGTCAATATTTACTAATTGGAAGAGAGAATTTTTTTTTAATTAAAACAATAAAAACCTGATATAATTGAATATGCACAAGAAGTTAATCAATGGCATAAGACTCAAATATAGCTTTTCATAGTGGAGGCAGACTTCTACGTTTGAGAAATTCAGAAAATTACACAAAGGTGTGGTTCTTACTCCAGAGAAGGAATGCCATTCATAATAGCAAAGCTTAGAGATTGGTTTTTAAGGAAATTAAACCCAAATATTTTTGAAATATTTCCTTCCAGAAAGAGCAAGTATTGTGAATATATAGATATGGACTTCTACATGTTTTATTTAATATTAAAAACAGAGCTTTTCTGAAAGTCTGAGATGAATGGGTTGGATTTTTGGAGGTGGAGATATTTGTGGGTTTCTTCACTCTGCTTCTGTTTTTTTCAAATGACAAAACCTCAGATAACATACAGGCCCTGGCATCTTACCTTCTTTTGTCTCAGGATTCTTCTTAGATACTAGATGAAAATTTGGCTTAGTTTGTCAAAACTCATTACCTTTAGAAAAGGACCTAATGGGGGAGTTGGAAAGTTTCCATATTTAAAAGTTTGTAGGCCTTTAGACTCCCAAGAAGTCCTGTTCCTAGTAAAAAGGCTTGTGCAATGGATGAGAACAGAAAATGGTTGATGTCTGCACTCTTTTGCAGTTGAAATACCCTAGAAATTTTAATAGGCATTTCATTTTGCATAGACTTTCAAATGCTCTGGGAGTGCAAGACAATCCTATTATTAAGAGCTGCATTTTGCTCAAGGGATTTGGGAATTCTTAGTTTTCTATCTCCTGAGTATGGTGTAATTCTCATTAGAATTTAAGCAAAAGGTGAAAGTGTGTCTCTTTTTTGTCCTGCAGTGATGATGTGTGATTGAAGTAGTGTCAGGTATTTCTGTAGACTTGGCCACAAAGAGATGTGCATGACACAGAGTAGAGAAATTCTTCAAAATTGACAAGATCCTCACATCCTAACATCATGTAAAGAAATGCTTAAAAATTCTACCTGATTTGACAAGAAATGTAGCTGTTAAGCATTTGCTTTCTTTTTTCCCTGTTAATTCTTTCTATCAGCTATGAGCAAATAAGAACTCTGTAAATAAATACACAAACAACTCTAGGTCTCATTGAAGGGATATTAGGATTTAGCAAGTCTTGAGAACTCTGGGCCAGCTCTGTTACTGTGATTCATGTGTTTGTAGAACACACTATCTTTCTGGTTTAATCTTCCCATTCGTTAGCAACAAATTATATTGCACTGAAATACTGTGAAATGTAACTTTTTTGAAAATGTAAGAATAAATGTAGAAATGACCAGATGAGATCCTTGTTTTTAAAAATGGGTGAATGATCCCTGATGAATTATTAATTCAGGTAGGATTCTCTTAGTCCTTTGGGCATTACTATTTCTCAGGAGGGTAACTTCAGTTTTGCATTTCTTAAGAGTTACACATGAGTACAGTAGAACTAAGCAGGTTGGCTCTATTGATATTTTTTCTGTGCTTGCACAATCTGGTGTTTTCACCTCATAAAACTTCTTGTGCTTTGTCTGTAAGGTTTTTTCCTACATAAGAAATTAAAGAAAACTTCCAGCAAAAGTTTTCTGCTAGACCGAGTGGTCTCCATACAGGCAACTTTAATTTAATCTAATTTTCTACGGGCATCATAATTTAAAAGACCTCTAAACCTAAAGTATTCTAAAATGCTCATAGAATAAGTCTTGCCATAGCACTTCTCCACCTTTCTGATAGAATATTTCAGTTTTATTTTACCAGTATTTTCAGATATTTTGTCCTAAAGCTTTTTTGCTGCAAAAAAAGGTGGTTTGGTTGTTTTTCACTTTTGGTGAGAGATACCAGAAAAAAAAAAAAACAAACAAACAAACCACAAACAGAAGCTGGATTAAGACTGAATTTTTTTCAAAATCATATTATTAATATATTTATTAATCCCAAGTAATGGTTACCATTTCTTCTGCTGACAGTTGACTTGACTTATTTTCCTTACTACAGGGATCACACCACACATGGGAGATTTAATTTCACATACTTACAGTCTCTATGGGTCTCTTGTGTTTTGGGTCTACGTTTATTACATCAGGGCATGTATGTGAGCATACAAAACCTGTTGAGATGACGTTGGAGGCATGTAGAAAGCCATCCAGAGCATCACTTCCTATAGTCCTGCCAGCAGAGCCAGTTGAGGATGGTTCTTGAGCATGCTGTGCCACAGAATGTGTCTGGGCATTGCTTAGGTGTCTTGGGGGCAGCTGTAACAAGCACAACATGGATGAAAGCAGAGTGTGCTCAGGAGTGACCTGTTTTATTTTGAAACACGGACATCATACTCTCTGTGAAGAATAAAGCATGCTCTATCCTAAAGAGTCATGTGGTTATACATCAGTAAGCATCCTGTTTCAAGAATAACCACCAAGAGGAAATGTTGTTCAAGGTAAACAAGTTTTATTTATAGCAATAGACACATGGCAGTTATAGACAAATTAACCTTGAAAATTGGAAGAAAAAAAACATCAGTTTATCAAGTTCTTCAGACATTTGACCAAGAGCAGTAGGAAAATTTTCCCCCTATTTCTGTGAAAATATTACAACATTATGAATTATGCCATGATTGTGAACTGTGAATGCTACTTTTATGAAAAATAACTATGACAACACAGGATTTCCTTTACAGATTCACATGAGTAGGTTTTGCTGACACGAGAACAGTTCACTGCAGTGGTTACATGTACTAGTAAGAATAGAGCAGTGCAAATCTATATATCTAATTGAACTGGTGTATGCTTGTCAAGAATAGGATGCATTTAATTCATTCAGTTCCTCATGTCATCTCTATATTGATAAGAAAATATTAAGATAAATACAACTGAATTCATCAAATCCTTTCATCTACAGTACATCTACTTTTATTTACAGTACATAAGCTCTGCAATACTGTATTTTCTAGAGCTTTAAGTGTTTCAATATGAAACAGAGCAAATAGTCTTCTTTATCACTTCAAGATAATGAATGAAATCTTACAGATTTCTGAGATATTAGATATGCTTTTCCCTACTGCTCAGTGTTCATAAACAACATTTAGGTGATACTTTGAGAATCAGACAAATTTTAAGACTGTGCTGGTCCTACTGAAATGAGTGGGAGTTACTTATATGCATATATCAACCGTATAAATTTCCCCCTGTGTTTATATTTACACATGTATTTATATTTACATATGTATTTATATACATATCTACATGCGTTTATGCTCAAAGAGATCATCTGATGGTGTTTGTGTCTTTATGCAGAAGAACAGGAGCACACATTTAACTGAGTCTCCTGTTTTGTGGAGGTCTACAAAAAACTAAAGCTGGGGGGTTCAGATACTTTGAGAACCCAAGTGGTTAAACTAGTATGTGCCCGTACTTTTGAAATTTTACCTCTTTCGTGTTTTAAACTCCAGGAATGTTTTATATTCAGAGTGAACAGCATCTTTGTGTCTTAGTGCAGGAAAGACGTCCTGGCCCTTGGAGTCAATTTGCACTGTTGGCTAATGCTCACTCAGTGCAGGAATCCACGGCCTGTGACTTTCAGTTCATTGTGTCCAAATAACACACAGACTGTGCTGGTGTCATCAGGAGAGTGGGGTTTGGCACAATTCTAATAAAGTGTTAGATCACTGGACAAGTGTTTAGAGGTAGAACATTACCTGCTGAAACAGTTTTGGAGGACTTTTCTAGCAAAGAGTAGTTAAGTTAGGATGGTTTCTGCTCATATAGTTTTCTGGAGCTGTAAGAGTTGTCAGCCCATCACGTTCAGTAAACTTCCAAATGTGAAACCTAAAGAAAACAATCCCTGGCAAGTTTGTAACCTGAATTGTGTAAAATGAGAAGGAGGAGGGGAAGGGAGGAGAAAGAGGAAGTTTTGGCTGTTGCCAGAGAGGTCATTGATGGGAGAAGTTTGGAATTGTTTTGCTGCAATTGTTTCCTGCCTGTCTCCCCAGTTTTCACTGCTATGTCTTCTCTGGGTGTGAACATGGAATCATCCTTGACAAGACACTTCATCCTTTTTTTGCAGCATTCTTTCTTTTTCTCTCTTCAGCCTAAGTTTCCCATCTTCTATTATCCCTTTTTAAACACTTGTAGTTTCTCCCTCTTGTGCTTTCTGCAATCTCAGTTCACGCTTCTGTAGTCATGTGCAATGGTGCTGTGGAGAGCTGAGCTGACACAGTCTCAAGCAACACAGCATAAATTCTGGGGAACAAAATGATGCATTTCTTCAAACTAAAATCAGTTTAATACATACTTTGCAATTTACTTCATACTCACTTCTTCATTATGATCTTCCATTGCTAAGCTCTTTTTCCAGTAGCCTTCTTAGTTAGGTTTGCAGGATCCTTTCTGACTGTCTTTTTAAACAAATACCTGCTTTAATTTCATTTTTTTACAAGAGAGAGCTATTTAGCTTGTTCAAAATTTCTCAAATTGGCTCTTTCTTTATATCTTCACACTTCTGTGATATGTCTGTCCACCCTGAATTTTAAGAGAGAGATGAATTTCAAAGTGCTGATTTTTACAAGAATTTGAAAGTGAATAATACAGTATTAAGGGCTCAACCATACATGTGTTACCACAGATTCTGATGGAAAAGCTAAAAAGCTGTGAACTTTAATAAGTCTCTGCCTAGAATAAGATTCATCTATATAAAACTTAAAATATTTTTCGAATTGTGTGCGGTTTTGGAGCTAGAAGGATGTGCAAATCTATGACTAGATGATTCCTTCTCTGAGTTGTTAAAGCCCAGGACTGTCCCCAAGGAGAGATTGCTGTTCTCTCCATCCCACTGACAGCCAGCAGCCACCAGTCTGGCCTTCAAAGGTTTCTCTGTATTTCTTTGCAGTTTGTGGCATAAGCATCAAACACCTGATGAGTGAAATCCCCCTGTTGTAATCCATGTAAGAAAACACAAACCCCTTCTCATTTAGTGCAGCTAAGATCGAGAATGAGAAACATAACAGCAAGATGTTGATACAACTCTTAAATCCTATTTCTCTTGTGTGTGGCTTCCAGCATACCAGTGTAACATCAATAATTAAGAAGAAAAATAATTTTGCTCTAATTATTTGTGATGTGAGCCTTTTGCTTGTAGTGATTAACTGGAAAAGTCTTCATCATTTTATGTTAAATAGTAAAAGGAATATTTTCCAGCTACTGAACTATTTCTGAAATAAGGTGTGCTCCTGAAGCTTCACTTTACTGCAGTGAGTGCAAGACGTGCACAAAACAACTGCCAAAGCTGAATAATTAAATTGTGAGTCCTTCTGTTCTTTATTAATTAGGTGAGCTTGGGATAATTCTTAGAGCCTGGTAACTGCTGACCAGAGTTGTTTTCTCAGAGATAGAGAAAAATAATTTAAATTAAAGTCTTAAGAAAGATTTTTCTTTATAAGAGGCCCATTAAAACAATTAACAGTCAATATGCCAGACAATTGTTATGTGGGTTAGCCAAAGCAATCTGAAAAGAAAACAGGGCCTGATATATTTTGAAATTTATTACCTTTTGTAAAGGTACTTTTCCCATTTAGGAGGAAATGGAGAGATTTGGTAGGGTTTTTTCCAAATATTCATGCAAATTGTGTAAGATGAGCTATAGGAATTGTTTTTGGTTTTTTGGGCAGTTTGTGGACACACATCGTGATTGAATAAACTCAATGAAAATTGATCCAGACAGGGAAAGAAAAGAGTGGTTTTAAAAAATATATTAGAGATCATTAACTTTACAGGTCAGTGTCAGCATTGTAAAATGTGTTCCAAAGTCCAGATCATGCTTTCATAATTTATATGTGAAATTTGATGTGGTTTGATGTGAAATTTGTGTTGATGCTTTGATGTGGCTACCCGAAAACAGAGGCTAGACAGGAATAAGAGAATAAAAGTAGGTACTTATTTGAAGGGTCTTCAATGGCACACCCCAGGTAGTCAAAAGGCTACACCCAACATGGACACTGGGTCACACTTTTACAAGTTTGGTCCATTTGCAAATCAGTTAATTTTCCAGTTGTAACTTCAGTTAATGATGTATTTACCCCATGTTTGCCCCTCCACTTCAAAGGCTTTTAGTTTACACATTTTGGGGCCTGGGACAAACAAGGTGTGCTTGTAAAGAAAACCTAGAGAGGCCTTGTTATATCTAACCAGCATGAGAGAACAGTAGTTAACAGGCCTTACCAAACTTCAGTTACACATCAGACAATGCAGGATTTGAAAAATATAAAAGTTAAAACCTGAGGCATCACTGTGTTACACAGTATTGTAATACCCAGTAGAAATACCTCAAAATCTTCCTACATTTTAGTTTTTATATGTGCAGAAAAGAGTAAAGAAAGAACTGTATAAGGATCTCTGCTGATGCAGTTTAAGGAAAAAATATGCAAAATATTGGTATTTTTCTATTACAGTGGTTCTTAAAAGACATTAATGTTATCTGGGTATTTTTGCTTAGACTTTAGTTACAGTGATTTTGTGTGATATGTTTCTTGTGATGTATGATTTTTTTGGTGAAGATATGCCTTGGAATATGCATACATCAGCCACTCTTATAGATCACCAAGAAGCTACCCTCTTGAGTTTTCACTCTATTGTAGTGTCTTAGGCCTAAAATTTGATTCCTTCTTGTAACAGCTGATTGCAGCATTGATAAACATTTGTTATATTTGTTTGCTGTAATGTGTAGAACACAGTGGCAACGTAACAAAAGCACACAAATTTTTTCGGGCAGAAATTCTACTGAATGTTTGCCTACTGGATGGTAGAAAATAATTTTCTCAAAGGGTTTTGCAGATTTGTAAGAGTTGGAGGACTGGCATATTTTCTATATTTGGTTATGATAGTGCAAGAGGTTCATTAGATGCCAGCACCTACATAAGTATGAATTAAGAAGGGCAATTTCTTGTGAATCCAAAGTAAATTTACGTCCAAATTGTTTAGCTAGGTTCCGGTAATCTACTGGTTGCAATATTTACAATCTAGATAATTTGCAATCAGTTTAGCCTTTTAAAAAAAAAAAAAATTATTTTTATATTATTTCATCAAATAAGACTGTAGTGCTGAATAAATTATAATAAACATATTTTGCTGCTTTAATTAAACTGATCAGATAGTGTGATATAGAGGTTAATTAGCTGCTAACAAATTAATTTCGTTTTCCCACCTGGAAATCTGCTTTGTAATCACTTGCATTTTGCCTTATAAAAAGAAGCCATTTGCAGCTGCTTATACTTTGAGGAAGTTACTGTGATGAGAAAATCAGAAGTTTCCTGGACCTTTTGGAAGAATTTATTTACCAAAATTAAAAAGGATTTAAAATATTTTTGTTTCTCAGGGTTGTCGCTGTCTTCCTTGCTTTTGGCTTAGAGGATGGGAGGAAGAATAGAGAAGATGGTTATTTCTATCTCTTTACATATGTAGCTGGTTCTTTTAAATTTGGTAACTCCAACTCATACAGAAGAGTGCCCTGATGATTTTCTTTCCTGGTCATTTGTCACATACGCAAGTGCATAATCCTAGGTTTTACTGTGGATCAAAATATCATTCTTGAGGATAATTTTTCAGCTTGACTAACTAAAACAACAGTCAGTCTGTGATATTGGCAAATATACCAGAGAATAATACCAATGTGGTTTTGCATCTTTAAATTTTCAGTCACTAAATTTTCATCCCTGCATGAAGTATTTGGCCTTTGATACTTCGCAACCCAAAAAAATGCTTAATTGTTTGCCACATTTGATTTGCTTTGTTCATCAGTTGCCCTAAAAAATTAAAGCAAATTAAAAAAAGTCTCCAAAATTAAAAACGATTCATAAAAAACAGACTATGATTACCAGTAGGCAAAATGCCAAAATTCCATTGTTATATTAACAATTACCTGCGTGTCCAACAGAGATTGCTGTTTGACTGCAGGCCATTGAGCCAGAGGATGTCTTTATGCAGAAGTTATTCATAGGGTATGTTGCATTCTTTCAGTAGAACAGACAGCTATGTAGATTTTGATTTGGGTGTGTGTTTGTCTGACTTGTTCTTCTTGCCATCCTTTGGGCTCTGTTACACTTAACCTCACACATTCAACTACTTTTGACTTTTAATTCTGCAGTCAAAGTGCGATTAGTACTTGAAATGTATTCTTAGCTTTTTTTGTGAAGTTGAGTATCATCCTGGCAGTTTTAGTAGTCTAATGGCAGTTTCTAACAGTTACTCTTACAGTGAAAAATACCTCAAAACTGGGGAATTTTGTTTGACATGGAGAAATGTTACCCATTCTTTAGAGTTTCTGCGATGAATTCTAGAGATCTGAAGACCTAAGTTCTCTTTCTAGTGTTTGTTATCCTTCTTTTTGAGGTTATGCAGGTAACCTTAATACTCTTTACTACTTCCCTTTTTTCTAAGTAAATGTATAATGTAGCATAATATGGGCACTGAGGCAAAAGAAAAAAAATCCTAGTTTTTGTACCCTGTGAAAAATAGGAAAAATAGGTTTCCTCCTGAGTCTTGAATGTGTTATAAAAAACTTCTTACTCAGCTTTACTAATTATAATTTGCACAAGACAAATTAACAAATTAAATCAAGCGTGGTTAAATTCAGCACATAATCAGATATTGTCAAGGTGAGGAGGGGAACATGAGGAAAGGTGTCACTGTGAAGGTCAGGCCAGTGAGTGGACCATGGAGTGGATGGGTGACACCAGTGATGCCTTAGGTCTTAGCTTCTATATTTTTCAAATCCTGTACTGCTAGTGTAATTCTGAAGTTCCCTGTAGCTCGTTAAGTGCTGTTCTCTCATGCTCACACAGACATAACAAAGCCTCTCCAGCTTGCTCTCCAAGAACACCCAGACCCTCCTTGGCCCAAGAACTGGAAACCTTATCTTGGGGAGAGGGGGAAAGCTTGGGGAAATTCCATCCTTGGCTGGGTTCTGGTTGGGGAATTGATGCTGATATCAAAGTGTGAAGAACTCGTGACCTGTCATCCATTTTAGGATCCACTGAGGCAAGACCCTCTGGAACCCAGAGTGAAGGCTTTTCAAATCAATATCTCCTTTATTCCTGTCTAGTCTCTGTTTCTAGGTAGCCATTTAAGGCATCAGCAGCATCTTTGCACACACAGCCCCTGTGCACAGAGTAAGCTGAGACCTGCCCTGATCACAGGGCTGGTGAGGTGGCAGAGCCCAGCCTGGGGTATGTGGGATGTCAGACACCTAGAGAAGATTTAAGTTGGAATCTCAGCTATTTCCAAACTTTAAGATTCTTCCAAGTTTAGACTTCAATGAACTCTTTAAAGACATCAGTTTTTAACTCAGATGCCTGAAATTTGACCACTGTCAGCACTGCAGTCTTTGGATCTAGACTCAGATCGAAATTCCTCAGAATCAATGTCAAGGGCTTGAAAGTATATCTTTCATATAGTGTATTTTTATCGGGATTCTGTATGTGTGCATTACACTTATCTAATAAATTATCTTTTTATGTGAGGCTTCTATGTTTTAGTCCCACTGTTGAGCATGCAGATAATTGATAAATTACTCATTTTATTTATCATTCTGATGCACTTGTGAATGGTCAAGTGACCACCTCCTGAAAACTGTCTATAAATTTGAAGGCTTGTGGATTGATAATTTCAATGAAGGAATAACCTGTAAATGAATGCTGAAGAAGTTGATCTTTCTCACCATTTAAAAAGAAAGAATATTCTATGACAAAGAGTGTGCAGCACCTTTAATGCTCCTTTATGTTATTTCCTGTAATCTTCACCTCCAACTTTTCATTTCAATTATTAGTCTCAGTGGAATCTTGAGAAAAGTCCTTTACATGAATCTGATGAAAAAGGCTTATCATAAATTATAGTGCAGACCTGGAAGGTTTTAATTAGTGTATGAAATTTAATATTCTGATCAAGCAGTTATTTAATCGAATTATGTTTGGGGAAAAAATTATCCATGTTATGGGTAATATAGTGACATATTTCTTGATCAAGTGTTATTTCACTGTTTGATTTTTTTATTTTAATAATTTGATTTTTAAAATATCTTGTTTCTATGTCTAGTTTCAAGATCATGTTTTAAATGCACTAACTGATTTCTTACAGCCCATTTTCAGGCACTATAATTATATGCATACACTGTAATTATAATTGCAACTAGTTTACTGTATTGCCTGGCATTTTTT
Organism: Vireo altiloquus; assembly: GCA_013396875.1. NCBI lineage: Eukaryota > Metazoa > Chordata > Aves > Passeriformes > Vireonidae > Vireo > Vireo altiloquus. The sequence continues at coordinate 276,068 of VZRF01006086.1, forward strand.
TCACTTTAAAGACAAGTGATAAATTTGTATTTTTACACATGGATACTGAAGGAGGAAAAAAGCTATTAGCTGTTCATCCCCTTATTTTATATGTGTCATTTCACTTATAAAAAAATCACAAAGCTGTAACAAAAGAGATGGTAGTAGTTGACATTCTTTCATTTTTTTTCCATGTTTGCAAGCTTTTATTCCCTAATGTTATCCTCTTTAAAAATATAGGTAATTTTTTATGTGTGATAGGTCATATTTAGCTTTCTTTTCTTAAGGGTCTAATTGTGCCTTAAACTGCATGTCAGGATGTATAAAGGATTAAACTAAAACTGCCTGGATTATTTGTCATTAGATTTACTAGAATGGGTTTAAACCTTAATTACCCCAAAGGTATTAGAGTGAACTTTTTTTAATACACTTATTTATCCTTTAAGGGGATACAAGGAATTTTTTTTTTTTTTTAATTAAAGTGGATGTTTTGCCAACACTTAATGAAGTGCTTTTTTAGAATTTGTAGGCATTTACACTAATTTCCTTTGGTCTGCCTATAAAGAGTGAAATGGACCAGTATTACAAATACTTTAATTGTTTATGCTAAGCAAAAGGACAGCCAGTTCTTTCACTAATGTGACTGTGTTTTCCACGTGTGTGGGATTAATATGATTTTAAAATGTTCTCCAAACTTGTATCTATAATTCTGAGAACTTATTTTTAAACTGAAGAGTCAAGATCAGACTTGTATTTGCAGTATGGTTTGGTTTTTTCTCAGATTTCTATTCCTTTCTCTACCTCTTACCTGCAAACTAAAAGAATCCTCGCTACTTGCAGATTACCTGCAATATAGAGCAGCTTTTATACACTGCCTCACTTTGGGTGCTTTAGCACTTCTTGGGTAAAACACCTATTAGTTTGAAAACAAGACAGTGGGAGATCGAAGTCAGAATTATAATTTAATAGGAAAAGAATAAACGCAATAGTACAGGAACACTGACAGAGTCAGGATACAACCTGACACCCTGTTAGTCAGGGTGGTGGTAGCAGTCCAGATGAAGTGGTCCTGTTGAAGTGGTGATCCTGTAGAAAAAGGGTCAGGTCTTCACCTGAAGGGCCAGTGGTAGCTCCTTTCCTCTGGTAATCCAGTAGGTAAGGACTGTTTATGCTGTTCCAAACCCCAGATTATACCCAGGTGGGGATGCCTGGCTCCTTCCCCTGGGCAGAGCATCTCACAATGAGCTGATGTAATTCTGAGTCATGTGGTGGGTGCTTGATTGCCCATTAAACAGAGATAGCCCCCGGAGGGAGTTATCTGGGATGAGTCATGGTGGGAGAAAACGAATATTGCCCCACCTGCTTTAACAGCTTCTGAAGATCACAGCAGAATACAGACTGCTGGTTACATCTTACATCGTAACCTAGAACAAACACTGAGAAGCCATGGGAAGTATCCTCTTTTAAAACAAAATCCAAATAAAAATATTTGGCCATAATTTCAGATTTTAAAACATGCATTACTAATTATGCAGTAATATATATTTCCAATATAATCTGCTACACTAATTTTAGGTTTGCCTCCAGTGGTTTCCTGAAGAAAATCTTTGAGATTTTGAGACCTTTAACAAACGCTCTTCTGTTTTCTTTTCTGAGGGAGCTCATTATCTTCTAGCAGCTCTGTAATGGCTAAAAGTTTGATTTTTTTACTTCACATTTTACCTACAATTGTTTTTTGAAATGCATCTTTTAGAGAAAAAAGGATAATTGTGATATCTATCAAAATTAATACATTATATTTATTTGTTACGATATGAAAAGCTGCAGAAAACATATTTTCTTCTCCTCCCCCTTTATTTTTTTAAAAATAATCTATTTATTTTCTTGTAGTTCATTACAGAGTCTCTTAAAGTTCTAGAATTCACTTCAGGCCAATCTCCCCTGTAGGTCTAACACTATTTTAGGCTGTAGCACAGGATCTGGGTTCTGTAGAGCCTCTGGGAAGCCCATGGATAGAGCAGAGGATTTATGTAATCTTATCCACAGCTTCAGTGAAAGCAACGTTTCTGAACAGACTGCACTGGATGTTTGTTGAAAAAGACTTGAAAAAACAATCTTTAGACTAGTTGGTGGAGCATATATTGCATGAAAAGTTCTTAGAATTCTAAGGTTCAGAGAGGAGGTTTTCCTGCAGACACCACTACATGACAGGCATGACCAGGAGCTTTCATTCTGGCACTCAGTAAAGGAGGATGTATATCTCTTACCAGCAAAATGGCAGAGATATACTGTTGCAATTTTCATTATGTGTAATTATCTGTAGTGTCCAATATGTCTTTTTGCAATGTGATCCCTTCTTGTTGTTCTTGAAAGAACTTGATTGAAAAAAGCATTAGTTCCTGAGATGAAAAGCCAATTTCATCTTCATTCATATAATCCTGAGCTGAGTTTAGGCATTTACTTGTTGAATCAATGGACTGTGTCTGTAAACTTGCTCTGTAGAGAAGCAAAATCTGAGTGTAAATTAGTGTTGGCATGAGCTCAAATTTCACCTGCAGATATTCCAAAAGATGGTGTTTTCCCATGGTTTTCTTCAACATACCTCTTCAAATCTCTAGACACAGAGGTTATAGAGACCATCAACCTTGGATTTTGTGTGGTGAAATTTAAGAATTTAGGAATACTACCCAATATGTAATGTTTCCCATTGGAATTGTTTTCTACCCTGAGCTGGAAAATAAAGAACTATTGGAATGAAAAGCAGTGTAAAGACAGTAGAATAATCTTACTTCAGCAGATAATAGTACCAATGAAAATGTGGAAGAAAAAATTACAGTAGAAAAGAGAATAGTAAGAATCAAAGATAAAACATTTATGACCTGTTCCTTAATGTAATTTTTATATGGCTCGCCTACGTCTTTCTCAGATACTAAAACTTTTTACTTTGAAAGGGGAATTAAAGATGTTGAAAACCACCCTGCACCTTCCCAACTGCAGAGAGTTTTTACGATCATATGCTGATACTACAACAGAGTTTTTTATTTATGCATATGGTCTTCTAAAGTCATTCTTTCATTTAACTTCAGGACTGTCTTACCAAGTCTCTTCATTGGTGAAAAGAAGTCTTTACAGCATTACTGGATAAAGAAGGAAATTAAGTATCTAGAGTGTTTACACTGTACCTTTGGTTTGCTGACCAAGTTTCCAGTATTATTTGGTGTAAAAGTGTACAACAGTGGGAAGATTCAAATTCTTTGTGTCAAGAAGTTAATAAATAACTAAACTACTCACTTGAGAGCCAGAAACAAAGCAATTTGTTCCTGTCAACTAGAAGTGGTTAAATTATGAAAAATTGTCCTCTAAAGATCTGAGTGATCCATGAATCTAATTTGTGAGCCATAGAGCATTCAGTGTGTTGCAGCACTGGGTATCTCATATTTTCTATATTAAGAGTAGTGAGATATGTCCAATGTCACTGTCAGTTTATGCATTATATAGGTAATATCTCCAGGCAGGGTAATGGACTACAAGATATGAATAGCCTGACAAAAAATATCTAAGTCATTTGGGCAGGGAGTGTTTATTTTTATTAACGTGTAAATATATCATGTTCCTGAAACATAACTCTAATAGGTGATTTAAAAAATACTGTTCAGTCCGGTAGAGATAGATAGTATATGCCAGCTTTGAGAAATTGAAACAAATAAAAACAATATAAAAGACAAGGAAAATATAATAGTGAAAATTAAGAATCATTTTGTTTAAGTAGATAAAGAGAGTTGTGTCTATTGATGACTGTGTTAAAAATCCTATATAATAATGATTTGATGACAGGGTAAACAAGAGCAGTGGAGAGAGGCTCAGGAAATAAACTCATATCTAGATGAGAGTCAATACAAGAGAGGGCCTAATAGAAATTGTGTTTCATGAAAACGTTCCTTTTAAAAATGAAAGCAGTAAACAAAAACAATATATCCAGTCAATTATGTCTGTATTGCTTTTCCTGCTCTCATTTTTCCTGACCAAAATCTTCTAGGGATGAGACTGTGAGATAAGTGCTCTAATACAACCTAACATAAGGAGTTGTGGTGAGCAATTTTTTTTTTTTTTTTTAAATGAAACAGATCACTTTTTGATGAAAATACTTGTGTTAACAAGTCTGGCTAGTATCAGTTAGAGCTGGATCCTTTGCAGTTTCAAATGTTGCCTGCTAAAGAATCAGAGGGGCTTTCAAACTGATCACATTATTTACAGAGCAGTTATTTTGTACATAGCTATTTATGAAGAAGAACCAAAGAAAATAGAATCTTTTGCCTCTTCTGACTTACTCAAAGGCTTCCACTAGCATTTTATGATCTTTTCTTTACAACAATCAAGTGAATAAGCAATTAGCTTCAGTCTTTAATGAAGAAAATAATTTCTTCCTGTGTCTGTACTGCCTTGAGATCTATCTTTGTTGTCCAGATACCAATACAAAACTAACTTACCTAAGGTGGAAAAGTTCATTTTGAGGGAAAAGGATGAGTTCATATTATTAGCATTTACCTCAAAATGGAATTTAGCTGATCTGTAATGTATTTCATGTTTGAGTCTCTAAAAGGTCACAAAGGAGAATAAATGATGTAGTTTTTTATGAATAAAATGGTGGTTGGTAAAGATGAACTGCATTACCTTGTAATACATGTCATACTTTTTTAGTGAAAGTAAAAATTGTAGCGTACCCGCTTGAAAAATGATTACTGAAAGCATTCTTTCCTGTTAGTATTTATAAAAGAAAACTCTTAGTTGTGTTCAAGTTGTTATTTGGATACATAAAAGGTATTATGATAAACAACTGAAAAAATAAATTGAGACAATTTTTGGAGGTCAACAGCAATCACCTATTTTAAGTATACTGCTGGAAATAAAGAAATGTAACTTCTCCTTTTCTTTATTCAAAATCTGTAATGGTACTTAAAAATACCATGTTCATACATGTCTCAATTTCATACAGAAATGCACATAAAATTGATTGATTCCATTCAAAAAGCTTTGGGCACATTGCAGCAATTCTATTTGATGGAAAGCTGCTCCAGTAAACCTAAATCGTCAAGGTTTTTAAATTGTTCAATAATATTTAAACAGAAAACAAAACTGTATTCCCTAGGACATTCCTCAATTTTCATACTGCTGCAGAAGTTAACACTGAATGGAATTTCCAACTGATTTTGGAATGGGGACTGGCAACCTTCTCCTTCTTTGCTTTGCTTGAATTACATGGTACAGTGTTTCCACAGAGCTGCCAGGATCTGCTCGACACTCCAACAGCCAGACTCTCCTGTGATGTATTTTCACAGATTTTATTTTTCACCAGTGGGAGGTGAATAAAACAATAAACATGTGTGCAGCAAACACTCCCTTAGCAAAGCCCATGCCTCGGTGTATCTATTGCCTGTTGGATGTCATGGTGCATAAATCCCCTAATTGCACAATGAAAGTCACATGTCTGTGACAGAAACAGCTTATGGAAGCCTTTTATGAGCTCTCCAGTTTGTCCAATGTTATCTGTACTTTTCTAGCTGTGTTTTGAGTGACTTATGTAACCTCCCATGGAAGAACCATAAAATGAATGAAGTTAAGCATGAGCACGGGAAATTGTGCATGCAACAGAGAGCAAGCAAAGATCAGAGTCTGTCATGTTTCAAAGAGAATACATAAAGAACTGTGGATTTATTTCAAAATGTATCCTCCAAGAGTAGGGATTATTGCTACATAAATTTAGTTTTTTTAAAAACTAACAGAATTACTTTTCTTTCTCTTACAGAATAATGATATAATCTATTACAATGCAAAAGATGATCAGAATGATGTAAGTAATATGTTTCATTTAATTTCATTGCCTGTAATCTCAGAAAATTAGAGGATTGAAAATATTAATGCAACTCTAAGACTATCATTTAAAGATTAGGCAGAAGCCAGAAAGCAAAAATTTAAAATGTCTTCAAAAGTTTCATCAAGAGCCAGACAATATTTTATGTTCTAATTCTCAAAGTCTGTTTCCTCCTATACAGTTTGAATTACAGGTCAGGCAGAAAATGTGCTGGAGAATGAAGATCCTGACAGCAGAATAATTCACTTTTTGAAATGTAATAAAATCATAATTACAGGATTGGAGAATCAAGATGATAAATGTAAATAATTCACTTTACTCTGAAGGAACCATTTTCTGGCCTTATTTTCCAAGACCATATTATGTTGTTCTGTATTCTTTGTAATAAATTTTTTTACATGAGGAGAAAGAAGATGTGAAATGTTACTGAATAATTATTTTCATTCACTTTGTGATCATTTATGTGACTGTAATAAGATTTGGGAAAATTGAAAATCCAATCGCAAGATTTAGAGTAAATGTATGATACTTCAATTCCTGGTTTACTAAAACTCTTACTTTAAAAGATTGGAAGTCTCCTATCTGCCATTAACTATTAAAAATCTTAGTCTGTTCTGGAGATACTACAAGTTATCTTCACCTTCACTGGAGAGAATACAAGTGCTTGTCTTCATTATATATTTAATTTATAAAACCACAGAAAAATGTTGTAAATGAATTTATCAGAATTGCCAGCATGCTTCATTTGCACTTTTTAATCAAGTGTACTTTAGAGATTGATGGCATCACTATTGTAATTGATGCTTCTGCTGTAAGGCAATTAAAGAAGGTACATAGATCATGTCAAGCAGAACTTTTTTATATGGTTGTATAGAGTTATGAGTACTTGATTTCAGATGCAACAAACTACTGTCCTGGGTTTTAAAGTTTGTATGATTTAAGTAAAATTCATTAGAAGTCACCTAAATTTAAAATATATTTTTCTTTTCTCATTAAATTCACTGGGATGGCAGGCGCAAACCTTCTCTGGAAACAGAATTTCAAAGCTAAAATATTGGATTTTTAATCTAAATATACCAGATAGTGATGGTAGATTTTGGTGTGAAGTAAGAGACTGTGATGTATCTGTTATGATTAAGTATTACTGAGAAAAGGTCTTGAGATTACTACTTCTATAACCTAAATCCAAATCTGTTAGGCATGGCAGGAAAGGAAATACTATTTCAGAGTTTATTGTCTTTTTTTGTTTTTAATTTTCTTCAGGATATTCTTTTCCCTTCAAAAAGAAAGTACACACACACACCTTCTAAAACAAATTTTGTTAGACCATATATCCTGTTTTATTTATTTTTCCATTTTAATTTCTTTTTATGTCCTTTTGAACTATTAGAATGAAGTTTATAATAATGTTACAATGTTTATTGTCAAGAACTGATAAGGATACAATAATCTTTTTTAGTGATAGTTATTTCCTTTAAGACTTTCATCCAGATCTCAACCACCTTTTCAAACACCACAGACTCTTCTCTCTTCCTGCCTGAAAAAAAAAATAATGCTTGAGACAGCTTTTTTTCTTTCAATATTGAAAAATTTTAATAGAATCATCTCTGGAGCACTGCTTAGTAAAACTGCATTTGCAATCCATTTCTTTCTGTCTCTAAGTAGTCCAGACTTTCTTTCCTCTTCCATGCTGTGAGCCTTCATTTATTCACAGGAAATGATATTATCTTTAAGTACAATCAAGAATAATTAGTAGTAGAAATTAATTTATTAAAATTAGACATCTAAACTAATCTCTGTGGGTATCTCGAGAGAGCTGTTCAGTTTGTTTTGAGACAGATGTCTAAGGTCATCTGAACTGAATCAGTTCTAGGTGTGTGTTTCCCTGTGTTAACCAGGTTCCTATAACAGATCTTTCTAGATCTTAACTTTTGGATGTTGAAGAATTAGAACAAATTAATCTCACAGGTCTGGCCTGACAGTTTTTATTTGTCTCCACTCATCCATTGAATATTACAGCTTTTTCAGAAGAGCAATCCTCTTAAAGTCTGCGTATTTTTGTGATATATGTTTATATGCGGCAGTACCATTTGCTTTCCTTTTTCCCGTTTCCATACCACATTCAGGAGATGCTTCTCTCATTTTTCACCTGCTGTCATGATGGGCCTTTTCGAGTCTAATGATTGGGCTTGCTTGTACTAAAAAAATAAAAGAGCACGTGAAGGCCAATCATTCTCTGGCCTTTGGATTTCTCAGTCTCTCAGATAAAATGATCAATTTGTAACTCCATAGTCCATCAATCAGTAATAGACCTTTTCTGCTTTTTATCCTACAACAGCAATTATATTCTGCTTGCTTATTTCTCCCTCCCTGCCAGTGTTCTATGTAATGTCTGAGCACTTGATGATAATTAATGAGTTTTATCCTCACAACAAGGTAGGAGGTATTGTATTTCCATGTTTTATATCTCATAGGAAGATAATGGCCAAACCTGTAATTTCATACAGGTCTCCCAGGTATTCATTCACTGTCCTTTTCCCAAGAACCCTTTCAGTTTGATATATTGCAGCCTGTTTGTGCACTTTAATTTGCAGGTGTCAACAGCTTGTTGTAGTTGGACAAATGCTGCAGTGCTTTTATTGGACAACTGAGTAGTCCCACATTAAGCTGCTCTTTCCCATTAGTTTTCATATTGCTTTGCCTGTTTTCTCATCTTGTCCTTTGTACCACCACCTTATTTATAGTAATTTTGCTTCACTGCTCAATTCTTTCCTCTTCTTTATATTGGTCTCCATTTTATTTCCAGTGATTCCACATCTTGTTTATAGATTCTTCCAAAATCGATTTCTTTTCTGTTTCCTTGTGTTCAAATAATCCATGTTATAAACAGCCAAGAGGTGAAATTGGCTTTCATATATTAATTTATGGTTAATAAGGTTAAGAGATTAAGCGTGATAGGTTAATGAGTTGAGCGGTTAATTGGTCCTGTTGCGTTTAATGAGTTATAGTTAAAATTAGATTGTCTGTAACAATGTTCTGATTATTGTTGTAATGTTCCCTTTCATTGTACCCTCCTTTTTATTGCTATAGAGCAACTCTGGTTAGAGTGAACAGAGCTTCTTGTTATTACTATTTAGTCAAGAATGTTCCGTTATTATAAATCCTAGTATACGGAACCATGGACAAAATGGCTCATGAAGGGTGAAAGGGATTTTCCAGAAGGTTCCAGGCAAAGTGTCAGTCAAAATGAGGTCCCTCCCAATCTCTGACTGGGCATGTTCCAAATGGGGGGACCCAAATGGGTGGATATAGGGGCGGAGCAGGGAGCTCAGAACCCGTGGTTGGATATGTCTGTCCTTGCCTCTTTAGTGACACTCCGGGGGTATAAAAGTAGACCCACAAGCCCTGGGAAGTGTGCCTCTGGCCAGACCAGCCATTGGGCTTCCCAACTGAGGTTTTTTTGTTAATAAACCTTGAAAATTCTATGTCCTGAAGCATCGTCCTTCACCATCCAAAACTCCGCTATGCACTGAATTGCTCAATTGCTTCATTTTCTTTTGTCTTGAAGTTTTTCTGCAGTGTTTCTCTCATCTTCTCTGTGCATCTTGCTCCTTTTCCTTAATTTCTTGTGTAATTTCTTGTCATGGTTTCATGATCTTTTTCTTGCACAAGCTACAACAGCCTAAGGAAAGGAAAATTGAAAATTTTCAATGATTTGATGGAAAGAATTAAATATTATAAGTAAAGAAATTATAAGTAAAGATTAAGTAATATTTACACATTTATATACCTAATTCCAATATTTTCTGTTTGTTACATCTCTTGATGGTATGTGGTACAATTAGGCATGTGAAAATTTCACTGGAAAACATAATTTACCACTTGTTCTAGGCAAAATTTTGTAGATTCTTGGGCTAATGATTAAATTTGTAATTAGATTGAAATACTGAGTGGTGCTTGATGGAGATATTTTGAATTTGAATTCTCTGACAACTTGGGCTGCATCTGTTCCAGTTACTTTGTTTTTTAGCAATATGGCATGGATTATATTGAGTTTTTGTTTGTTTCAGTTTCTCCCTGTAATGACTATTAGCTGAACATGTAAATGCCTTATTCTAGCCTTTTTTTTTTTTTAATACAGACAGAGAAATTTTGGAACGGTAGTTTGTATGACAGAGTAGTAAGTATGTCTTAGACTGATACAGACCAGAAGAGGAAAAGAAATTTGTGCTAGTATAAATTATATCTTTCATTATGAAAGACTTTCAGAGTAGGGCTGTCGACAGATCTGAGTAGAGAACATTTTGATAATTGTAGACAAGTTTCATTAGATCAAAAATTTCTAATCTGTAATAAGTGTCATATTTTTCAACTATATTTTCACTTTCATTAAATATATATCTTGAATATTAACCTATATATTTTAGTACTAGAATGTATTGCTTGGAATTAACAATTAAGTCTATAATAAACTTAATGTTTCATGAAATGGGGAGGGAAAATTTTGAAGATTTTCACAGACTCCCTAACTCATCCATTTTAAGAAAGAACTTCCTAGTTTTACTTTTTGTTTGCTGAGAGTCTTTCAAGCCTCTCCTCTATGATTGTCAAGTATGCAATGTATTCATAGATGTTTCTCTTATAAGTCACTATATTCTAGATAGCACAGAACATACTTACTTTGGTACTTATGGTGAAAAAAGTTTAATTTCAATTAACATGTTTTAAAATGAACTGCTATAAAAAGGTAGGTCTTTTTGGTTTTGTTTTGTTTTTTTTTTTAATGCAACAATTTACTTGTATTTCAGGGAGTCGTTTCTTATTCTAATTTTAACTATAACTCATTAAGTCATTGTGGTGTATGATAAAAAGAATATTTATGGCCAAAATACACACTTCTTGCTGTAGTGGAAGTTCTGTTACAGAAATGAATTCTGTCATAATACAACACAAAGTGTTTTATTTTTCATGTATGGGGAGGAGAGAATAAGCAAAAAACCCGTATTTTTTATGGTTTTATCTTTCATCTATTGATCATCATTCTTTATATACCAGAAAACTTAATAATTTTAATAGTTTCATGATATTTTGACTTCCAGATCTTTTAGGAAAATTCATGTGTTCTTCCTGTGCACATTTCTCTCTCACATCAGGAATCCTGTGATTACCTAACATGGTGATTGGGATGCCATTCTTTGGAAATCATTGGAATTGATAGTTGAGGGCATGATTGACGTTGTCTACTTTAGTAACAAGACTTTTTGCATTGTTTAAAAGGGAATGTGTTTCTTTTACCGAGTATCACTGGGAAACATGTCATTTCAAGGTCTTATGGGTAAGCTTGAGTACAGCCCACAGGGAAAAAAAGTCATTCCTTGGAGCTTCCTTTTGCAATTATAATGATCTATTGCCACAGGAAGCAAAGGTTTCTTTTTTTTGTCTTTCTTCTTCTTTTTTTTTTTTTTTTCTTTTTTTTTTTTTTTTTTTTTGGTATTATGATTAAAAAAAAATAGGTGTCAGGTTTATATTCCTTTATTCAAATTTGTGCCAGTCTTCCGTTCTCCCAAATGAATATATGTTCAAGCTTGAAATGAAAAATACATGATAATGAAATAAATGACTGCCCCAAAGCTATCTCCTACCTGTGAAACTGAGTTATGAAATAATAATGGCAAGAGTGATAACTGTAGGTGCCAGTGTCCTGAAAAAGATGAGACTGTTCTTAATGCAGAGAATCCTACCTTGAAGGCAAATTTTCACAAAAGAGCAGTGCTTGAAGTCTCCCCATGGAGGCTGAGTTTATGCCACATCAAAGATCAGAATTCAGCCCTAAAGCTAGTGATTCATCAGTTTAATGGAAAATTTCTTGCTTAAGGATATTTCCTAGTAATATCAAATGCATGACTGATAACAATTGCAGTGAATGCAGTGTAATTGTTTATTGGTAAATAAAAGCAGCACCAAAAGCTGAACTTGTCATAGGATGTTTATAGCACTTGCAGCAGTGAGATTTAGCAAACATTTTGTTGCCTTATTACAGGTACCAATGTTGTACCAGTGTTCTGATGTGTCACTTTGAAATGTGTGGGTCACATTGAGACTTTTAAGTTGAATGAAACAAAACAAATTACTCAATCTGATGTTTTCATATGAATGGTCAAAGGTGGAGGTAGGTTTTGAAAATTCCAAGTCGGATCAAGAATCCTGGAAAGGAGCACTTACAATATCTTAATACTTAAAGGGAGTTCTCTGTGGTGATGTGGTGCTCAGTGTAGTGTAGGTGATGAAATGCAGGTCCTATTCCTGCCCTGCCCCTGACTGCAAATAGGAGCCTTTCTGAACCCACACAGTCTGCAAAGGGCCAGTTCACATTCCTTGGCCTTTCCATTGAGCCATGGACTCTCCCAGTTGTTTTTTGGAGAATAGATGGGGAAAAAAAGATTGAAGAAGACAATCATATCTATTATCATCAACAGAGTCAAAATCTTCCTGAGTTTTTAGTGTTGGTGTGTAAAACAGTACATTAAAGGTATTCTTGAAGCTCTTTCTATGGTGTGTATTGAAAATAAATTTTAATCCTGTGGGTAATCACATTGTCGAGATCTAAAAACTTTTGAACTCAAACTTCAAATGGCCTTTTACATAAGTATTTTAATTTTCTGACTTTAAAAACTTTAAAAATCTACAGGTTGATCTGTTTGTTTTTCCTTTTGGTTGCGCTTTCTTTTTGTTTGTGTATTTGTTTGTTTTCATCTTACATGTTTCTTTACTTGGGCAGATTATCCTTCTCAAATTTCCCTTATTGTGAATGCTATTCTTCTTTCCTAATTGCATTGTTAGGATTTCACCATACTAGTGTTTTTAAAAAATCAGATAAATAGTCCTGCACGGTGTTATGGCAGTTTACTTAAATTATTATATGATATTTAGTCTGCAGGGAAAGTCTATGGTCCACAGGTCAGTGCATGGTTTACTGTTACCTACAGCTTTTATCTACCTAGATACAGCTGTCATTTAATTAGTGGAAAGCTGCATTAAATTTGTGTCACCATGAATTAGTGAGTGATGTTTCCAGCCCCATTGGTGGGGAAAAAAATAGATTAGGAGGGCTTCTGGAGGTCATGTAGTCCAGCCTCCTTCTCAAAGTAGTTTGTACTGTTATTAATGTTGTTACTGACACAGAAGATGGTACAAATAAAGGAGGAATAACAAATTAGTATGCTGCAGGATGTACAAAATCTGGACCTAGGCAGTATGACTGAAGATAAGAATGCACTGTGAAACAGGATCAGTTGATGGCTTAGCAAAGCATGACAAAGACAACTGCATCAGATGAAAAAAATCAAATTAATTAAATTTTCACATTCAGTTGGTATTATAAATAATACCCAATGAAGCATTAAGATGATTTAACAATTCTTGTTCTCCAGGGATATGATCTTTAATCAGATGTGGGGATGGTAAAAGGTAGACAGGGTAATTTATTCCAATAAGAGTAGAACAGTTCCTAGTTTGGAATTTAATTGGGTGATGTATGAAAAATCTAAATTCTCTAGAGTGCATTTTGGTCTTGAAATTTAGATGACTAAGTATTTTATGAGACTTTTGTCAACAATGGATATTTTTATTTTATTTTATTACATACGCTTGAGCACTCTTAATGGGATGTGAAAGATCAGTGAAGGAGGCTGTGAATTTCAAAGGATTTTTTTTTGTTTGTTTAATAATTAACTGGGTTTGTCTGAACTCCTAGTAGCATTTCAATCAGTTAAAGTGAGATTTGCTTTTCTTCTAGTATGTCCCTGTATTCTTACTGTTGTCTAATGATTCTATTTTACTATTACAGTCAGTGCTGAAGCAGGCAGTTCTGTGCATCACCTGATAATAGAAGGGCAGGTCACAAATCCCTGAGTTTTCCCAGACCATCACCCCATTTAGATGAGGACCAGGATGGGATTACGTGTCATGATTCCTGATCTCATGACCAAGATGTATAACCCAGGAGGGATATGGAGATGTTGCCTGAAATTTCAGGAATGGAAGGGGTGGCATTAAGGACTAGTGAGGCTTGTCAGCCATATGTGTGTTCATGGGACCAGATGGGATGGATCCAGGGGTGCTGATGTTGTTATGAAGCAGCTCTCCATCATCCTTGAAATGCTGTGGGGATTGGAGAGGTTTTTGAAGAGTTTGGGGTGCTGAAGTCACATTTATTTTTAGGAAGATAAATAGACCTTATATTTCTTATGTGCTTAAATATTTAAATACTTAAATACACGTTTCATTTATTTATTTAAATACTCATTTCATTGTAGTTCAAGAGAAAATAAGACAGAAATGAATTTTTGCATATTGCTACTACTACAGCCAACTCTGTGCAGATATGTAACGAAGGTCAGATATAATCTGTAATAATTAAAAAAAAGAAATTTTCATTAATTCCTTTATTACTGTCTTTTAATCTTAAGGGGTTTTTTTAGGTTATTGGAAAATGATATCTTAGGAATGTTCCATTTTGTCAGAAATTAAGAAAATTATATATGATTATCTGAATTATGTTATTTAAGGAACCCTCACAGATGTAATGTCAACCCTTTCAAACAGAAGAGGGTTTGCAGAAGCTTGGATTTCTGTTTTCAAGATCTCTCCACCTGAAGAAATTGGGAAAACCCAGACATTTTTATCTGTTTCTCTAGAATATAATTCACTGAAATGCAACAAGATTTTCACAGGATCATGGAACAGTTTTGATTGAGAGAAACTTTTAAAGTTCATCTACTCCAAGCCCATGCAATAAGCAGGGACATCTTCAACTACATCAGGTTGCTCAAAGCCCAAACCAACCTGATCCTGAATGTTTCCAGGCATCTACCACTCCTCTGGGCAACCTGTCCCAGAGTTTCACCACCCTAATCTCTAAATACTTCTTCCTTAGATCTAGTCTGAATCTACCCTCTTTTAGTTGTAAACCATTACCCTCTGTCTTCTCTCAGGAGGCCCTGCTAAAGTCTGTCCCCAGATTTCCAAGTCCTTAAATTTGATAAATTAATTACATCAAAGATTCATTTATTCATGAAACCAAAGTCATGATGCATTGAATTGTGTGAATAGGTCAGGATACAAATAAAAAGAAAACACTATTATGTTTGAGATATATAATAATTTTGTGCATATTTAAAAGTTCTCATCAGAAGCTGTGAACCATAAAGGTCAGATAAATGAATGCATAACCTCCCATAAAATATCACATAGTCTTGTATACAGTAGAGAGGGACAAGGATGTGAGTAGCTGCAGAAAAAATAGCATAGCCAAAAGATAGCGGCATTCATAAAAATAGCCTAAGAGGCAAATAAATACTTTTAAATTATTTTGATTCTGTATTTGGTACATACTGACATTACTCAGTTGCCAGAACACTGGAAATAAAATGAATTCTGTAAGAGAATATATTTTTTTTCAAGTATCAATACTCAATCCAGAGTTCTATCTGTTTTATCATTGACTTAACAGTAACCAATTGATGCATTAGAAGCATATGGGAACATTAAAAGCACTGAAAGCAACTTGTATCTATATTAAATATAATGGCCCTTGAAAATGACACACTGACAGATGCAAATATAAAACTATTTCCCAACTGAATTCCCTCTGACTTCCCTTGCTGAAGCTACCCAGACCCTATTTATATACATTAAAAAAAAAAATAAAATTCTTATGTTTCTATATGCAAATACATATCTATTATATATGCATATGTATCTGTTCTTGTATTTGAAACCTCCCTGTTGTATAACAGAAAAATTGGACTATTTTGGTTCTGGGCAAACTGTTTTCTCTTTTGTTTGTAACTCTTTTAATAGTTTTGTCCCTAAGAGTAGACAGAAGGATGTCCCTTAAAGTAATCATGTTGCAAAGTGAAGGCCACTGTCCCCCACTGACACAGAGTAAAAACAATATAAGCTCTCCACAGTTCTGTCACAAACACCTGAACACACTCAGCAGTCTTCCCACAGCTGGAAAATCACCTCTAGTGAAAAGGAAATAAAAAATGTTATCAGAAGGCAATGCACCCATTACATTACCTAAAATGCAGTGAAAGTGCTGTGGCTATTAGAAATGCATTCTAGTTGCTCTTCAAAATTAACTCCTCATCCTTAGAAGAGCTGTTCCCAGCCCTTGCTTGCTGCAGGCATTTGCTGAGCTGTGTGTGTGCTTCAAGCAACATCTCGTTTTACTCTCTCTCTGTGAAGTCCAGCTGTAACTTTTTAATGGGGCCACAAGCATTTTTGGAGGGGCTGTGTATGGAGTTCTACTTCTTTCCTCCTCAGGGAGGAAAAAACCCAGAAAACCAGCAAAACTTACTAAAACAGAAAAAGAAAACTAGTATAGAACTGAGCATAGAAGAAATTCTATGCTTATGTTGTATGTGACAGTGTTCATTTGTACAGAGTAGGTCTCGGAGGGAATTAAAAGAAGTGATCCTCAATTATGTAAAAATTTACATTTAGAAATTTCAGCAGATGTTCAGTAATAAAAACCAGACTGAAACCTAGAGATGAAAATATTAAACTTCCAGGATTCTGCGAGGTAAGACAGGAAGGAATCACAGAGCAAGAGTTTTGATGTCCCTAAAACCACAGTGATTATAATTCCATCTCTGCATTCATTCTCTGAAGTGGCATTGGTAGGGACAGGGAGGTTTATGCAAAACACAATCCCTGGATATGAACGCAGTGGAAAATACTATCAACCAATTCCTTTCTGTTTTACATAAATATTAAAGCAGGCAGCGGTCATTGTTTCTGGCTGGTAATCAGTCCAGGAATTGAAAGAAATCTACTTTTATTTTTTCATCGTGAGACTAAATCTCTTATGATGCTTTGTGCAACTTGTCCATTGTTCCTGAAAAGAATCTGCTTTCAGAAAACAACTGAAGATGGCTTCACTTTGGTGGGTGGGCTTTTTTGTGTTTCATGGATGATTTTTTAAAAAAATAGTATCAGCTTTCTGGTTGTGAGTTTTCAACATCTAAAAAAAGAAAAATAAGTTTTATATTAATGGAAAAACTTTCTCATTTCCACAATAACCAGTGTTTTTCAACTAAATGAACATTTATTAGTAGAGACAGAAAATCCACTCCTCTTCTTGCAGCTGTGATGATGGAAAGTAACTGGATGCTGTGGAAAGGAATCAGATTAAGTTTGGCTGCAGTAAAATGGGCAGCTAAACTATGTCACAATTTCTTGAAACTATATTTATCAATTATATTTTAATCGGTACTTTCTTTTCTAAAGACATCTTTCACTGATACTTCTTGGCATAAAGCTTCCAGTTACCTCATGTAAATACATTAATTTATGTTCAGAAAGCCCTCCAGAGAGAAGTTACATTATTTATGCTCTGTATTAGGCTTATAAAAAAGATGCAGAAGGTACCTCCAGTTTATTGTGGATCATGCCAAAAGTCATTTAGAAATGATCACAAAGAACATCTGCAAAACCCCCTCTTTTCTTGAGTTTTAGCTCCTATATCAATTTCCTTTTATTCTGATGGTGAACAGTATACACATGAAACCCCCCCCAACTTTATTCATTCGCAAAAAAAGCCCCAAAAAACACTTAAAAATGGCACAAATGTGAACTGAAAAGAGAAATTAATTTTATCTACCTCTCAAGAGAGGAAGAAATTAGTGTGGAAATTCATTGCAGCAAAAGGAGTGAGTTATTTTTCTGACTGTCAGTGGTAGGTAACAATGTAATGCAGTAAGTGAGGGCCAGGTTTGAATAGGTGGAAAATTAATCTTCAGCCACTGTCTCCTGTGGGATTTTTCTGTGCCAGTATTGATTGCATTTCAGCTCCTGACTTGAGAGAGAACATGGCTGGAGTTGGATTTTAATTATATTCACATGCTGGATCACTTTCCTTCAAAATATGTGTTTTGCTACTTTTCTGAAAACAAAGTTTAACTGTATATAACTGGGTATAAAACTGTACCAACTGACACCACCATCTGTCAGGCTTTTAATAGAAATGCCTGATTAAAAAAATAACATTGAGGTTTTCCTTTTTAATCATACCTTTTTTCTTTTTTTTTTTTTTTCCGACTTAGATGTAAGCTATTTGAAATCCATAAATTTGCAAATGAAAACTAAATAGATTTATTTTCAATACGAGGATCCACTACAAATTTGGATGTGTAAGGCCTGGTACAGCATTTATTGGTCTTGCTGGTCATGAGATAGTGGACCAAGTGAGTTCAGCACTAATTTGCCAGTAATGGTTCTGATACTTAACTGTTGTGTTCAGACACCTTTAGATTCACAGATCAAATTGTCCCAGTGTGAGGGTAACTTTGAAATATTTTAAGGATTTTGTCATTTATTGTCTTTGGTTTTGGGGCCGATTGATGTGTTGTTTCAGTATCAGAGCTGTACATCACAAAATACTCCCAGGAAAGTCAACAAGAGCAGTGTGAAAGCATCTACATTACTTTATGTGGTTTTAGATCCACTGCCCTGCATTAATAAAGTTGAGGAGAGTTTTTAGATTGATGTTTTTGGTTGTGTATGATGGAATATCAGTAGGAATAACAACAGACTCGGTCACAGTCTTTTTCAGAGGGACTTGTGCGAGTCTGTGCTATTAGAAATGTGAGAATTAGATTTTATGCTGAAATTTTAAGGCATTCAGGTCTTAATTAATTAAATGTTTTCAATTTCAACAACATTTAATCAGATTTTGGCAGTAGACATGAAGATTCTTTCATAGTTTATGAGTGAGTGGAAAGACTGAAAGGTTGTCTTTATTAATTGGAATGAAATTGAAATACCAAGCAGAAGAAATATTATCATTTTTTGTTCCAATGCTTCAGGAATTTCAAACAAAAATCTAAATATATTGTAATACGAAAACCTCTTTGCAAGACTTGCTAGGATTGACTGTATGGCAATTGTGTGATTCTTGGGATTGTTTTTTGTAGGGCTAGAAGCTGAACTTTGATGAACTTCGACTAGTCAGTCCCTTCCAACTCAGGATATTCTATGATTCCACATTCACACCCTTTCTCTTTTACCATACCCATTCCCTCCCAAATACTTGTTGTGGAAATTAATAGAAAGAAATCTTTTGACATTTACTCATTCTGTTACTTATGTGTTGTAATGTGGCCTGATAATTCCCAGTTCTTTTCTGGAGTGTTTTGTGAAAGCATTGAGAGTTTGTAATTGTTGCTACTAAATTCAGAAATAAGAGTGTTAGAATTTTTTTTAAATCAAATGACTTTCCAACAGAAGAGAAATTTTGTTACATGAATGATTGATTGTTGAGATTGTATTTGCATAATTAGACAAACTCATTACTTTGAACAGCATGAAGCTAAAAGATAACTTGTGAAAAGAACTCCAGAATTTGTGTAATGTTTAGCATTCCAGTTTTGGGGAATGAAAAAAAATCCTGTGGGATAATACAGAAGCAAGCAAACAACACAACAGAAACCTATGAAAAATTGAACGAAATCACATTGTCTGAAGCTGTCATGATTCTGTGTCATTTCAAATCACACAATGCATAAACTGTTACTGATCTTGGCTCTAGTCTGCACCCTTCAAAGTTATAATGGTTGTGGGGGGTTGACCTTGTCTGGCTGCCAGTTGCCCACAAAGTTGTCTGTCACATTCCCATCACCAGCCCCCTCCAGCAGTGGAGGGGTGGAAAATAAGGCCGTAAAGGACTCATAGATTGAGATAAAGACAGTTTAATTAGGAAAAGCAAAGTCCAAACATTGAAGCAATGGAAATAAAAAAGATTTATTCTTTACATCCCATCCGCAGATGATGTCCAAGCACTTTCTGGGAAGTAGAATCTTAGGACACACAGCAGTTGCGCCACAAGTGTTCCACCTTAATGACAAATGCCCCCTCTCTCCTAATTTCTCTGAGCTTGTAGTACTGAGCAGAACATCATTAGAAAGGAATATCTCTTTGATCAGCTTGGATCCGCTCTCCTGGCTGAGTCCCCTCCCAAACTCTGGCCAATTCCCAGAATGGGATTAAGTACTAAGTAATAAATTGAACTTCTTAGCATAAGATACATTAGCTAAGCTGCATAAAAACAGTCAAAACGAGCAGCCACCTTCTTTTCTTCCAGTTTAGTAGATTTGTGAGATTCATCTCACCTAATTCTAGACAGCAGTATTGCTGACTTCTACGTCTAGGTAATTTGCCCTAGAGCTACTTTTACAATCAATCAAAAGTAGGAGGCTCTTCTAAAGCATGATTCATGTCATGGGAAAATAGGTCTCTAATTAAGATAAGATGAATTGCACTCTAAACATGCCCATTTCTCTTCATTGGCTATGAAGGCAGCCTGCAGTGATGGGCAGAACACTGCTGGGCTGTTGAAATTGCTGGCTGTCACTGGTTAGATGAGTCCTGCCCTTTGTGTTTCCAGAGGAAACCAGTTCTTTAAAAGCCACCCATGATTGCTGCTTACTTCAGGCAACATTTGAACCTATGCTTAGTATAACATTTGTCTGTAACCTTGCCATGAAGCAGATGAGAAAATATAGGCAGTTTCATTACATGACATTGAGGCTAAGGTAAAATTTATCTGTCTTACACTTTGATAGAGGATAATAAACAGAATGGCCTCAGCACACACATACCCAAATGACCAGCAGGTGCTTTATTGCCAGCACTATTTATCAAGCATAGCACATTTTCAAAAACTGATAACTCTATAATATTAAAAATATCCTTGTAATTGCCTACAATTGCTGGTCTGAGTAATCATTCGGTATCACAGTTGCTATATTATTGCTTTAAGTGGCAGCTGACCCATGCCAACCCATGACCCATGCCATGGGGCCTCCTGTTCCAGCTGCAGCTGAGACAGGTAAAGACATTCCCACCTCTTCTTTGGCCTTCTCTACCTCCTTGGTTCCATGCTTCATGCAGTTTCTGTAGCTGAGTTAGAAAAAGTCTCTGCTTTTCAGAATGTTTAAGAACTAGTACAAGGTGACTGAGTGAATTGGAAGGAATCAAGAAATGTGTATCAGGGTGCAGGCAGGTGAGAGAGGATGGAAACCAAATGCTGACAAGTGGTGGTGGGCACCTGAATGTGTGGGGACCTTTCCCCTTGGGCAGGTTTAGCCAGTACATGAGATTTCACTGAGACATGGTTAAAATAAACCAATGAGCAAAACCTGATTCAATCAGAAGTTCTAAGAAGGCTTAATTTACTTGCTTTGTCTGGATGTACACCACAGCTTCTGAAAAATCTGTTTATGAAATGTATATGGGTGGTATCATTTTTAGATTTGTGATTTGCTATATAATTTGCAGAAGGGAAAAAAAGTATATTTAAGATTAGGTGTAATAAAAGGTAATTTATTTGCCATGTGTTATGGGTGTAAAAATTCCATGCGGTTATGAAATTTTGGTGTGTAAGGCATTAGGCTCTTACTTTTCTTTTGCAGGTCTTCATTTCACTGAATTGTATTGGATAACTCAAAATTAAAGGCAAACTATACACAAATTCCTTGACCTGGAGCAAATAATTGTGTTTATACAAAAATGCAAAATGTTAGCAATGAAAGAAAATCTACAATTTTTTAACATAAAAAGAACAAATGTGAGTGGCTTTTTTTTTTAGCACACTTTGTAATATTTTGCCCTTTACATGTTTTTCCTTAAAAAGCCTGAAAAGAATGAAACTGAATCCGGCAGCCAGAGAATCAGACCAGTATTTGAAGATGATCCTGTTTTCCGACGGCAAACGTCTTACCAGCATGCAGCAGTCCACATACCAACAGATATTTATGAAGGCTGTAAGTAGCATGCGAACAAAGTGAATTTATATTTTAATACTAAGCTCATTATTTGCATCCCATTCTTAAAACAATTTCGTCTCCATTTTTAGTACAGGTTTTCTGTTATTGTCACTTTTACTTCTTCCAGTGCCATTCCAGAGATGTGTTGTATTAGGGATATGATTCATTTTAGTTGGTTGGTGCTGCAACCAAAGAGATTCATTAGGATTGGATCTGAGTTGCACAAACATAACTAGAGGTGAAACAAAACTCTAACATATTCTGATTTTCTGATCCATTCTTTCTGCATGCTGTTCACATTTAATCCAAACAATCCCTAACAGCTCTTCTCTACATGCTGTTTGGTCTCAGGTCTCAGAGTTGTTCTGAAAACATTTTTGAGTGTCCCAAAACCAGGTACAGTTCAGGGAAATGAGATTCTGTGTGAGCTCGTAGTACCAATATTGCATCCCGTGCATTTCTAGAATTGCAGTAACAGACTTTTACAGAGAATTTATATAAAATCTTTCTAAACTATGAAAAAAATAATATATATATAAGCATATACTATTGAGGATTCTTTAATCGCATTTCAAAATTAAGTATTTATATTTCAAGATGGAAATAAGTCCCTGTGCTCATCATCAAGTAAAAATCTTTATACAATAGAAAGACATTTAAGCATTCAAAGGGGCTGCATAATTTTAAAAGGCAGGAAGAAAAATTAAATAGGATTTGTATTTTTAAGTTTTGATTTTTTTTTTTTTTTATTTAGGGTCCCAATATCAAGTATGCAGTCTTTTTCCTCTGTTAAAGTCTCATCAAGAGGAAAAAGACCCTAGTGTGACCTGAGCTTTTTAAAATTCATGGCCACAGTTGCGTGCAGTTTCCATAAATGGCATAGGGATGAAAATGGAAATGTCAGTATGATGGGGGAAAGAATCATAGTAGCTCATATTCTTATATGGTGAGCTTGACTGACAGACCTAGAGGATTATTCTGGGATTCTGGCTTTAATAAGTGCTAAAGGGCACCTTAATTGCAGGATTACAGAGATGTGACAGGCCATTTCCTTTTCTTGTTTTGAAGAGAATCGATACTTCACTGTTAAAATGTTGAAAAAAACTCGTCTCCAATTATTCAGATATTTGTAAACACTGTGTGAACTTTGATACCAAATTTTTAGCATAGCAGTACATAAAATGTTTTCTTGTTGCGTCGAATTTAACATTTTAAATGGAATTCCTAAGAACATATATCCCTTAAAAATGTATATATGTAATGTTACTGTACAGCCCATAAATTTCAAAAGGAAGACAGATTATAATTTCCATAGGAAAGGTACAACTTTAGTAGCAAATAAAATTATAATAACAGACAGAAATGTACATTTCTGGTCGGAGGTAACTGCATTTACAATATATGTAGTTCGTGATTCTTTGTGTCTGGATTTCATGTTAGTTACCAGAGAAGTGGAAGCCTAGAAAATTACCAGGAGACCTGTAATTCTATGTCAGAAAATCCATGTTTTTGTGTGTCTGGGTAACTTTTTGTTACAGATGGGCTTTTCAGAGATAACAGCTTGAGATTACCTAAAAGTGACAGATTTCATATCAATAAACAAAAAATGTTCACCAGGTTTTATTTTATAGTTACAAAGTTCATGTGTCATCTGAAACACAGTGAGCAATTGTGAGGTAATCATTCACCAACAGATTTCCCAAAGGAGAATTTAGTGTTGTTCTTTTCACATTATGATCTACAAGCAATTTTAATAACCCTAGAAAGATTGATAATGTATCTTAAACATTGTTGTTGTTTTTTCAGCCTATTCACAGGAGCTCACCTGTCATTTCTTGGTAGAGGTTTCAGTGTCCTCAGGGAGCAGCTGTACATTTGCAATTAGTATCTGCAATTCCTTGTCTAAATCCCAACCTGCTAGGAATCATTTGCAACACAAGTCTTAAACCAAATCCTTCTGAGAAACAGTGGATGAGACACAGTTCACAAGTTTTACTGCTTGAAAGCCAATTTTTTTGACTGAATGACACGTTGGCAAGCAGATTTCATTTTTTCTCCTGTATTGTGTATGCTTTGAAGGATGCCAAGAGAAACAAAGAATCACTCTTTGGATCTCACAGAACAATTTTCAGTGACTAGGTATTTGACTTGCCTATTCCTCCTTGAGATTGGTTTTCACTTCTCCTGCCTCTTACAGCAGCAGGTTGTTGTCTCTAGGGGAGAGGGACAATTAATGTTAGAGCCACAAGGGATCTGACTTTTCATGTGGGCTTGTCAATCACGCTTTTTCATGCTAATAAATTATTTTCTGTATGAAATTGGGAATTTGACTCTTAACCATAGAATCATAGAATCATTAAGGTTGGAAAAATCCTTTTAAGATAATCAATATGTTGTCCATTAAAGTCTTTCCTATTTAAGTTTCATTTTTATTATAGTTATTATTTATGATTTTTTAAATTGAATCAAATAATGAATTTCTGTCCACTTAGATTTTTGAAAATAGGGAACTTTTTTGTGTAATAATACTGTGATGCTGCGCAACCTGTTTAAACTTGAAATTTAGTGTGTTCTATAAAACAATATCCTTTCTCTTTCTACATATATAGTGATTTGCTTTGTTTGAATAACAGTGATGAGCTTTTCTTGAAGTAGTTCCTTGTATTTAACTATAAAAATATATGATACATCATTACAAAATATCCATTTACTACATCCAGTCTACTACTTTGTGACTTACTTGATTGTAGAAAGAAATGTTATGAAAGTCAATTGTTTTTTTAATTTTTTTCCTTCCTTGGATCTGTTGCCAAAACCTGTGCAGAGACGAGAGAAAGTCTAGGGTGTTAATTTACTTGCCTGTTTCTGAGTATTGGAGAGAGAGGGCAAGCCCAATAAAAGAGACCCAAATCAGAATTTAATTCAGTATTTTTCAAGAGGCCCATTTAGGTTTTGAAAAAAAATCAATCTGCAGTTGGAAACAGAACAGACCCTGAGGTCCTCTTTCGCATGCACTGGGAATTAGTCATGCATCTCCTATTAGTAATGGCTGAAATCTTATTTCTAAATCCTCATTAAAACTGTACCCTGCTTATCCCTAAGCAGAATATAGGAACTGCAGGCCAGGAGTAAGAGGAAATCCCTGGCACAAGGAAGGAGAGGTTAATCTTGGAAGCTGGTGGGTACCAGCACATGTCCTCGCTGTCTGAGATCCACTCTCTCCATCTGCCACAGTGATTCCTCTAGGTCTGTGTCTGTACTGGTGTTAAGGTCTGAGGTAAGGTGTTAGGCAAAGCACACAAACCAGGTTGGCTTTTTTCTGTGTGGTTATTCCTCCTTTACTCCCTTTAAATCAGAAATGGAAATATTGCTTCCACTTGGCACTATTTGATTAGCATGGGAGATTTGATTAAAGTGTCAGGTTGAATGTAATGTGTCATGAACATAACATAACTTTGAGCATATTTGGACAGCAACCAGCAAGAAAAAAGGGCTTCCCTGCTCTGAA
Organism: Vireo altiloquus; assembly: GCA_013396875.1. Lineage (NCBI taxonomy): Eukaryota > Metazoa > Chordata > Aves > Passeriformes > Vireonidae > Vireo > Vireo altiloquus. Next base: position 301,254 of record VZRF01006086.1, read on the forward strand.
GCCATGAAACCAGGCATAAATATTGAGTTATAAGTAATTGATGGTTCATATACCTTAGTAACCATAAAATATAAATGCTGTTTTCTCATACTCCCCTTTCATGGCAGTCAAATTTTTTGTGCTGTTTAAAGTCTTGTGTTTATTATATATTATTTGATAGGAAGTTTGGCAGTGGACATAAATTTTGCCTTTCTAGTAGTACATCTTATATGTAAATAATCAGTTATTGATAAAGTATTTTGACATTATAGTACTCCAGTATATCATTTGAGGGCAATAAAAAAAGTATATTTAAGGGCAATAAAAATTTTTAGAAATCATTCAAAAAATTTAAGTTAGATGCTACAGTGATTTTTATCTTGACCAGAATATTATTTCCTTGATGAATTTTTAAAATGTTGTACAGTTTCTACTTATCTTGTGTATCTCAGGCAAGGACCTTAAAAAGAAAAAGTATTCTTTGGGAACAACAGTGTAGTGGAAGGTGTTCCTGCACATGGCAGGGGTGTTGGAACTAGAGGATCTTCAAGGCCCCTTCCAACCCAGTTCATTCAATGATTCTGTGAATAAAAACCTTAGAAATAATGGGAAATGAAACCATGATAGTGACAATATTCCTCCTCCAAAAAAAAAAACCCCAACAATTCAAATAAACTAGGAAAAAATTATTTTAAGGTCTTATGTGTGGATAATAAATAAGTTTTATTAAGGAATCTAGATATTGATAAAATGTTGCATAAATATTTTGGCTCTCTCCATTCACATTCATTAAATATCTAAAGACACAATAAAAATTTTCTGTGCTTTTTTTTGTATTTAGTTTAATTAGCAGTTACAGATGGGCAAGACACTTTTATTACTTAAATTAATTGGTTCATCATTTTTTAAGATTAGTGCTCTTGGTACATTTTTTGTGATAGCTGAGAAACTGAAGCTATTCAGAACTCTTTTTCTCCTGGTTTATTGTAAGGGATAAATAAATAGTGCAGGTTTACTACATCGGAGATTGAAAAACAATTGTTTCAAGTCTCTGATTTTTTTGTGTGTTCACACCTTTAAATTTGGAAACAGATACTATGTATGTCTCATACAGATGGCATGTGAGACTTTTTTTTTTTTTGTATTCTCCATTATCTTAAACAGTGAGTTATTTGTGAAAACATGTAATGAGTGAAGTAGACCTTTAAATGAATTTCAGTGTCAGCCTGTTTTAAATACCAAAGACTTTAGCTTGGGGTAACTATAAAGCAAATGTTAGTTGCAGCTAAGTCCATAAGTACTGCCTGGTTGGTTCAATATTAAACCTGGAAGGAAAATACTGATGCAGAAGTTTAAGTAAAGAACTCTAGGGTCAGTATTGCTTTTTATGCTCTGACAATTACAGTTGGGGCTTTTTTCCCCCCAGGTAGCTTGCTAAACCTCCCTGAATTAAATTCTTATTTAAATAAACAGCAAAAAGAAATAGCTTTTCTAGCTTGATGAAAAAGATTATTTCTGTCACAATCAAGAAGGCCAAACAACTTGAACAGTATCCTCCATTGCACGGATGTATTTATATTTTGGTACTGGGATTAGTACCATGAGTTCAACTGGATGCATGGTCTAGCATATTCACTTGGCATCAAGTTGACCATGACTTCTGCCTAAAGTTCTAAAAATTTGAGGTAGTAAGGTAGAATAAGGAAAGACTTCCTTGTAGCCAGGCAATTTTTTCCTCCTTGAAAGACTAAATTGATTAGGTACATTTTATTTTGAAAATACAGGTGTAAGGAATTATCAACACAGATTTAAAGCAATCTGCGTAATAACGATGAATCACAAAAAATGATGCAATACCATACTCTCAAACTCAATATTTGAGAATCCATTTTGGCCCGGACAGTTTATCCAAGACTAACTAATTGTTAAAAGTGGCATAAAGTTCTTAATGGGAAAAGAAGTAGTGGCAAACCCAAAATAAAACACGCTTCTGTTATAATTCCAGGTACTCTCCTAGACTTGCATTGTCTTGCCTTAAGATGTTTGAACAGAATTTTCAGATGTTTCTGCAAAATGAATTTTTTTTATTTTCAGAAGTAAATTTAGAACTTAAATACCCTAGGCTTTCATAGAGATGCGGTTGTCTAAACACAAATTTCTACTGAAAGTGAGTTTTCTGAAATACCCTACTTCTGAACTGAAAAACGTTTATTTGAAATGAATCAAGGATTTGATTATTTGTTATATTATTTGCTATTTACAATCAATATGATTGATTTTATTTGTTTGTATGTATTAGTGTGAGTGCTGACTGAAAGCATCATGAGATTCTTGATACTTAACACTCAGCTCGTTTACTGGAATAATTTTTTTTTAAATCTTTTTGAAAAGTAAAGTTTTATCTGGAAACATTGGGAAGAATATATATAATATGATAAATTACACCCAAAATATTTGGGCTAGTGTTTGAATTGTACTAGGCTTTGTTATTTGTCTCAACTTGGAAAGAACAGTTAATGATTTTTACATTTCTATTTGTTATTTTGTGTTGAAGAATTTTCTCAGCTATCAGTTTAAGTACTTTTACAGCTTAGAGCTATACTTTAAATATTTTACATCTATTCTAATCATTTAACCTGCAGAAATTAAATACTAAATTCAAACAAACAATCACAACTCACTAGCAATTCATGATGGGAATTTTCTCTTCATCTTGGTGAAGGCTTTTATCCTATACAGTAATTTGTTACAGGGATGAAAAGAAGTTATAGGGTTTACTTCATGATCCTTTGGAAAGAAATTTTCTTCGTATTGTTGTGGTGATCTTCTCTTACCAGGTGCTATTTTTACTTCCAATTTTATTTTGCTATAGATCTAATTTTGGCAGTAACAATATTTTCATTTCAACTGCCAACTTTATGGATAAGCATATTAACACTGCATATCTGCACCCATGCAGACATTGGAGTTTTCTGTTTCCAGAGAACCCCAAACTTCCTGGTTACCATCTGTACTCCATTCCAGAAATGCACTGAATAGGTCTGTCTCCTGATCTAATAGGTCTGTATTTGTCTGATACAGAAATTTAGCTTGTAATTGATATATTTTTAAAAATATCTTTTCCAGCCTACTTTAAATTTATTGAATAAATATTTAAATATATATTTAATTATAAATTAGTCTCTATATTGATAAAACACAACTACTTGGGCTGTTGTACTAACACAGAATTCCCCATAAAAACCACATTCCACAAAACCAAATCGCATTTTAGTATGTTAACCCTTGTTTCTTTTTAAATGGAATAAATATATCAAGAATTATTTTTTTCAATTTAAGTTTAGGAAATGGTGAATTTATTTCTTTTTTGCTGTTGGTATTGCTCATGCTCTTTTAAAAAAGAAGAAAACCCAAAAAATGTGTTTGGGTTTTAAATAAAACACCACGGGTGTTAGGCATGGCCCTAATCCACGACTGTGGGCTTTTTTTACAGTGACCCTGTTGGGCACCATTAACTACCAAATTTCCTATATTATGTCTTTTCTGTTCTTATAACCATGCAGAAGTTCATCTGCATGGACCTCTGACATGATACAGCCTTCTAAAATACTCAAAGGATATGAGCTCCTACTTGTTTAGGATTCTTAATATGACAGTGAGCTGTGAAAAGCCATACCAGAAGCCAAATTTGGGATACTTGGTTAAGCTGGTCTTTGTGGTGTGGCTTCAGCAAAATAGAATATCATACAATGAGGAGATTTCCCTTCCCTTTGATTTTGAAAACTCACGAGTTTAAACAAAAAGATGCCGAAACACCCTTGTGTTCCTATTTACTTTCTTTTCCCAAACTGTGTAACATTAATTTGCATAGTGTTTTTAAAAGAAAATAAAAGTGTGAAAAATACTTTTCTAATAATGGAATGCTGATTATCATTAGCATTCAGCATAGCTGCCTCTCACTGCAGATTTCTTGACCAGCCACGTGGTGTGCATCCAGAATTATCGTGAACTTTATACCAGGTCCTGAGATCCCAGTGCCCGTTGGGCTGCTTGACTGAGTAATAAATTTTTAAGCTGTACATACTGCCAAAATCTGTTTTGGAGAACAGATGATTGCTGCTGCTCCTCAGATCCCTTTCCATTTCTTTTGCTGTATTTTCTCCCTTATGCACAGCTTGGAATAGCAATTAGTATTGAACCCTCCTGTACCATGAGGGGAAAGTTGGCTCTGCAGTAAGATTGGCAATGTTTTTATGGTAGAAATAGCAAATGGTGGCCTTTCTATTTTTGCAATACAGACTGCTAAGCAGAACAGTGAATATCAGTAGATCTTAATTATTTGACATACTAAAAATATAAGACAATTTTAATGCCCACCAGTAAATGTTTAGGTGTGTTTCAGCTTGTTAAACAAGTAGATATGATTATTTAAGTTGACTACTAGGAAAAAATGTGCTAAATTGCTTGAAGTAATTTATATCTAACTACAAAATAACAATTTGTGTGAATCGTGTGAAAACAATTAAAGATGTTCTAGCTAAAGGACCTTAAAACTGACTTTAAATGGAAGTGTGAGAGGATTGGAATGCTCCTTGGTTGTCCTAAGAGTTTGTCAATTCTTTTTTCTCCTCTTCTCAAAAAGGTTTCCCTTATTTTGTTCTCAGTTGTACTTTTCAGTTCAGTGTGTTGAGATCTAGAGCAAGGAAAGTGGAAGGAGAGAAGAAGGGAAGGGAAACAGTGGCACACCCCCTTTTCCTTCTGTCTCTGGTCTGACAGAAGCTGCCAGCTCTGCTCTGAGCTGTGCAGGTGTCACCCTCTAGGTGCAAAGCAGGAGAAGAGCCAATGTGACTGTGCAGGCAACTTCAGCCCCAACCTCTGTGCCCCTCTGACATGTGGGAGTGCTGTCTGGGCTGAAAGTGGACATGCAGAGCACAGACTTGTGCATGTGACAAGGTGATTTAAAGCCAGTAATATAATATAAACTGCAGAAAATAACTGGCATGTATTGCCAAGAACAAGTGCCTTGCTCATACAGACATATATGACACAAAAATAATGCATTAGAATAACGAGAGTTTGCTTGTTCTTTATTCAACCCACACAATTTATGAAGAATTGAAAAAATATCTGCAGACTGTCATTTTTTTCACTTGGGCAGTATGAAATATTTGGTATGGAACCATCCCTCTACTCATTAAATTTTTAAAACTGTCTTGTTGTTTTGTCTTGATTTTAATATCTAAGAGGTCTAATATGCTTATTATCAACAGACTTCTGAAAGATTTCCCCCTGGAAAGACATCTAGTTTTCAGCTTTGCAATATTGCAAAAGAATTTTTTCTTTTTGTAAAACTAATTATTTACTAATTGGTCCTCATATTTCAGAATGTCTTGTATTTCCAGCCTGTAATAACACAGCTGTGAATTTTGCTGTGTTTATGGCATCCTAGCTCTAAACTATTATTTTTTTTTTAATCTCTACTGGTTAAAAAAAATATCCCTGTGTTACATGATGAATCCTTATCTATCTACACTCTAAAAATACTTAATTGGTTTGATTATTTCAGAAGAAAGTGAAATAAAGTTGTTAAATTTTAAGTGGACAGGACATAAAAGTTAACATTCAAAGTACTTTGTTCTGCAAAATACTAACCATGAGAGATGATAAATTAAAAAGAAAGGTAATAAATCTGGATACTATTGGAAATATCCATATTTTTAAATTTATCATGGTTGATTACCAAGAAACTGCTTGTAAAATCATGAGTAGATTAATGGATTGAAATATATCTTCTGTAGTATAATTTTAGCATGTGCATTATCATATTATCCAGCACTGTAGTTATTACTATTTTTAAAGTAGTATCACCTTCACAAATGGTACATTCAGTTTTAAAGTGAGGAAGACAGATAACAAAAAGGAAAAGCTAGAAAAAAAATTATGTAGTCATATGTGGATTTGAATATACTTAGAGAGTGGCTTTTTGTGGATATGTCCAAAATTGGCAGTCTTGAAAGGTTGTAACAACATGCAGAATATAATTTAAGGATATCACTACTATTTATTTGTTACTACAGACTCACTTAATTGCATACTGGATTTTCCTATTTTCTCAAATTGCATCTCTAGCAGTTGTTCATATGCCTGTTGGATAATAAAGAACTTCTGCCATACTTCTGCTGAAGATAATGGACATCTTGCATCCGTGGCATCCTGTCATCTTCAGTGTGTCCTTTCCCCCTCGAGTGCCCTCTGCCTTCATCCTGTCTCTTTCATATTTATTAATTGTCTATTTTACATAAAACATATATTTGAAAATAGATATCAACAATTTAAAACCAACATTATTTCTTCATTTTTCTACACAAAGATTATTCATTTTTATCTTACTGGGATAATTTCCAGTGGAAAAAATGTATTGGGACAAAACCCTGAACATAACCCAGTGGATATGTTTACATGGATTTGCACTGAATTCATTCAACTGGGTTAGTTGAATGAAATTGAATAAGCAATGTAAGTTTTAAAGTAAATTTGTGCTTGAAGGACTTATTTCCTAGCAGGACTTCCAAGTTCACACAGGATATTTCATTGACACCATTACCTACACTTGCCATTGGAGCCTGTCAGACCTCCTTCAAGTAAATATCCAATTTTTCAACAAAAGCATTTAGCCTAAGCATCTGTTGTAAGATTAGATCAGGACTTTTCCATTAATCAGCATGGTAAGATTAGTTACTTCTGACAAGGTCACACATCTTATTGCAAGTCAACTTTCAGGTGATAAGTTGTTTATTTAAATTATTTTTGGTCTTGCAGTTAGACACACCACTTTTTAAAACAGTTATCTGTGTAACTGTTCAGTCTGTAGAAGTATTTCATGGTAAGCTATTTACATTTTTTAACCTTTTGGTCTGTTCCTGTGAAAGGCTCTATGTCCTTGGTATCCATTTATTTTCAGTAGTATTTGAAGTCACTCAGGCCCATTTAGGTCAACACCTTACTGTACGTTGTTGAAAACCAATAAAGAGTTGCTGACTAGGAAGAGAGTAGGAAAGAGGGGAAAAAACAAATCTAGACCTTGACCTTCTCAGCTGGCAGCTGAAAATCAAAAGCAGATGTGGGTAGCTCAGCACAATAGGTATGGCAAGTGACAAACTATCCAGAGCTGAAGGAAAGACGATAATAAAATCTTAAATTACAAAATCTTCCAAAACAAGCTGATAACACAGCTCAAAACAAATTAAAAGCAAAAAGGTGACATAGGGCTTGGAGAAGACAAAGAAGAAATAGAGATTGGGAATGCCAAAAGGCAAAATTTCACCTTTAGAGCCTTTCAATTCAAGCCCTCATAGTTTACCATGTGAACTTGTTTCCAGAGAAGGCTGAAGTTTGCTGGTTAGCCAGTAGGTATGTTCTGTTTGGCATATACACAGCAGGATGGAAGGAGATTTTGGTAGCAATGCTGCCTGTTACAAATGTTTTCAGATAAGGTGTCCCTGCCCATAGCATGGGGGTTGGAAGTAAATAGTCTGCAATGTCCCTTCCAACCCAAACCACTCCATGATTGTATGATTCTGTGATACTGTTTATATTCCTATGGTTCTTTATGGAAGAACAGTTCTTATATTCATTGTTAGAAATGACCAAATAGGATTATATGGCCCTTGTTTGCAGTTAAAAAGACTTCTTGGGATAAGAGAAAATAAATGGTGTAAGAAGAGTGTAACAGAGGGGCTACTGAGCTGGGAGGGTGGTGCCAGGAGATGTTTTATTTAGTATTTCCTAGTAATTTTTCTTCTGGAGATGAAAGGAGGCTTAGTTTTTTGGGCTGTTATTTTGCTTTATTTGAAATAAAAATCTCAGGAATCAACATTTTACTAAGAATCTGACTGAAATTTCGGCACAATCAGCCTGAACATCTTAAATATATACTTTGTACATTGCTTCAATGTCATTTAGTTGAATCCAAACAGAAGTGCTCAACTCCTTGGACAACATCCTGAATATCAAATACCATTGGTTTCGTTCCTAATTTGCAAAGGCTCACTAAATCTCTCAGATTGTTGCATATTCTGCAAGATATCTAGTATATTGTTACTGATTTTTCAGCTTTCTAGTCAAGTGACACATTGCTTCACCTTCTTAGATAGTATCTGCCTTGATTTGAGTTTGCATTTTGACAGGATTTTGTTCAGCAGAAACTGCAGGATCAATTAGTTGATCTTAACGTATTATCAGCCTAGATATAACACTAAATCTAAATTTTAAGGAAACCTAAAGATGTAGATACAGTGAGACTACTAATTACCTCATATTCCCTTTAGCTTTTAGGAATCAGTGTACTGATTTTATTTGGACTGGTGTTATACCTGAAGCATCTAAATAATAAAAAACAGATGCTAATATTTTTATATTATTTATACACATTAATAACTTTACCTATGAATATATAGGAATATGAATATTATGAGAACTTTAAGATAGTCAAATTATTAAAATTATAAGTTAAAATAAGTTAAAATTATAAGAAAAATGTAATTAAACACCCTAAATTAGTGTTAAAATACACATTGTGTTAAGTTTTGGATGCCTTGTGATAGTAAAATAACAGGGAAATGCAGTGATTTCCTGTTCTCAACTTACATGTGAGAAGGAATTGTGTCCTGGAGATTCCATTGGTTCTTGCTTGAATGTAATAGCATGGAGAGTGAATAAATGAGATTTCATGCCTGCTCCACATCTAGAAAAAATCAGCCCAAAGATAGTGTCCCTAATTCTTTACTGACCTTGAATCTGATTTCCTGCAGTTGTTGCCAGCCCGAGAAATGTATATGACTTAACCAGGAAAATCTTTGTGCTTTGCAACTCTTAATGCAATGTGAAAACTATGTTTTGTCATATAGTCTGAATAGTTGCAACATGTATTGTTAGGTCAACAAATGTAGATGGTTGTTGACTTGATCTTAATCATAGGGTTTGTATCCGAAATGATAAATATTTTTTGCTCACATGCAGAGAAAATGGTATGATGTTTGGGAATGAAAGAGTTTGCCCAGATTTTTGAGCAAATGTGTTTGCCAGTGAAAAAAGATGTGGTATATATCACTTTGTTTGTACAGTGTTGTCACATTTAGTGAATTGGAGCTCTGGATCTTGCTGGGATCTGTCATGCTTTTGTTCTTTAGATAATAACTTAAAAAAAATTATTGTCATTCTTAAAGACAAGGCATTTGATTAAATTGTATGTGCACTATGTAAAGTGCCTATTTGTGGCATATTTAAAATTTAATCATCTATAATGTATTTTTTCCTCTTATCCTTTCTCTATATGCACTTGTGCTCAGTTCAACTTGTTCTCTGTGCTCTGAAAAATGATTTTGAAAAAAGGAAAAAATGGATAAATGAATGGTTGATTACAGAAGTGGGAAGGTTTTTCACAGCTTATTGAGTTGTTTTTCTGATTTTTTTTTTAAGCTTAACTGTTTCTGATAGTCCTTGAGAAATATGAATCTCAATTACATCTGCCCTCAACAAGCTCCATGATGTTGACAAGTCACAGCCCATCTTTTGTCTATCTTTAAAATAATAGTGGTTGTTCCTTACCCTGTGGTTGTCCCTTGTCTTATGTAAGCCTGCAATGAAATTAAAAAGTTACCTGACATTAGGTAGCATCTTTTCTTAGGTTAAATATTTTTAATACAGGAATTAATTACTTGCTTAAGAATTTTGGTAATGCAGAAGGCATCCAGATTGTCTCCAACAAATTGGATATTGAGTTACCTGGGGATTACAAGGCTGACAGGATGCAAGAGTGACTGTAGTAAAAATCCTGGTCACCAGCAAAAAAAAAAAAAACCTCTCTGCACTGTTTTTTTGGTTGTNTTAGCAGATAGTGTCTCTTAGACAGTGTTTGCTGTACATGGGTGTCTTGAGATTGTGCTGGTCTAATAGAAAGTCACAGGATATAGCCACTTGCCACTAGCTTAAGTGAAAGGTGAAATGGAAACGTTTATTTTCCAGATGAGACATTGATTTAGTAACAGCTCTCTATTACTGCAAATTACTGATATAGAAGTTAGCATTTCCCCCTCTTTGAAGCAGCCTCTTGTGTTCAGAATGAGTTACACGCTCTAGCAGCTGAAAGCTGTCTGACTCCAATAACAGGCTTTTTATCCAAAATATGGACCACAATTACAGGGAATATAAAATCACAGTTGTTATTGAAGAAGAATGTCTTTTTTCCCCCCCTCTCTTTTTCTTTTCTTTGATATGCAGGGAACATGTACACTCTGAAAATGGTAAGAAAACAGATCTGTTTCCTTATGATTTTCCAGTATCTCATCTCTTGTTATTATTGCTTGCTTTATCAAGAGTTTTGTTGTGTGCTTAGCAAAACTTTGTTCCTTCACTTTAGATACAATAAAATCGTTTTTCTTCTTTTTACGATGTTTATTTTAAGGTGATTTTAACTCTTCTTTCCCCGTGGAGTCATCTTATCTGTAGAAGCTGAGAAATTGGGAGAGCAATGTCAAAATGAGACTATTACTAAGAGACTGGTGACTTCTTGGGGTTTCTTGGATTGTTAGAAGCCACAGTATTGAAGTGTAGTAAAATAAATATAGAGCATAAATATACATAAATATATAATAAATGGATCTGAAATTCTAAGGAATATATAAAATATAATCTATCATCTATTGCTTGCATTTAATAATGCAATATAATTAATTTTATTAATATAATGTCTATTCATTGCGCATAATCCAGCAAGTAACTTCTTTAGTTCAGTCTCTGAGAGTTTCTTCGCACATTTTGGAACCAGACAGAAAATAAATCAGAGACAATAAAGACATGTTCTACATCTTACAAACCTTAACTTCTGTGTGCTAGTAATGCCTTTGTCAGATCCAGCTCAAAGTTAGAGCAGAATTCTTACGTAAAATAAGAAAATGGAGGAGGGGGAAGGGGGATTTGGGCAGAGTTGTGGGTGGTTTGTTTGTTTGTTTGCCTAATTCCTAAACCAATGTAAATCCTTGATGTGGAAGATTAACATGTTTTCATTACCCTTTTGATTTATCTAGTCTTGAAAAATGGGAAGCACCTTTTTTTATCTATTAAACTAATAGGTGGACTCGTCCATGTAGATCCCTTTAGGGTAACTTGACACAGATCTCTGAAAGGCTAAAGATTCACCTACTCCTTATAGTAATGGCAGAGAGAGACTTTCTGTGGTGCAAAATGCTTTATGAGAGGTTCTCCAAATACATATTTATGTATCTTCTATAGAGAAAATATTTTCTATATGAAAACTTTTGGAGCATTTCCTTTCTATGCTGGATCTTGGACTTTTATGTCACAGCTAGTCAGCTTAGAAATATTTAACTTTTAGAATTTTCTATTCTAATCATTCCCTTATACCATTCCTTGAATATATTTTCATAATGCATTTTGCTGAAACACCATGAACTTCTGTAGAACCACATAAATTAATGAAAATCAGAGAATTAAAATTCTGTACAGTACACAAGTCAAACTTCTTGGTGCTCTTTTTAAATACCTAGTTTACATAAATTTATTCAGGTTTATAGAAAGTGCAGTTGTGTGCATTTTGATATGTTAGTTATTTTATATTTTTGTGTAGCATTTAAAATAATAAGACGAATATAAGACCTTGGGATTTTTAATCTGATTGAGTTCTTTATTTGGAAACAAAACATGCATTTTCTGTTTTCAAAGGAGTGTTTGTGGCTAACACTATCAGAAATTTTATGCACCCACAAAATGTGTGGAGAAATTGCATTCTTCTAAATAAAAAGCACACAGGTAATCTCCCAGACCCTTTGCAATGCATCAGAAAGCATTCCTCAAGTGCACTTCAAGAGTGTGGATTTGTCTCCTCTTTGTAAATTAGTAATGGGATTCGAAGTATCAGAAGTCTGTTTACATCATGTGGCAGGTTTTGAAGGACTTCTCTCCTAGTGTGGTTTTCTTTTTGAGACTTGGTCTGACAAAGCCTCTTTTGATCTCTGATTTCCCCAAGGAGGACAGGAGAAGAGCCAGAATCTGGTTTTAGGTAATATACAAAATCCATTAAAAGATTACATATTCCTGCATTAGCATTTTATGCCGTCACTTTACAGAACCTCCAAACACAGTCCTAGATTATATCTAGGAAGATAGAATTTTTTTTTTTTAATTTATCTGCCAGAAAATATTTTTAAAAATTACATAATAATAAATAGACAATAATAGGGAGATTCCTCTCAGAAAAAGAAAAGAATCAAGTACTAGTTTCTCTTTTTATGTTACAAGGTTTCTTGAAAAGTACCATGAACCTTTTGCTTTGATGAGTGAAAAAAATGTACCAAAATCCTATTTTAAAAGAGAAAAGAAAAAAGACCTCCGTGATTTGCAAGTTCATGTTTGTAAAGTTAATGATAAATGCATTAGTTGAGTTCTCTCAGAAACCCTGACTAACTGCTAATTTAACTATCCATATCCCTTTCATGTCACCCATAAAAGAGTACTTCTCTAATGGTCTCTTTCTAGTCATTCTTTTGAAATATCATAGAGAACTCATTAAATATTGAAACAGAACTTGAACAATCTTTCTAAGGCAGCATAGAGTTAGAAGTTCCCTCTAGCAATATTCATATTTTAGAAAAAGTTACACCCTGATCCAGGGCAGCTTTAAATCTGACATGATGCAGCAGTCCTTTAAGATTTATCACTTTACCTGTACCTTACCCTCATATTGTAATATTCTATGCATGCTTTCATATATCAATTAATATTTTATGTCCTAAAGAGAAGATTCAGGTTTCTGCTGATATTTATGTCCCTGAATCCCTCAAAGGAACACTTCCTGTATATTGGGGGTAGACAGAAACACCACATATAAAAATCTCTGTGTTTATATATTTGAGAAGAAATTCAGTTTTCCAGTTTCCGAGGCTGTTTCATCCCTGATGATTGCACAGTGCCCATTAATTCACTTGTAGTCTGGTATTGATTCCTGGACTTAGCATCATGTCATTTTTGAATGACCCAATTTATAGTGAGTGCTCCTTAGGAATAGGCATGTTTAGTTTCTCAAAAGGAAGAAAGAGGTTACTTTTAAACTATGCCATTTCAGCATATTCAAAAAAATCTTAATTTTGATCAAAATAAATTGTATCATAGACCCATTGCCAGGAACTGAAGGCAAATGTAGATGTCAATGAGAGGATGATTGGTCTCAATGATTTCATTTTCAGACCTCTGAAAATGATGCTTTGAGTGATTTTACCAAGAGTCCTACAACAACAGAAAAAATCCAAAACCTGTTCATGATACAAATTGGGATAAATATAAGGAGAAATATGTGCCACAATGGGGAAGAGTTCTAAAAAACTTTCGAATTACTGTGTCATACGTATGGTTGCAACAAACCTTTTTAAATCAAATGAAGATTTTTTAAAAAAAATCAAAGTTCAGAATACCATCTAATAATTTTGTTAATCCCAGGAAAAAAAAAAAAAAGCCCAAAACAAGAACCCCAAGAGATCCCTTCTTCCTGCCCCAAACGCCTTAATGTGGGTGGGTTTAGTAGTAGAAACATTATTTTTACATTTTCTGAAATTGAGGGTATTGGAATGTGTTTCAGGATGTTTGGGGTGTTTGTGGAAACCCATGAAAAAATTTTTCAGGTGTTTTCTGCCTGAAAGAAATTCTTACAACACCAAAGTCAGTCAGAGCTCTGGGATAACATTCTCAGACAGCAGAAATGTAAATATTAAAAGACGATTTGAAAAAGATATTTCTTTGGCCAATGAAATATTTGATCTTTGTTTTCACACACTGTTCTACACTTTTCTGTTCACTGAGACATACAGACACTCTCACAGCATAGATCGAGAGAAAAAAAGAGTTTGCTCTTTGCTTTTTGCATTTTACTTTTGCTTACTCTTGCATTACGTGAAATGAAAATAATAAATCTAAAACCTTCTGATGATTTATGAGAAATAGCCTTTTTTCTAGCTCAGGCCCCAGATAAGGGCCTCATAATTGCCACAGGGTGTTTACCTCTCTGTTCAATGCAGATGCTTTGGTCAAGGTGAGCTGTTTGTCTGCAGTGTTTCCAGTTCATCAGACTGGATCAGTGCAGTGATCCTGTGCAGGATGAGCTGCAGTGAGCTGCAGATGCCAAATGCTGCATTTCAGATAATGGGATCAGACTCTGCCTTCTTCCATACCACTTGTATTTCTGCCTGCATGATCGCCTACTGCTGATGTGATGTATGTTGAACTCCTTTCTCCTCTCTCCTTGCTTGTTTGTTTGGGTTTTTTTTTTGTATGATCCCTGTAGATGTACTCACCAGTGATACTTGTGATACAAGCATCGTCTTTCAACATCAGCAGTTGTGCAATGACTCTATTACTGAAGTACATCTGGCCCTTTCACGTGGCATTTAGGCAAAACCTTATAAAAGGTTTTGTTGTATAAAACCTTATAAAAGGCCTTGTTGCCTTTGTAAAATCATGGCTTGGGCCTGTTGCTTGGGCTAGAGAAGGACTGTGGGAAAGAGGCATAGCTGAATGTCAATTAGAAAAACATGCTGCGTGACTATCGTGTGTTCACCTAGAGGTGTGTGTTGGTTGGCTAAATCAAGTCTGTTGTGCCTTGAAACTGTGTAAACATTGAGACTGTATGAAAGAGGTGACATGATATTAAAGAAAAGCTTTTTGCCTGAGGTTGCCTGTGTCTATATGTGTTGTGACCCGTCTCAACAGCGACACTTTCAGCATCTGAGTTTTTAAACTGTCAGAAGGTGCACCTTCTAAGAGAATATTCAGTTAGATATAATCCCATTTCTACTACTCATGTCTTTGACATTTTTCTCTCCACAGGTCTTTCAGACCATGACTCTTCATTGATAGGGCTTTTTAATTTTTATGTCATTAGTATAAACTTTAAAAGTATTGAAATTCTGCTTAAAACTGATGTTTTACAAGCTTCAGTTGTAATTTCCTCCTAAACCTGTCTTCACTTTACCAGTGTGGTTTCCTGATTAGTCATTATCTAGTCTACATTTGTTGAATCCATCTTCACACTTCGCCTTAACTGATGGTTGTTCTATGTATGTAATTTTGAATGTTTTGTTAACAGCCTGATAGATTATTTGAATTGTCTTCTTCCTCCCCACCCCCAAACATCAAATAAGTACATATTTAGAATTAATAGATTTTCTCTTCATCTTTCTGTTTTCTCCTCTTTCACTGTTCATTCTAGCATGTATTATAGGTCTCCTTATATGTAAGCCACTACTTCCTCCTGTTTCTTCCAAAGTGGAAGTCCTGTATTCTGTAGCACTATGGTACTATTGCTGAAAATCCTTCCTCTAAATTCACAATCCCTTTCTTTCAGAATTTAATGATAAAGATTAACCATTCCCTTGTTGTTATGCAGTACGCTTTTACTTCTACTCAGTGTTGTGTTTTCTGTTTCTGCATCCTCATTTACAGTAGCTGAGAATCTGTTATCGATGTGTTTCCGAAAAGGAAGAAAAAAAAAGGTTGCTATAGGAAACAGAGCTACTAGTAGAGATGAAAACTTCAGCTGTAATGCATTTGCCAGCTTTTATTTTTACCCTGACTTAATAGCTTTTGGCACAGCTATCACACCCAAATACTGTCTTCCCTACGCCAGGTGGCTGCATTGTTTGATCTCTCTTTAGGGAGCCCTGAGAGGGCTTGCAAATAAGGGTAACACCTTTGAAACACATTTGAAAGAAGGCAAGCTCTGGTCAGAATATCAAATCCATCTGTTGAATGGAGTTGTCTGAATGCATGCTCTGCACTATAAAAATGAAGTAATCCATCTATTGAATGGAGCTGTCTGAACCCATGCTCTCCACTATAAAAATAAGGTAATCTACCTTTGCAGGCAGCACTAAGCACCACTGCATTCACCGTAGGGAAAAATAAATGCAGGATATTTAGTTAGGTTTATATTGAGAGTTACTTTCTGATAACTTGTCTTTGCCAAAATGCCAACTAAGCATTGTGTTAAAGCATCAGTTTATCCACGGAGAGGCAATTTAGCAGTGTGCATTTCTTAGGCAGTGTATTATTTAATATCATATAAAGCTGCATTTGTACTTAATCTATCGATAGCTTTGTTCTTTCTGCTTTCTATGCTTTAGTACCCAGTAGGGCACTTCATAATTTTGAACTCCAATTTTTTTTCTTTTTTTTAAAAATTATCTCCCTTGATTTTTTGTTTCTTTTTGGTTTGGGTTTCTGTTTGTTTGGTTGTGGTTTTTTTGTTTTGTTTTGTTTAAAAACAACCAGAAAACCAGCAGTGTTTCAGAATGGCCTTAAAGGACAACTGTCGTTCTCTTTAGGAGGTAGAATATATTCTCTTTCTCAGTAAGCAGAGGGGAGTCATCTTTCATCAGCTGGATTATTGGAAACACTTAGTTCTTGCTCTGGGATATAATTTTGATCAGGCACAGTGTAACTGTACCAACCACCATGCTCCATAAAGAGTAGTGTTTGGTATTACAAAATTCCTTTAACAAGAGCATATTTACTGTTTTGTGTGTTCTACTTGGATAAGATGCATTTTCCTACAATGTAAAAATGAGAAAAAATGCCTGAATTTTCCTGAAGGCAATATATTCCACTGCCTACTTAAAATAATTGTTACATATCCCTACAAAATAATTGTGGGATGGTTTATAAAACATGTAACTACAAAACATGTAGAGTGTCCTCATCTGAAGGTGTGAGTGACCAATAGCTTTGCACATCAAAGCGTTCACGCTGATAGGTTTTTTCCTACTATTTCTACATCACAGTCAATCTAATATTTTCATTCCTACTAAGTGAGTAATTACTCATCACTTGGTCATTCAGCATAATTCTTTAGTGATACTATGAATGAAGGTACAAATTGATAATGGAGAATAATTCCATTTTATATTAATACTTTTTTCTAGGAAGGTAGAACCAAACACACAATCATTTCTGAGGTTTAAGGGATTTGGATACTTAAGATGTGATACTTTATTATAGCTGTGAGGTGCCAACTTAGATTTATTGTTTCAAAAACCAAATACTTAAAACTTCTATTAAAAAATGATTGATATATGTAGAAATAATTTATGTGCTTTTCTGTAAGGGACAGAATGCACAATCAAGGCCAGTTTCCCTGAGCCATAGGTCTGTGTCACCCATGCTGATGTCACCAGGAGGAGAAGTTGTCCAGTTCAAATGACAACATCCTAAAAATCATCTACTCTTTTGACACTGTGAGATGCAGGTCAGAAACTATATTCCAGTTGCCTTCCACTTGTACTAAACTTAAGAACTAAGTAAGAAATCAATGCCACCATTAAAGTATTTCACAGGGAAAAATGCAGGAGAGATTAAGAGCATTTTATTCTCACACTAGCAGTACATTTGCTAAGTCAAAATGTGAAATGGAAAATATCACCCATTTATTTAAAAAAATCTTTTAAGAAGAGTAGGTGCTGGAAGACTCCCAGGAAAGAGTTCAAAGCAAGGCAAGCATATATTCCTCTAATATACTTCCAGTTTGCTGACCTTCGTGGTGCTCCCTGATATGGGTTAATGTCTTTTAATTTCATATTTCTTTTTTTTTCCTATGTCAGTAGGAAAAATATGAAGCCATATTAGCTCTGTCTCTTCAGAATATGATTAGTACTGCAAAAATCAATAAATGGTTTAATTTTTTGTCACTTGAGATACAATGCTGCTACATTATAACTTTGTTTTCTTTTACTCTTGTCATAATTTTAATTATGTTTCATGTTCTCCATACTCAATTAGTTATCCTCTACTGAGAGCTCTAATTCTTCCAGGATTTGTTCAAAATACTGAAATTATGACATATACTTTTACATTTTCTTACCTGTAGCCAAAGCAAAATTCCTGTGGATATGAGACAGCAGATGTGTTGACTATAATACTGCTCTGTTTGATACTCTGAGATGGTTCTTTTTAAAATTGCTTCATTTGTATTATTCCTTCTCTGTTTTTTTGCATGAGGTGTGGTGCACAAGTGTCTCACATCTCTTCCCTTTTAGCTGAAAAATTATATGAACTTTGATTCATACCTTCCTGACTGATCTTTTGGAAACTCTTGAGACCTTTATTCACCCACATGGTTTTGTGCTTATTGTGGTCTGACATCACCAAACAGTGATGACTCTGTTTTCTGGGCCATTGTTTTTTCCTTTGTGGACAAGATTCCTTTCTGAGGATTACCTGAGCCTACACTTCTTTGACCATATTTTGTCACCTCTGACACTTGCTTCAGATCAGTGTGAAGGAAGTTTAAGCTTAATTATTTATTCCAGCATGAAAAACTACCAGTAACCTCTGTCTTGCTGTTGTTGGGGTCTTCTCCAACTTTATGTATTTTAGTTCCCAGGAGACAGGATGCCTGTATGATTTGTGGAGCTTATAATTTGCCTATTTTCCTTAGTATTGTTTTCTAAAGACTTTTAGTGATGTTAGTGTGATTTTCCAGAATTCTCTTTCCCATTCTTTCAACTAAATATGTGCATATATCATCCTGACATCTCTCAAATATTCAAAGTACTGTCTTAGGCAGTCTCAGAAGAATTACTCTATCATCCATCCCTTTTGAATTAGCTGCCCATTTTTCTCCAGTTTTCTTCATTAGCTGCTGCTTGTTTTTCCTTTGTATCTTTGAAGGCATCAGATTTATACTGCTGCTTTTTCACTTGCTGGTCTTTCTCTGCTTGTTTTTGCAATTCATTTCTTCTACTGATTGCCAGTGCATCCCTCGGTTCTTTGATTTAGCTGCACCAGTACAAGCAGCTTTATGTCTACTCTTGTTCTTCCTTCCTTCCATCACACCTTTTATTCCAGCCCAACGTTAATTGCTGTTCTCGCTGAGATCTCCAATCTAAAGATTGGTTTCCTCAGCCAGGAGTTTCTACCTTCTGCACACATTATACCTATATGTACATCTCTATATAGATACCTATCTATGCATATAGGTTACACATCTGTAGGTAGCTTCAATCAGAAACAAATTCAGAAGAAAACCATTTGGGTTGGAGTTTTCAGTAATTGAAATTCTGTGAATGTAGACAGCTGTTACAAGAGGTGATTCCTTGTTTTATTTTCTTGACAGAGATGTGCACAGATTGTTTATGAGGAAAACTCCACTTGCAGTAACTGGAAATCCAGTAGCTTGGAAGCACCAGCAATTTAATTTTATGAAAGAACAGAAACTACCTTTTGTGCTTTAATGAGTATGTAAAATAATGACAGCCATGTTGTAATAAGTAACATACTTTGTTCACTGAGAGTAAGCAGAAAATTGGGTCAAATAGCCTTCTGGTGCTAGCTTCAGCATGGAAATGAATGTTTTCAGGTTCCACTATAAGTGGATCATTTGAACCATACAGAGTGCTTACTAATACATCAAATCAGTGAAATGTACCTTCAAACATGATAACAGTGCTCCGTTAGGAATAAAAGCAGCTGAAAATTTGTGCTCTGGTCTATTTATCACCTTTTTTAGAAGAAATAAAATAGAAAAACATCTTCTATAGATCCCATTAGGCCAAGCCCCTTTTTTCTTTTCTTTTTTGCTTTTCTTTGATTTGTTTTTCTCATTTTGATAAATTTCTGATTATATTCTGAAAGAATAGTGATTGAAGTAGCTGCATTGTTATGTTTCTTGGGAAAAGCTCTGCTCTTGATGTGTCTGTGCAGGTACAGGATTTTAGAACCTACATTCCTTCACCGTAGCCTTATGTTACTGTATAGTACCTATTAAAGCAGGAGCATGCAGCTGGAGAAGTACAAATGGGTGGGTGCTTTGGGGGATGGGAACAATTGTCCCAGCACCTTTACAGTGAGGTTAACTTTGATGTGAAATAAATAAAATTTGCTTTAGTATGTTATTTCATAGTGTATAAGTATGAAATAAAATTATTTGGAAATTTTGCATATATGTTACCAATCGTGATGATAGAACTACTTAACTCTGAAATCAGGGTAGCTCTCTCTGTGTCTTTATTTTTACTTTTTTTTTTCTTTTCCCCCCCCGTAAATATGTTTTTAGTGTAGCGCAGTGAGGCATTATTGAATTTTTTTCATTGTGAATAATTGTTTTCTACAGTTTCTTGAATACATTTGCTAGGGGAAATATTGATTACATTAATTGCTAAGATTAATTGTGGGATTGATTCTATTTGTATAGATAACTTCTGGCTGAAGAAAGACATTTTTGACTATTAGCAAGACTCAGAAATGTGTTGTTCTAGAAAATTAATTGTTCCCTAATGCTCTTCTGTTCTGAGATTTCATGTGACCTGGAAGAGTTGCCTGCTTGTTCCTTTAGTCTTCCAATTTTATAAAATTCTTTCTTTCTTTTAGTTCACTTCTAATTTTATTTTTCTGATCCGCTATTGTGACTATTACTCAAGAGATCAGTGGACTGATCTCGAGATGCTGTGTGGTACTAAGAATCATATTGTGAGAGTATGATTTGTTAAATGATCTTTTGATGTTAGAAAATGTGTGTTTTGTTGTGTTGTTTTTTTTTTTAATTAAAAATAATTTGTTTCAGTAAATACATACCAATATCTTTCAGTAAATACATACCTAAAGTTTTGTATTTGACTTGGTTTAAAATGTTGAACTTTGTGTTATGGGTATTATGAAACCCTGATGTGGTCTTTCAATATTAACTTGCAGAAAGTTTGGTGATATATTTACTTTATTAGAAAACAGTGATGAAAAAAGGAGTTAAGCCTTAGGCTAGAGCTTCTCCACTGTGCAACCTCTAACTGCCCATCGTTATTTTTTGTTGTTTACCAGTATTATATGGCTAAAGATTAAGTTTCACAATAATGATATCTATCCAGGCTGAGGTTTTTACTATCCTTCAAAGCTGTTGCCACGTAGGTCATAACCCAGAGAGGATGGCACCTGCTCCTTCCTTCTTACACCCACAGTGCTGCTGGCAGATGTGCTGTGCTGTGCACTGCTACACTTTTTAAGTTATTTTAGTCTGAACCAGAATTGAGAAAATTTGTGGGGGCAGATACAGTGTTTTAAGGCTCAGATCTGGAAACCAGTAGTAATCAACATTTTCAGGCCACAAGAAGACTGTGTTTCACTGAGGGTAAATGGAAGTGAAGTGGTGTGGAAATGAAGTCCTCGGGAAGAAGCAACAGTTCTTAAGTTATTTTTGGAGAAATATTTCTTGACCATTATGGAAAGTTTTGCATTTGTAAAAGCTTCATAAATAAGTAAAAAAAGTCAACTGTCCTACTTGTACCATAAAATAGATGTGCAGCTTTCTCTCTCTCTCGCTCTGTGTGTGTGTGACAAGCTTACCCCACTATGAAATTTTAGTTTATTTTTCTTCCCATCAAAATCAGTGGGATAACTAGAAGACGAGATGGTGTTTGGTGTGAAGATAGAAAGGTATCATCCAAGAGTGCTCTGAATTTAGCACTGTAACAGGCACTGAACAAAGTCATTGCTGGGTTGTGGACTGTCCTCCTGAGCAGTTAACAGTGTCAAAACCAAGCATTTAAAGTGCTTTTAGCAGTAGGAAGGCTATAATGTGGAAAAAGGCAGTGGAGTATCAAAATGATGACTTCAATATAAAAATGAACATGATACCTGTGAAAGTGATATGGAAGTGGAAAGCTGTTACCTTGAAAAGATCAATACAAAAGCATTCAATAGAAGCTGACAAGAGAAGTGAAAGCTCTTTGCTAGAATATGATGAATATAAAACAGAGACCAGTAAAATCTGACCCATAAGTGAAAGATGGCTGAATGCGTGTGATTTATAGGTAAACAAATGAAATGCCAACGGATGCAAAACAAAAAAAAAAAAAGGGGAGTAGTTCTTGCAAGGGTAAGATTAATATGGGAATATGTACAATAATTAAAACAGAAATCATTGCATTGGAAAGATTAGGGCATGTGATAATATAAATAATAATGCTATGTTAGTATTCTTGTTTATTTTATTATTATGATTTTAATTTAAGTTACTGAAATTGAAATTTGCTGTTATTTGGTCACCTTGTGGCAAATGTTTAGTTCTTTTTTCTTTCTTTAATAACTTCTGTAAATTATTGAAAGTCACAGGATGGTGCTGGGGAAGTGAAGGAGGTATTTTGGTGTAGACTTGTAAAGAATATTGTATGCATCCTTGGAAGGTAAACATCCAAATTCATATTCTTCACATCGTCTCTTTTCAGTGGCTTATACTTTGTTTTTTGTGGGATTATTGCAGAAAGTCACATCTGCTGTGTTCAAGAAATTCTAGACTAAACTTCAAGCCAAGATGGATATTGAGTGTCTGAAAAGATGAAGGCACAGCTTGAGTTAAAAAATCTTAGACAGTTCTTTGTGTTGTGTTGTTTATAAATAATTGAATTCTTTGTCTTGCAAGAATGTGCTGTTTGATAGCACTAACTAGAGAGGGGGAAACACAAGAGAAAGCTTTATGGGCCTTTGGTTTCAGCAGAGTTGAAGAAAATGAAGATGTTCTGTATTATTAAAGTCACAAGACAATATTGACTAAAATTAATGTCTGTCTTTCTTCCACCACGCTATCTGCTGCTCCAGAGGCTTTTGCAAGGATTCTCTAGAAATTTCATATTAGAAAATACAGCATCACTCTCTGTGTTTGGAGAGGGGTTGTTGTCTGTGGCTTTTGGAGCAATAACTGCAAAGACACAGTTGGTTTCAGGAAATGTGTGTCAGTTCTTTATGGCACTGATATGTAATTTATTTGCTACTCATGTTTCAAGATCACTTCTCTGAAAGTTGGCTTGATTTCTTAACACTAGTATTGACTACTGAAAAATAATTCAAATATCACCAATATGTGCAGATACAGAAAAGGAAAAAAGAGATAATACGGTAAACTCCATTGAACCCTCAATAAGGGACTGATTGTCACTAAGCTAAATTCATCCTTTATCTCTGAAGATTAGAATTGTAATAGTGCTGAGATTTCTTTGCTACTTGCTCAGATAAGTTATTTGATTTATGGTCTCTCATGATCGATCCATTAGCATTTTTCATGCATTGTGGTAGTTAAATTTTCAAAAGACAGAAATATTGCTGGAGTGTTTCAGAGCTGGGGGTCATCTTGCAGTCACTGAACTGAACGATGAGGCAGATGAGCATTGCCATTCCCCATCCCTGGGAGTGTCCAAGGCCAGGTTGGATGGGGCTTTGGGCAACCTGGTCTGGTGGAAGGCATCCCTGCCCATGGCAGGGGGGTGGAACCAAATGATCTTCAAGGTCCCCATCCAACCCAAACCATTCTATGATTCCATGATTACATAGCAGTCTAAAGAAGAGCAAACAAGAGTTCCTGCATTAAAATTATGTCTTGTTTTTCTATTAAATATATTCTGAAGACCTAACAAATAATAATTAAAGGCTAGCAATGCTGACATAGTGGCTGACAGTGTTGGTATCCAGTTTTGTTACTCACATTGGAGGGAAAACCTTCCCACCTAGCATCCCAATATGCATTAATATCAGGGAGATTACTTACATCACTAAATCTGTATTTTTATGTTGCTGATGCTCTGCTGATTCAGTATTTACTAGAGGATCTCACTGAATATTGCATTATTTGCAATATTTAGGGTAATACAATGCTAATTAAATCAGTGAATATAGTCACTGGATGAAATGGTGAATTATGTCCTGATTTCAAACCCAGAAAATTCTAAAAAGTAAAACGGCAAGCCTATTTTTTTGCATTTTTTTCAGAGACAACAAGCAAACATTCCAGTTGTTCATTTTGGGTTTTTTAAATTTTGTTTTTAAAATATTATTATTATTTTCTTTTTATTTTATCCTTAGCACAGTCTTCCTAGATGCAAACACTGAAAGCTCTAGGCAGATGAAGCAAGATCATGAGCAAAATATAAATTGCTGGAATGGCTAATGAAAGCCTGGAGTAGGGCTGAATGCAACCTCAGGCACAATTAAGTAGTTGTTTATCTCAGCTTCTTCCCACTCCAGTGTGAGAACTGTATTTTTAGTCTCATCCATAAATAGAACTGATTACTCACTGCTTTTGCAAATATATGTGATATGTATATGTACACATTTATAACCATGTATTTACAAAATAATGTAACATATAATCCAGAAGATACTGAATATTTAAAATTTATTTAGCGGTAAATTATGTATATATGATTTTAAAATAAATTTTATATGTCTTTGTTTGACTGATGATGGAAAATAATACAAAATACATAGGTTTTTAAAGATTTTTTTTTTGTACACCTCTGCAAGGAGCTCAGTTTCTGTTGATTGGTGAAGTTACTATTTTATTTCCAATTTCCTTTCAGAATAAACAGAGCTAATTTTTTAGGTAATTTCATGAAACACTTTCTGGTTGTCTCACAAACTATTCTTAACTTACTGTCTCGAAGCATTGCGTCTTTTCCTTTCAATTATATATCTGCCAAAAAAATTATTTTAATTTTTTTGTATCTCAGTACATATCTGCAGAGAACACACCTTTTCAGCTAATTTTTCATTGATGTCTCTTCATTTCTGCACCAGTTTCTTGTACCACTTGTCCTTCCATTTAAAGTCAGTAAAGTTTCCTTCAGTTTTCAAAACAAATCCTTAATTTGACCTGACTGTCACAGATAACATGGATAGGGAGGTCAGAGGCAGAGGGATGCTGAGTAGCTGTTTTTACTTTTCCAAAACCAGGGGGGATAGTAGGGAATTGAAGGGTAGGGCAGAATTCTGCAATAACTTCTATTTTGCTGCTGATAGAATTTTTCCCTCAATCCCCTGCTCATGTTTGTCTAAATACATTGGATCTTAATTCTCATTTTAAAATTTTCAAGACATGAGAGATTTCTGCTTATTTGATTAGATCATACTTAACAAAATGAAATCATAATACATTAATAATGAACTAATTAATTGTGACAAATTGCATAGCTGCAGCATTTGTCTGCTCCATTCCCTTACCTTAGGGGTTATACTCTTCTCAGTGGATGATGGATAACTTGTCTGCTTTTTTGGTTTGTTGTATGTTGTCACAAAGTGCGAACTGGATGCCTTTGAGAGTATTTTATGCTTTGCTGTGGCATGAGCTGTCAAGAAGGGAGACAAGGGATAGATACCTGATCATTACTCACTAGGTCGTGCACCTGAAATCTCATTTTGTGAGAAAAATTGTCTTTGGTTACGAAAAAAATTGTCTTTGGTTAGTCCTACAATGTTTCTTTAAATGTTGTCCCTGAAGTAAGTTTGTAGGAGCTTTTTATCCAGGACATTTCTGTCTTGTCAGTTTTTTGTTTGGCTCCTGTAGATAACTGAAGGAATAAAATAATATTTTGTTTATTTCTGAAAAAATATACATCTTATTTTAATAAAAAGAAATATTTGTGACATTTAATATTTTTTTTTTTATTTCCTGACTTCAAAAGAAATTGGTTTTATTTTTTTGGTTTTTGGTTTTTTGGTTTTTTTACGTTCTGCCAATGATAGGAAGCCTGAAGATTTGAAATAAAAAACTACTGCATAGGTTAACATCATAAAGTGAATTTTGTTTGACAGCTCTACAGGCATCAGTTGATGCTCCAATTTTTGGATTGAGGCTGTGAAAAAAATGCTTGAAGTAATTTGTTTACATATGACATGAGTGTACAGCTGGAAAACACTAGCCAGATGTTGATTCATAAACAATATGGAACTAGGTACATCATAAAGCTGCTTTTGTGCTGCAGTGCCGATTATGTCAAGAAATCATTCAAAAGACTTTTAACACATTAAGGACCTATAAATTTCAATACCGAATCTGATGCTGACGTTGAGAACAAATAAATTGTTCCCATTCTACAGCTGAGGAAGATCTTCCGTAAGATTGTGATGCACCAAAGATTTTCCTGAAAGTCAATATTAGAATCAAAGTTAAAAGCATGTACATCAAATTGATTTAGTACCAATGCCTTCAGTATTGGTACATCACTTTCCATAAACCAGAGGCCCAGTTCTGGTTTCTTTACTACTGGTGATGTCTTATTTTCTGAGCCACTGCTACATGCATAAAACATTTAGAAGAATTGACTAAAGTAAATTTTAACTATTGTATAGAGTGTTCTTGGATACTTAAAGTGCCTTAATTTTGCATTTGGGCTGCAAGTTGTAATGATGAAACAAATGAAAATCAGAGGCTCATTTTCACATTATATACTGGAATAACATAACAGTGGCTTTAGTGAAAAATGTCCACTTGCAACAGGTGGGAAGCTGGCCATTAGTCTACAAAATACTTGTATCAAGGAAGGAGTTGGCTTACATATAAGAAGTTAATTGTTAAATGTGTTACAGTCTGTTTGTATGTATGTAAAAATATGTGTTTTGTTTGTTTTTTTATTATGCTCAGGCCCATCCTGTTAAATAAGTTGAGTGTCCTCTCCTTGCGGTTATGATAGGAAATATTGCTATGTTCCAAATACATCTGCTGCAACAGATAAATGAAAATTGTGAGGTAACTGTGTTTGAGACAGAATGACACTCCTGAGTATGAAGCTAAGTGTTGCCGGTTGACTGTGAACTTCTTTGCCACTGGAGAGCAAGTTGCTCTCAGTCTCAGCTGCCTAATTTATTTGACCATTACTGCTTCATGAGAGCTGATCTGTCTATGTAAGGATTGTAGTCCGGGTCAGAAATGCCCTTTGGAAGAAAACAGCTTGGCCCAAGCTGACATTGCTGAGCCATCTCAGGGAGCGGCAGCTGATTTCCCTCCCACGCAGCCTGACTCTCACAGTGCCCGTGGCCCACATCTGCTGTTAGTGGGCATTCAGGCTACAGCACAGGTCAGATGTAGCAGAAAATAAAATCTCCAGATCCTGTATATGATTATTGCAGTCCCAGTAACAATTTTTTCAATATACATACCTGATTCCATTGCCCTGCACTTCTGGCTGATGCTGGTGAAGCCACTGAAGCCAGTTTGCTGTTAGAAAAGAAATGAGTTTCTTACAAGAAGCTTTCTGTTGCTTCATTGGTTCTTTTGGTTGTTGTTTTTGGTTTTTTTTTTTCCCTGAAAGTTATGTGAAAAAGGAAAAAAAAACAAAAACAAACCAACATTGGGCCTTTTCTTCTCATTTTTTGAAACAATTGCTGCAATGGGTTGTTAGCAGATTGGGACAGTATTTCCTTGGAGTACATCCTGAATTGATGCAGAATGTCAGAGTACAGTGGAATTTAGCAGATGTTGAGCTGCTGGAATTCAGTTTTGCTTATTTCATTTATCAAATGTGAAAGTTATATATATGTAGAAATGCCTGTAAGAATCATGCTGAAGTTTGGTTTATTTCCCTATGTAATATGACTCCTCCACTTTATTTTAAATCCAGATTCATACTTTTATATCCTCCTCCTTATCCTGGGAAATATGGCACTCTATATCCTTACTCCCTGACTTCAGTTGAAAATAGCTGCTTAAAATACTGTGTGGCTTCAGGGATTTGTATAATATATTCTTAACTAGTTTGTTTCCATATGCATTTTTTCACTCCACAGCAATTGCTCCAGCTGTGTCTGTATTTTCTTAACACATTGTTCTCTCCTTAGTATTGGAAACAATCCATTTAGAAGCCTTTAGAAACTTCAAACTCAGCAGCTTCTCTCATGTTAAGAGCTCTGTTTATGCAGTATTTACTCATTTATGAAGGAATATGAGCCTTAGTTAAATATGGGAGGCTAAAGTAACTAAAATGTAGTACACTTTAGGCCATTAGGGTAGGTATTTATAAGAAGATAAAATTTATTCTTAAACAGTAAAATAGATGTAAGATAAGATGTCTTTCTTCATCCCATTCCAATTTTATGCAACTTTACTACCTTGTCCTGTGGTTTTATATTCACAAAGTAAATTAAAAACAAGGAGACCTTCAGCAAGCACATGATTACAAAAAATTATTTTTGTCTGGGCGTTGTAGAACAAAGAACTGCTATGTTGAGTGATTAAAGCAGCGAATAGAGAAAATTCAGATGCATATATGCTCATGAGAGTACCCATGACATGGAAGCAGAAAAAAACAACTAAAAAGAAGCTTAATTTTACTATGTTCTCAAAGATCCTTTTGAGGTTTTTTATTATTTCAAAGGCATTTAGATTCTTATGAAGTGATTTTTTTTTATTTGCTTATAATGTCTAAAGCAATAAACCCAACTCCTAATATTGTCATCTGATTATGGCATCAGACTGCCAAAATACTATGTACAGAGAGAGTGGCTGAACACTGCAGGGTTACAGTGTCCTAAAGATGAAGGATGAAATCAGTTCCCTGGGAAGTAAAATTTTTGTCATTAACTTCAGGGAGGCCAGGATTCACTCCAAGAATGGAACACAGCTTGGCATCTCAGAAGAACAGGACTGGGAGTCTGTGTATCCTTCCTCATAGAGTAAATGGTATAGATGAAATAAAATTAATGTGTTTTTCCTCTTGTAAAGGTACAGGGGAAGTCTTCACAGCAAGAAATAAAAATGTCTTCAGAGTGAGAAGCACCTCTGTTTATAAAAGCAGCAAGCTTTCCACTTTCTGGTACTTCATAGCCCCATGATCTTTAAGAGAGAGGAGTTTTATTCATATTGGCTCTATATAATCTGGAAAACAACACCAAACCACGCAATTAACAGTCAAGGTACAATACCTGTGATGATGCTAGGGCCAAGAACAACAATTTCTATTCTGTTTTTTTCCGTTCTGAGAATGCATGATGCAGTTGCACCTCTTTACTGGAGGTGAAGATTTTCCTCTGTTGGAGGGAAGGGGAATTTTCCTTGGGTAGTTGAATTTCAGAAAATATCAGCCCACTTCCTCTTTGGACCAACCATTGTCCAATAACAAGAAGAGCAACAAAAAATAATGTTTGTGAAAATTTCATTATTTTTAATCTGCAAGGCTCATCAGTGAGCTGGTTGGAATACTGATAAGGAGCAAGAGCTGTCCCATCTGTTCCAGCTCAGGTGATGAAACAGGCCTTGTCTCATCATCATTTTTCTCACATTTCCTGCCTGTGTGCTGTATTCCCCTCACACATGGTGTGTCTTAGATTCCTGTTGCCAGAGATATATTTAAATAAAATAAATCAGCCTACTATTCCTTAATATTTCATCTATATGGGGATTAGATTAGAATCCATTAACCAAATCTTCTGTATTACTTTAATATTTCTTAAAATATGTCTTCTCCATTACCTATATAAGAAAATAATTCTACAATGCAAAAATTATTAATAATTAATTTGAATATTTTATAATATATACACCATACATATGTATGTAGTCTATTTAGATATATATGTGAAGTAAACATAAATATCCATAGTTTATTTGCAAGCATTTAATGTTCATTAATTAAGGATGAGTAAGTGGTTTTACTTCCAATTCTTGCTCTGCCATTAACTCCATATAAAACGAATTTTCGTGGTTACTAAATTTAAGCTTCTAAATGGACATCTTCTTTATTTGTAACAAAGGGTGACACAAACATACATCATTTTTCTCAGAGCAGGGCAGCTTTTTGCTTGACAAATCCAATTCTTAATCTAGCTAGTCCAGGTCATCCCTTTCATAAACAGATGTTTGAGCTGGTGGGTAAGGAGCAAAGCAGTGCTGAGACATCACCCTGGGACAGCTGAGCAAGCTTGATCTTAGAGCATCAGGGCTCCTTGTCCCATTCTAGTTACTTCTGTTCAAAAATACACCTACTAATTGCATGTTCTATTTTATTCTTAAGTACTTTCTACCCATTTGTTATAGTGCCAGTGCCATCCTTACTCTTACATCCCACTTTTGAGGGTGGGCTTGCTTTCTGTCTAGTTTTTTTAGGTTGCATTCCTGAACCTCTGTCTAATTTCAGAAGGCAGATGTTCTGTTCTTCACAGCCCATCTTTGTGGCCGTTTTCAGCGTTTTGTCCATTTGTAGTTCATCTCCTTGTCATGATGGACAAAAGAAACTTATAGAATCCCAAGCGATTTGATGAGTGATCTTTATTTAATTGCACTAACACATCTCTATTTTTGCTGGGTATACATGTGCTTTCCAATTTGCCATGGCTGGCGAGGGGGTAGAAGGAAGTATTGATGGATGTTATGCATGTTGTAAGAATGACTGTAGAAACTTTAAGAGGTGATCTACATAAAACCAACAGGGGCTAGCATCCAGTTCTGAATTAAAAAACAAAATATGATGGAAAACAGCAAAATAGTCGAAAAAATCAGAAAGCATGAGGTTAGAAAGAGAGCATTTTTTCATTAATTGGTCTTTTCCTAGCCCTTTTCCTTTTCAGTTAACCCAGCTGTTGCTTGGGATTTAGTGATCTTTAAAGGTCCTCTAGTGATTAGCAAGTTATTAAAGTGGTGGTACTCTGGCAGAATGAAGAAAAGAGTTTAATAAGTTTTTCCAGAACAGCATTTCCAGACAGTCTTTTGATTGGTTTTATTTGGTTTTGTTAACATCTAATTAATTTTTTTTTAGAGAGAGAAGTCTTCATTAAAGATCAAGCATATCTCTATAGTTACTTTAATTCGAATGTCACTATGATATCCTTTGAAATGCTAGCAAAAAATTAGAGCAAAGTGAAGGAAGAACAGAGTTAAAATGTGAGATATGTGGTTGTTTTTTGATGTTTAATCCCTTATATTTCCATAAAAATACAACATACTTATCTCTTTGGATTTTTTTCTTGGGGGTTTTTGGGAGTTTTTTGGGTTTTGGTTTTTTTTTTAAAGAAGGAATTATTTCCAAGTAGTGAATAGTATAATTATTATTTTTATAATAATAAAAATAAAGAATCAGCAGGTTCTTAGACTGTGCATATTCTCTACAAAATCTGAAAAGTCCTCTAGAACCACTCTAATGAACACTATCTTTCATACATTTTGTCTTCTTGCCATTTCCAAGAAAATAACCTTCAGTAGTATGGTTTCCATTGGGTATTATTCCATTCTGGAATACATCCTGGTATGTTTTGAGATAAGAGGAAGCAAGGCAACAATGTGTAAAATGCACAAATGCTGTTGTCAGCAATGGGTTGCAGTTTATAACATGGGTGTCTTTTGTAGAGATAAACCACTTGTTGAAAAATTATATGAGAGTATACTAAAGAGTCTGTGACTCTGTATTGTATTAACTCTTTTTTGTTGAGTTATAATAGAAGCTTAGTTCCCTTTTCTGTTCTTGACATTTTTATTCTCATTTCCTTCTCCTGAGCATTACTTACTTTAATGAGATTTTTAACCTGCTTGTCTGGCTATCAGCCTGTGGCAGCTAAGCCAGGCAGCAGACAGCATATAGCATTCCCAATTAATTTACTTGATTTGACACCGACACAAGATTATTCTAGACTTCAGTGACTTCTTCATGGAATTATTTATAGAAGTGTCTGGGACATAATGTCAAATTTCTAATGAGGAGTGGAGAAGTTGTTCATTTAAAGAAAAAAGTACATGACATTTTATCATTTATTCTCTTAATTGCAAGTGTGAAATATCTACTCTACAGAATTTGAAATTATTCGATTCAATAATTTCTCCATATGCAAAAAGTTGTATTTTAATACTTCTGTTTTATTCCCCATTAAAGGCATGTTACGTGAACAGTTGTGATTATCCACTACATACATCATATTGAATTATGATATAATTATGGTAATTATACTAAATTATCATATGTTAGGAAACGGAAATCCTTCTTTCAAAGCAAGATTTTGTAACAAATATGAAGATATGTAACACATACAAGGTCCAGCAGAGCATCACATAAAGTAATGACCTATCCAATTGGAAATGCCACCATATAACAACTGTTGTTTGTTAAATTCAAAGACCTATTTTTGCTTTTCCTCTCTTGCTTTAAATGAAAAGGATACATTGCCTTGGCATTTACCTTGTTTTGATAAAACTTCAGAGTCTAAAAGAGAGGGTGGATGAAATACTATCCAGTTCCCTTTTCTCTCAAAATTTTCCTATTACTCTCCTTTAACAGTTTTCTAATCAGCTTTAAATTTTTTTTGGATGACTGTTTTGAGTTGGATAAATTCCTATGGTTTTCTATGGAAAGCACAAATATCTAAATTCAGGTTTCCCATGCCACTCAAAGGACCAGTTACCTTGAAGAAAATGTTCACTTTAAGCCACTAGAATATTTCCTTTCCTTTGGCCCTTTAGCTTTTGCAAGAGAGAAGAAACTGGCTTATAAAGTGCATCTAAATTCAAAGGGTTGAAGTTCAGCTTAATACTGGAACAGTTCTTCAGATCATTTGAGACTTATGTAGAAAATGTGTGTGTGTGCATATATATGTGTATATGTATACACTAATACAGACACACGTATGGAAAAGCCAGTGCAGAAATCTAATATAAAGGTACCTTGAAATAAAATGTCCATTCCTTCCTGGCCCCATGTAAGAGAAGACAGGAGTGCAGCTTTCCAGTGACAGTGGAGAGTGAATAAAATTCTGTGTAATTTAACATAAACATGAAAGAATCTAATCTTTAAAAAAATTTCTGAAACACACAAGTCATAAAGAAAACTGGTTTATACCTTCAGTAGAGTTTCTCTATTATCTGATGAGCATGGCTACAGATGGAAGCATCTGTCTGCACACATATATGCAAAAATATGCAATTGCAAAAGTATTACCCCTCTGTGCCTACTTTTAAATACCATATTTGATTGAAAATATATATTTCAATCATAACAATTACTATTCAGTGTTATTTTTAAAGAAATCAATTGATCAACTTCATTAAGCAAGATATGGAAGGGTAATACATTCCAGACATTAAAAGAAGATTAATGAACTGCTAATGAACTGCTAAGGAGCTCCCTTCTGTTCTCCCCAGTGTCTGTGTAGCTGCCACATCAGGGAAGAGCAGCTCACATATTTTCAGATATAGGAAATAGCTCTCAGGCTTTTCAAATAAAGTTGTTCTCTGTCTTGTATGCAGGCCAGAGTCTCTACATTGAATAAATCATCAGAAGCGTATTCCAGTTCTTTTAAAGAGAGCACAGAAGTGCTCCCTATTTTTTATTGATTGCATTTGCAGGGGAAAATTGAATCCATTCCTTGTCAAGGCCTCTAAACCTCATATAATAAAGAAGAAGGAAAAAAATGAAAAGATGAGTGGAGTTCAGTGGAATTAGCCAGAAAGAATGATGTTTCATATTTTGTGATGAGGAAATTTATTTTTTCATCTTGCTTGTATCATGTGAAAGGTAGCAGCTGAAGTACTCTAAAGTAGTAATCCTCAAAGACTTCTTTTAGCAGGATTAAAAATAAGCTTATTGGAGAGTTTTATCCAACTACATTTACTGCCAATTATCAGCCAAAAGCTCTTTCCTGTAAGTTAACTCAAAAGAAAGACAAGTAGATATACAGAAGTATGACACCTCAAAACATTTTATTTTAGTAAAATGCATTTTTTTTTAAACAGAAAATAAAATTTCACTGTATAAATGAGGTTAATAAAAACTATCTCTCCAATTAGGGTATTCTGACAGGTGCTATGTTCTCTACTACAAGCTAGTGAAAGTACAACTGCTTTGATTTTTATGTGCCAATTGAGAATCAGAATATTTTATAAGGAACCATTTGAAGAGTAGTTTTTTTTCTGATTTGGACTGGGTCTGCTTTCTTTTCTTTGGAAAGTTTCAAATCCACTGCTGTAGGCTTTAAATGAGAACTCAGAGGTATTGGTTTGAGGTTGCCTGTTACTGGTGATATCGCATTAAAAAAAAAAAAAAAAAAAGGGGAAAAAAAAAGGACTTGGTTTACAGCTTGCTTTTAAAGTGCAGGCTGTATGCTTTAGCAGACGGAAAACATGAATAGAAGTTGTGGAAAAACACTTAAAAAAATAAATTATTCAAACTAAAATTCCCAGCACCCTTTTCCTCATTTACTGATTACTGGATTAGTTAACACAGATGTGGGTGCATTCTGTATAGAGTACACTTTTAGATAGAATGAAAAAACCCAACCAGCCAAGCAACCAAAAAAAACCCCAGAAAACCTGAATGAACAGAGCTAGTTTGAATTACAAATACCAAACTACTTCAGGAATGATTGTTTTAATCATCATACAATAATTTATTTGCGTTATCAGTCTCACCAAATAAACTGTATCTCAGTTCCAAGCACTTTTTTTTTTGCCATAATGAGAAAGTGAATTAAGAGGAAGGTGATATATGTTTAGCCTGTCATGTGTGCTGTTACAGTTCAATACTGAAATGAGACTCATGCACTTAACTCTGAATTTCTGGGGTGCAGGAATATCTGTTTTTCAGTACCTGAGAACAGATACATTACAGACTGTTAGTATTTTCCCAGATTTATTAGAGTTTCCTTCTGTTAAGATGCTCTGTTCTTGTTGCTTTTCTTGAATTCCACATTATTTATTTTTTTAATTCCACCTTCATGTCTTGGGCCATTTGAGGGTTTGGTTCTTGCCCATTGCTGCAAATTCTTGGATTTTTTTTAGGCTGTTGTATTTGTCTCTGGGAGAAAGTTATAGAGAAGGAGGAGAAAGGGGAAAGTGGAACATAAACAATATCATAAAACTCTTAGATCTGACTGTAAAGCATCGCTTCCCCACAAATATTACAAACAAGATCTAGTAATCCTTATCTCTTACTTTATAGCCTAAAAGTGCTAGAATTATCAGTTCCAGTGTAAGCATTTGTCACTTCAGTATTTAGTTATTTTATTATTTGTAGACTCTTTTTTTTGTATGTGTGTATTTTAGATATATATCTGCATATATATGACTGTGTGTGTGAAGAGGTGTGTGTATACATATGGAACTCTTTGCAACACATTTTTGGGTGATATTACAATCATAGAACCATAAAATATGCTAAATGGGAAGGGACACATCAGGATCTTTAAGTCCAGCTCCTGGCCCTGCACAGGGGCACCTCAGTGACACCATGTGCCACATCCTTCTTGAGCTCCTGTGAGGCTTGGTGTTGTAATCACATCCCTGGGGAGCTTGCTCCAGTGCTCAGCCACCCTCTGGATGAAGAACTTTTCCCTGATAGCCAACCTAAACCTCCCCTGACACAGCTCCCTGCTTTTTTCTTAAATCTTGTCACTGGTCACAAGAGTGAAGAGATTGGTACCTGCCCCTCTGAATTGGAAAGAGTAACATGAAAACAAACAAAACCAAGCTGAAAATGTCTTGTCTGCCTAAGTGACAGAGCTTCTAATGACTTCATGGAGCCGCTTCTGGAAGCAAGAGCTGACACAAAGTCAAGATTAGAAAGTCTGTACATAATGTTTAATTACACAGCAGGTCAAAAGGGATCTAAAAGACATAATTGAACAGTAACCATTTTAAAATTATAATAAACATCTCATGGTGCCTCAGGGAATTGTTCTTCTTTAAGTAAACATATATTTATTTATAATTATCTACTTGACAAAGAGAGAGGTATATAATACAGGCTTATTGCTTACAGGAAATCTCAAGAGTTGGAAATTTAATTTGATATTTCTTCAAAAAGCTATCTCTGGAGAGAGTTTTATCTTCAAACTACTCTGAAAAAAACAGATAAACCTTTCTGCAAAATACATGGTAGCAATTTTCTCCTTAACCTTTAAAAACAAGCCTATAAAATTTAATGTTGTGATCTCATTTCTCTAGTACCTTTTAAAAGCCTCACTTTGGAAATGGGCTGTAAAATGTTAAGTTTCAATTCATCCTTATTTTTACCTTTTTTTTCATTGTAGCAGGGGGCTAGAATGTGGACCTACATACCAAATTTTCCACTGTAATGCCGCTCAGGCCCCTTAAAATGTGAACTGATTTTATTTCAGCTTGACTTGCCCATTTGCAAGAGAAAGTGAATTTTCCTTCCTGTGTACAATACCATAATGTAATCAGGATCTCTATGACAGTAGCAATACTCATTGGATTTATACCTACATCTTTAGCTCTTTTCAAAAGTTTTTTTCCCTCTAGTTCCCTTTCCGCTCTTGACTTGCTAATCTAGGTGCTTCAAATTAAGAAACATTGCTTACAACCCCATTAGGTAACCCAAAAGGAAGAATTAGTGACTAAACCATCAAAAAGCCTCTGCTTTTCATAATAAACTGTGCATTTGAAATTGCCTAAAATTATTATGATTTTGGGGAGGGGAGAATTAATGAAATATTTACAACTGATTGAGGTGAGAAGCATGATTTATCATAAGCTGTATCCTAAGGTGTTTTGTATCACAATAAAATTTCATTAATTACTGACTCTCGTCCGTTGACTCTTTAGTGTAGCAGTGCTCATTTAATGTTCAATTTTAAAGTTTCCCAATATATCTATTTCTCAAAAAGGTATTGAACATTGTTAAAATATTCCATACTAGGTTCATGATATAAACTATTTGATTGATTAAAGCAAGTATTGGTACAGGACAACTTAATGAATGTAAGTTTCTGTGTAACTGACAAAAAAGTGTTTAGCTGAAATGTGATTTTTCTTGTATTTTAAGTTAAATGTGGAGTTGACCCTTTGCTGTCCTTACTGTAAAGGCCCACATCTGTGAACATTAAGATCTGTTTATAGTGTGGTAATGAGCACTGCTGTTCATGCAGCCCCACCTAATACTAGAAATAACTCATCAATGTCTTTTTCCCACATAATTTTGAAAGGGACATCTTTATTATGTTTATATTTTACTTAATTCTGTTTATGCCATTCTAGTTGTTCTCACTGCAGTATTTTGTGACTGGTAAGCATCAGCTTTATATGCTTCCATTTACTTTTCTATTCTATGATTAGGCAGTGCAATTAGAGGGACATCTCAGAAAGGAAGTATTTGTAGAAGATATTGTCTGTGCATATAAACCAAGAGTCGTGGTGTGCAAATAATGCAACCAGAAGAACAGAGTGTGAGGAATTTAAAGAACATGCCTGAGGAAAAGGAGTGTGTTTCATAAAACTTAATTTCTGGATTAGTGAAATGAAATCTTACTGCTTTCTCAATATTCCAGTTTGCTTTTTGTAGCCATTGTTTCCCTTGACATGACTTTCTAACAACAAACATGTTTTGTCTTTGACAGCCACGATAGTGTTAAATGAACTGAACTGGACGGCGGCGCTGGATGATGTGTTCAAGAGGAACAGAGAAGAGGACCCCACTTTATTGTGGCAGGTTTTTGGTAGTGCCACTGGCCTCGCAAGGTATTACCCAGGTAACTGAACTGTCCTACACAGCTGTCCTACGCTCTATTTGGCATTAAAAATACTCTGAATTATCAACAAGCAATGAAATGTAGCTAAAAATTATTTTTTTACGTAGGTGCAGTTTCTTTATATCAGAATTAGCTCAAGGACTGTGAAATCATCCTGGCATAAACTTGTGTAAGGGGGAAAGAACTGGGAGTAAAATATATAACTAGTACTTTTTTCCTGTAAGAGAAACAGAAGATTATGTCCTTTGAAAAGCTGGAGTTTAATTTTATTTTTTCTATTGTTTTCTATATCTTGTGTAAATAATCACTTGAATATTTGCAAGTGAGATTATTGTGCTTGTCTGGTTTTAAAGATAGTGACCTGGGAAGTAGACATATAATCATGTTTGACATCAGTGAAAATACAAGTGCACCATGCTAGGTTCATGTACTTCAGAATCCACAACCTCTGACAGGTACATCTTTGCTTTTAGAGCTAAGGTCAATTCGACTTGATTACTTCAACCAGCATCTGTTCCACCAGCATAAGAATCACATCACTTGATCACACTTATTAATTTAAATAGATGTATATTTTACTGCATTTACATCATGAGTAGCCTGCATTTGATTTTTGTTGTTTGCTATCTAATGGAAAGCCTTGTTTTAAGGCAAGGCCCATGCTGCTGCTGCTGCTGCTAAGTGATGCTTTTATCAATGCATGAATAATGTGTCCACTACACACAAGACAAGTGTGAAGCCTGTTGACTCATGCCTACAACTGCCTAAGGCAGCATTTTGAGAACCTTTCTCTTCTGTTTAAACAAGATTCTTT
This sequence comes from Vireo altiloquus, assembly GCA_013396875.1. Taxonomy (NCBI): domain Eukaryota; kingdom Metazoa; phylum Chordata; class Aves; order Passeriformes; family Vireonidae; genus Vireo; species Vireo altiloquus. The sequence goes on from VZRF01006086.1 coordinate 339,322, forward strand.
GTGTTTCCGAGGGTGAAGGAGATTATTCTAAAGCTGTTACTGTATCATTAGCACAACTGCTAGCACAGGCAGAGAAACTGCCTCAGGCTAGTTTACAGGAAGAATATTTCATAGCACTTGAATCCTGTTTGTTTTGTCATGCTGGGTGATCATGAAATAAATACAGGGAGATGTTGCTGAAAAAAAGAATAATATTGAAAATGCTAATTTAATATTTCTTTTGTTTTCCAACTCTTCCAGTACTTTGGGGATCTGTCATCATGTCATGATCACCATTTGTTGTGGCTTACTATGTGATCGTTTTCAAGTACTGAAAAAGAAATGTTTCTTAAATCTATCTCTCTGCCAATCTCTAGAAAATAGTATTTCACTTGAAAATTATTCCTATATATTTAAAAATATATTCTTACGTCTAGCCAACCCGTCTACTCCAGATGTTCACCAACACAACACAGGAGCCTCAAAGTCTCTTATGTATTCTTTCTCAGAACACCTGTATAAAATGGGAGAAGATTGTTTTCTGTTTCACAGGTGCAAATACTACTTGTATACACTTCATCTAAATACAAATTTAGTATAAAGCCCAGATGTACTCACACCTGCTATTTATTGCATAGCTAAGTATTTAACAGCTGTCCAATCCTGTCAGAACATAATGTCATAAATTTCTGAGTAATTCCCCAGTTCTTAAATTCTGCACACACGTATAGAGCACGGAGCAGTCTGATACTCTCTAAGTTGTATGTGTTGTTCTGTGTATCTGCTTCCCATTGTAGCTCAGATTGGAAAGCCCTTTACATTTTAGATTTTTAGAATAGGTCTCTCTGCAAGGTTCTTCATCTTTCTCTTTTCGTAAACTTTTTCTCAGTTTGCTGACACAGCAGATGATCTGAAAAATAATTCAAGTTTCATACGCCAAAGTGGATGCTTTTCACATTTGCATTTTGAAAATTATATTATAAATTGTAAAGCATTGCTTTATTATATTGGCCTTTGCTAAACCTGTTTCAAAGTGATGAATTTTTCCATAGTGATGACAGTTGTGAAAGAATTTGGAAGTATCAAAACCCAAAATTAAAATGCATAGCGAAGTCTTCTCATTATTACCTGAAACATACCCAGTTGTTCATCCCATGGTAAAAAAAAAAAAGTACAAAAGAGAACAGTACCTCTAAGGGTGTTTTCAAACAGAGTTTTCGTGTACTGATGTTTTTATCTGATATTGTCCCACTGCTTTGAGTCATGGGCAAAGGCTGCATAACTTCTGTTCGAAGGAGGCTCTTGGGCTGTCCTTGCCACCATAGTATCCAACAGCACGAAGGGATCTTTCTGTGAGCAGCCCCCTGAGTAGAAAGTATGTGTAAAATATAAATGTTTGAGCCATCAGCATCCCAGTCTTCCCCTATTGCTTGTGGATACATTATTCTCCCTAGACGAGGCGATGAGATCATCGTATCACCTTTATCTTATCCCAAGTTCCCACTACAGTCCAAATTCCAGCGAGTACCATATTTGGGGAGGGATGGGCTTTGGTGGGCATGGATAGACAGCTGTGCAAGGGTTCTTAGATGATTTTAGCAACGTTTAAGCCATTAAAAAATTCCAGTCTCTCACATTACTATCAATATTCTCATTAGTTTCAATGGCAGCATATTTTTGGAGAAATGTTAAGCTCTATTCTCTACTGGCAATCACATATCACTTTGATATGAAGATGCCAAGAGCAATTTTGAGATTTCTGTTAGCTATTCTATGAGCAACTCAAGAGTAAGTAAACAGTAATGTGATAAAAAAGCTCAAAAAAATAAGCATATAAAGTGTATGAAACTTTAAAGAAGGATGTAATATATTATCCTTCTTCTGTTTAAAGGCACAAANGTCCAAATTCCAGCGAGTACCATATTTGGGGAGGGATGGGCTTTGGTGGGCATGGATAGACAGCTGTGCAAGGGTTCTTAGATGATTTTAGCAACGTTTAAGCCATTAAAAAATTCCAGTCTCTCACATTACTATCAATATTCTCATTAGTTTCAATGGCAGCATATTTTTGGAGAAATGTTAAGCTCTATTCTCTACTGGCAATCACATATCACTTTGATATGAAGATGCCAAGAGCAATTTTGAGATTTCTGTTAGCTATTCTATGAGCAACTCAAGAGTAAGTAAACAGTAATGTGATAAAAAAGCTCAAAAAAATAAGCATATAAAGTGTATGAAACTTTAAAGAAGGATGTAATATATTATCCTTCTTCTGTTTAAAGGCACAAATCACAAGTTATTCTTTCATCCATTTTAAAACTAGCCCTCAGTAATCACAGGCCTCTGCAATCAAAAGGAAATTCTAGAATAAGGATGCCTTGTTCCCAGTGGTGCAGGGTCAAGTTAGGGAATATTTAAACAATTGGACTCAAAAGAATACTAAGTAAGTTTGCTGGAGACGCTAAACTGGGAGGAGCTGTTGACTCCCTCAAGAGCAGAGAGGCCAGTTTAATGTAGAATAAACAGTTGCAAAAATTTTGAATATTTTATGATTTTTTTTTTTTTTACATTGAATGATTCTTTAGTTAAAATATGTCAAATTTTTATAACAAGTGAACAGACTGACTGGTAAACTTGTCAAGTCATTGAAATTAAAAAAAAACCTATTATGATAAATTTAATAATTTTAAATAACTTAATATTTAAATACATTTAATATTATTTTAAAATATTGAAATTTCCAGCCTTTTTCCTGCAAGCAAACAGTTTTCCGTCATTTATGTATAATTCAAGAGTAAGAGACAGCTTTCAAAAGTGCCATGAAAGAAAGCTAAAATGTGTTTTGTGGGACTTTTTAAAGCAAACACTATTGAAATTCAGTATTATGGAAACAGTAAACAAAACCAGAGGAGTCTCTTAGGTAAAACTGTGAATCACCAAGTTCAAAAATTGGATTCTCCATGATAGGGCAAGAGAGCACAAATTATTATAAATGTTGAATCACTTTGTCCTTAGTACTGGTCAATGTACAGCTACCTGCCTAATTATTTTCTATGAGTCTAGTTCCAGAACTCTGTTTTGGCTTCTAAGATGTCATTTTAAGAGGACACTTGACTAATTCTAGTCCAAACAGAGGGTTTCAGTACTTTTTGATTCAAAATCAAGATCATTGAAATTAGCAATTCATTCCAATCCAATTGAAACTTTTTCTTTTTTTATAAATCTTGAATCCTTTGCCTGTGGGCTTGAACATGTAGGGCTTTGTTGGTGCTGTGCAGACAGAAAGATACTTTAATATAGATCAGGCTTCAGATTTAATTTATAATTAACCACAGAGCACTGGACAAATTTGTTGCTTAAAAATGAATTAATTTAATTAAAGTAGTTTAATATGGCTTGACAGATATTAAGTTACTTACATTTTGTGAGGCATCTATCCAGGTAATTTGACCCCCAGGTTTTAGAAAGGATCTATCTAAAAGAACAATTTAATACCATTTTTCTGGTGGGCTACTTGGAAGTGTAGGTACAAAGTAACCAGTTCCTCTTTTAATCTTTAAATTCTTTTTAATTATAGGCCTAATTAGGATTATAATTGTTAATCAATGTTTCATTAAAATAGTGCAATGGGAGGCATATTATTTTCACTGTAGCAGTTACTAATTAAACAAACTTTCAAAAGTACTTTGTATTCATGTGCCTTTTACCAGATACCACTTCTCTCTTTGTTCATTTCATTGTCTAATAAAGATGAGATTTTTGGTAAAGGATGCTTTTTTTGGACTGCTGACAGCAGACATTTATTTGCAGCTAAATATGATATAGGAAGCTTTCTAGTTACAGTAATAAATCTACTTAAGAAAAAATGGTTGCATAGGATTACTCAAATGAAATCACAGTCTTGATTTAGATTAATGTTTAGTAAAAAACTGTTTGATCAGCAACACTGACTCAGCTCTCTCAAGGAAGTACACTAAATAATAATTTTCCAAAGGGTTATACTAGAAAGGTTTTATACTGATATGGAGACTGATAATACTGCTAGTTTCAGATTTCTCTTAGTGACTTTTATATATCCATAACAGTGGCATGATGGTGCATGAGTAGATTCAGCATCTTTTATGAAGAAATGCTGAACCTAGGTTCAGTGTGACAGTCTGCAGTGACCAAAGGTCTGAAGGTGGGAATGTGCCACATCTGGTCAAGATCCAAAAAGTTGAGGCAAGTCATACAAAAATAAAACTGAGAAAGAAATACTACCCTTTCCCCAGCTGTTCCAAATGTGCCCAATTCTATCTGGAAATTCAACAAGGGCCTGTGGGAAGTTCAATTGGAAACTTGTGTTCACAATGTGGTGTTTCTGGCAAAAGGAATGTCTTCCACTCTCCCAAGCTTCTGCATAGATCTGTGATTTCTCTCTGTTGTCTTTGTGGAATTTTTTCGTTGAGGGGTTTTTCACAGAGGAAAAAGCAGAGTCCATCCTGCAGCTCCACAGCCCTTCTCTTACCACATGATCTAGAGACACATACTTGTCTTCATTTGACCATTCTTGTATTAGAGAAGAATTCTTTAAGTGTATCTGATCATGTCTTAGTCACGTATACGGGTGTTTTTTAAGCTTATCTGCTCCCTCAGCTTTAAGATGTATCTGTATTATTAAACAGGATGAGACAGAGTTTTGTTGGAATCTTTTTGTTGGAATCTTTTTGTTGGAATCTTTTGGACAGCCCCACAGTGTGACTGAAGGGACAGCACATGTCAGCAGCTTTTCCCAATGGGCAGCAGTGAATGCTGTTTTGTTTCTTAAGTACTACAAAGTTCTCCAGTTTCGTTCCATGAGACTTTATGTTCTCACCGACACCTGATTATTTTGTGCTATACTGCATGGCATATATGTGCTGAAGGGCATGTAAAACACACCTAAGTTTTCATCCCCAAAACACTTCTAGTTAAAAAAAACTAATAAAAACATCACTGTCCTCATTTTGCAGATAACAGAAACAGGTATAGAGAGATAAAATGGCTTCTTCAGTGATCCTCTGAAGGTCAGGTATTCAAGCCAGGGCTATGCATAGCAGCAATTGCTTTAGTATTGAGTGTGCATTTATATTCATTACATCATATTTAAATTATGTTTAAATATCAGCAGCTCTGGCAATCTTCTCTGGATGTTTGTAATATCAGTGCTGAAGAGTACAATGAAAAGAACTGTTGTATTCTTCCCTTTCTTTACTGTAGATTTACCTTCTATTTATTGATAGATAATTGGAACAAAGGCAACAAACTTGCCTCCTTTGTTTATTAATCAAAATTCTCATAATATTATACATACTTATTATAGTAAGTACATATAATATGATGGGAATTTTAATTAATTAGGGAAAAATCTCTGCATTGCTCATGCCAGTATTTTACTAGGATATTCCTATATAATTTGAGTTTACAAGGTATTAAATGGAAAAATTCACAGATTAAAAAAACAGCACTTCAGTGATGATTTTCCAGAAAAATAATCTTGAAGCTAAAGTCTTCAAACTTTTGGATTAAAAATAGGGATAGAACAGATCTATCTGGATAAGGATTATCTCTTAGCCTTCATTAAAAAAACCAAAACAAAACAAAAAAAAAAGAAAACATGAGAAAAGTTGACCTGTTTCCAGATGCTAGTGAAGCAAGTTTCACTTAGCTACTGGAGCATTCCCTGCTTAGACAAATTAATAATAGAAGAGCTTTAAAAATCAATTTCTAATAAAATAAAATGGTATCCCTCCAAATGAAGAACTTGCTGTGCACAGCTGCTCTTGTGTTAACAATTAATTGCAAGCAATTGTGTTGTGGCCATGATATTGAACTCTCCAGAGAAAGTAATTACTGAAGCAGATACTAAGGGACTGGAAAGCCTAAAAAATCCATACAAAATGAATCAAAAGCCTTGAAAAACTGAGAACTTCACTTTCTTCTTTTTGCAAAAGGTTTTATATTTTATAGCTGTTAGTTCCTGTTAACAGCTCAACATTTAAAGGAGCCTTTAAAGTAGACAAATAAAACCACAAACACTTTCCTGGTAATGCTGCTTATAAATTATCAATTAGTGCAATTAGTGTGTGTGAGTCAGATACTTCTATTTTTTCATATAAATAAGCCTCTTTGAATGTTCACTTCATTGTGGTGTTTTTTTGGTTTTTTTTATCCCTGAGATCTGGGAGGGAAGAACAGGAGCTGACATGATTTGGATTTAACCATACTCATCATTGAATTTTTGGTGGGAAAGACCTTTAAGATCATCAAGTGCAGCCATCAACCCACCACTACCACCATATTCACCATTAAACCATGTCCTCAAATTCCACACCCACAAATATTTTGAACTTCCAGGGATGGTGACTACCACTTCCTGGATTGCCTGCTTCAATGCTTCACAGCCTTTTCTGACAAGAAAACTTTACTAATGTCCCATCTAAATCTCCCCTGGCACAACTTGAGGCTGTTTCCTCTCACACTGTCGCTTGTTACTTGAGAGAAGATATTATCACCCACCTCGCTACCACCTCGTTTCATGATACAAAAAATCTTACAGTAAGTTCAGTTGTGTCTCATTTTTTCAAAACTGATGTGCTGAATTTAGCAGTTACACAAGCAGATCCACCAAGTCACAGGATAGTGTGCTATTTCTAGTGAGTTAATGAAATTACATACAACAGGTCCCCATGCTTTCATGCTGAAATTCATGCCATCTCTGTGTCTTTATGATACAGATTTAAATCCCCAGAATTTGCTTTTATAGGAGAAAAAGGAAAACCACAACAGACCCAACAAAACAGCTTGTTCCTTCTCCTCAAGCCCTGATACTCCAGCCCTCTTTGGGGACATGGTCGCTGGTGAAACTAATGCAAGCAACACATTTAGGATGAAATTCAGTTTATACATGCAGAAAGAGAAATGTTTGCCTCTGAAATAAGATAACAGAAAGAGGCTGATTTTAAGTTGCAGACTGCAGTACATATTGCACATTCTAATTGCTTTTGGGGTTTTTTGTATGTTGGGACCAAAATCAATAGATTTTTTTTGTGTATGGACTATTCCCATATGAAATCTTTGCTTAGCTGATTTGTGATAAAACTGAGTGCCATATTGCCAGTAACATAATTACCCATTACCACATGGGTAATACATTCTAAAAAACTTCAAGATTATTATATTCTCTTTTCTGAGTGGTGATGATGCTATGAAAGCTACAGAGGACATTGCACAGACCTGTATATGTTAGATAGATTTTACCTGAACACATTTCAAGGTCTTGGCAATTTTCTGTCCCTAGGAGAAGAAAATCATAAAGGAATGGCTGCATTCAGTCCTGACTGAACATCTGGTGTGGTAGCATAGAGTTGGTCAGTAATAGTCTCTGTCTTGGGAGGATGGTATTAACCATCACGTACTAACCTTATGATAATATTATCCTGAATACTAATTATAGTAGTTGAAAACACTTTATGATGATTAGTGTTAGGGGCTTATAAAGTTATGGCTGTTTCTTATTTTTAGTTACCATGTCTAACCTTTTACTGAAAAATAGCTAAGGAATTCTACAAAGGTGTTGCTGCTACACTGAAATTCAACTGACTTCTTTCTGGGTTGAAAATTGAGGAATATCACATTTCTCAAATAGTCTGGAATATCACATATCTGAATCCAGGTTTCTTCACATAAGTTCACTAAAAGATTAAAAGAAATAGGAAATCAAACTCGGTAAAGTACAAGCTGTAACTTGTGCCTTTGCTCCACCTGAGGAAGACTTTACTGAATCTGGCTCAGGGAATTGAATAGTCTGTGGTTTTGATTGTTTTGAACATCCACATGAATGTTAATTTGAGAGATAGCAAGATAGAATTTGGAGTTTGAGTCAAAATAAGACGATTAGGTCTGGGATTTGATAATTGGCATTTGTTACCTATCTTATTATCAGTTTTTAGCCTCTTTTCTCAAATAATGTAAAGGGATGTAAAGCTATTAATAATTCATCTCTGCCACTCTATTCCTCGCACATGCATATCTAATCAGTAGAACAGAACTTTCAGAAGTTTTCCTCATGACACTCACCTATGCCTCTGGAATCATCTCATGAATTCAGAATGGGAGATTGTAGCCAATCCTTTGCTAACAAATATTTTCATTTAGGCTCCACCCTCTGACAGTCTCTGTAGTGCATGAATTGATTCTGCTTGCAATCAACAAAACTGAGGATTTCAGCTCTACATGAGCAGAAATGACAGAAAACCATGGCTTACTCTTTCTTGAAATGTATCCAGTCCTGTATCTCAATAATGCAAACAGAAATGGGAACGATATCAAATCCAGCTAATAATTTATAAAGTATCAAGTCTATCCACGTGCCAAACAAAAAAATCATCAAAAGGGAACATGTCAAAAGCCTAATGTATGCACCAGAGAACTGTGCAGTGTTGACATAGTTCAAAGATACTCATATGCAACAATGAAATGTGGTGAGGCTGATTTCTTGAAGATATTGGTGGGCCAGATTCCAAACCCCCTGATAAAAATGTTTTTAAAAATAGGTTATATAAACAAAACTGTGAATCTCAAAATCCTTGATCAATTTAAGTTTTTGAGGACAAAATTTAATCTAGGGTTTTTTTGTGTATTTCATTTTACTTTTATCTTAGATCACATAATAGCTTTTGTCAGTAAGAAGTAAGCCAGTTTCTCGAAATGGCTTTATAGTGTGTTCTGTATATGGACCAGAAAAGCAACACATCTCTTCCAGGGGTCTCCATCCCTTCTAATTATTTCCTGTATAATTTTAAATGCATAATTACTTATTTTTGTACAGAAAGTATTTATCATCTTTTAAAAACGAAAAAAATCCCCATTGTTGTAAAAAATAATAAATCAGGATAAATTAAAATTGATCAGTGGAGATTAAATATCGTAAGAGAATTTCAGTTTCCTATTAATAACAATTTCAATAATATCAATAAATACTCAGAATGTTACTTAAACAAGTGAATTGATTTCAGGTCATTCAGAGCCATCTAAAATGAAAAGGGTTATTCCAGATAGAGACTAGGATGAATCAGGAATTTAGTCCTCTTAATTCTTGAGGTTAAAGAGGGAATTCAACACTTCTTTGGTTTGAACGAAATTTTAGATACTAAAGGCTGAGTCCTTATTTATGTTATTCAGGGCCTTGCAGAGGCTTTCCACTAGATTATGTAAATTGTGGTAGAAACCATCAGGAAGATCAATAGAACACATTTTCTCATTATACATTATATATCTTAATTAGTGTATGATCCAGCACCCATTAATATCCTATGATAAATTGTGCAGTCATGGAAACTTAAGCATGGAGAAGCTTGTTATATTTGTCTGGAAAGAAAATAATGTATTAATTAGGAAAACAAAACTTATTGACATGTGGCACAGGAAATAGTGGTTTAACAGCATGGTAATAAATAATGTTTTTAAAGACCTTCTCCAGATTTCCCTGTAGTTGCTGACAGTCATTCCAGGACTGTGTGTACTGAAAGAGCCATGCTAATGAGGAAAAAGTAGAATTTAATTGTGTTCACCACTGTGTCTGTCTACCCAAAACAAAAACTCTGTCACCATTCACAGTAATCTCCAGAAGGATCAGATGGGCTGTAAGCAGTGTGCTGAGTGGCTTCTGCTCAGTTTATTTTGTGTGTAATCGGACCATTGTTATCGTTTTTAGCCTAGTTCTGGTGAATGGCTTCATTTCCGTTGTTGTTTTTAACCTGCTAATATAGATGTACCCAAAGAGGGACAGTTTGAGGCCTCATGGCAATTGCTGAAAGCTGTGGTAGAACTGAGTCCAGGGCTTAGCAGCTCAAGTTTTAACTGAAGGGCTTCTGCTGTAGATCAGTTTGGAAAAAATTGTCTTCACATCCTTCCTTTTACTGTCTCCACTAGAAGTTTTGAGCATCCTCTCCATGTTTAGAAAACAAAACCAAAGGAAAGAAGGAATTTTTAAATGTGTTGTTGTGATTTGTATTTCAGTTAAAAACCCCTCGAGCGTTGTTACACAGTTGTTTGGTGCTTTCAGAAATACTGGGGAAAGTTTCAAACATTTCAAATTTTACTTTTTGGTGTTTAAGTTGGTATAAATTTTGCCTTTTTGTGTTTTGGAAAGATTTGCTGTACACTGTTTGGTCTAAAGGGCCCAGTCCTGAAGTGCTTTCTGTCTAAAAAACTGGTGTTGGCCTGAGGGATGTGATGTGCTCATGTGTCAGCTGGTATTAATTAACACATATTTGTAGCTCTCAAATTTTGCAGAAAATAGTAGCTGAATTATTTCTTGTGCTCTCCTGTTACACAGCTAAAATGAAATCTTAACCCATATTTTTGTAAATTTTAGTTTAGCACTTAGAAAAATTACACTATAGTTTAAAGTAGGATGTGAAGGTTGTGCTGTCAGATGAATTCTAGCTAAATGTTCCTATGATAGTGTTCAGTAGATAATTTATGTTAGCTAAAGGGCCATTCTGTCATACTGTGTGTCTTTAGAACATTGATTCAGTTTTAAATGATTACCTCTGTCAGTATCCACTGTCACAGTAGTATTTGAAGATTATGTTAGAAGGGCCCTTCTTCAGCTCCTGTGTTCAAATTCTCTTTGAATCACCATCCTTTTGCTTTAGAGAATGCACGAAAGGAGTTGAATTTACCTTTCATGTGAAATAAAGTAACATTACCATGTACATTATTATGTAAATTTAATTTTCTGTGTTGTTTTGAAATAAATACAGAACATAAACTGAGATAATTTTCTGTTTATGAAGACTGTCCAAGACATGTGTTGATTAAGAGAGACATATTTGGTAGGGCATAGCCTTTTACTGGCTGTCACTGGAAAGACTGAAAGTTTTGGCAAAGATATGGCAGTCTTCATCAGTATCTTGATTTGTATTTGCTATTTTATCTAAATCACTCATAATACATAATACAAACTGAAATGAGCACATTGCCTGCAGATTTTGCAAGTCTCAGGAATGTATCTGAAAGATGGATTTTCAGATGGAATTCATACGGAAAGGATAGCCTGGACAGAGATAAAAAGTTGATCATTGAACATGTGCTAACCTTGTAGGCTCATGAAACACTGGTGAATTTAACCTGTGCATATCTAAGTAATGATACTTAAGTTAGGCTTTGACACACAAAAAATTAAATTCTCTCATTTCTGAAAATTTCCAATACTCTTATCCTATCAGGTCCCAAAGGACCTGTCAGGTAGTCTGGTCTGAAATCACAGACAGCACTGGTGCAGATTTTGAGGTTCTGCTGGTGTGCAACAATGCTCAGTGTTCTCTGTGGCTGCTAAATGTGTACTGCTCAGTGTGGGTTACCCTCAGCTCAAAGGTTCTGGTAAGTGATAGGCCAGCTCATGGTTTGGTCTCTTAGGAAAGGGTTCATTTTGTAAAATCAAAAATAGGCAGCTGCTCAAAGCTAATGGCTTCTTTTGTATTCATGGGTGGAGATACAATTCTTCCATATTTTCTTAGATATATGATTTTTCATGAAGAATCCTGGAGCTGCCTATATCTTTCTTTATTTCCTAGACAGAAAAATGATTTATTCAAGGAAATAGCTCCCCCAAGGCTCTTGGCATACAGTGAGAGAACAAATTGCAGAACATTATCTCATTCCCTGTAACTTTTCACATTTTTATTTGTGTTCGTTAAGCTGTCACATGGTTTTGAAAGACTCATTTTGTTTTTCAGTAAGGAAACAATCCCTCCCCTTGCTGAAAATTATGGTAAAGCCTACATAAAGACTTGAAGAAGGTTATCATTCTTAGCATTTTCTTTACAGAGACATAAATATTTACATCTCCTTTTATTTTTTTTAGAGAATATGCTACTTTCATGTTACTTTTCTAATGTGCATTTTTAGGTAAAGCTCTTGAGTCAGTGTACAATTATTGAGGTTCATAACTGACTTTTAGATTGGTATCGCATAACTGAGATACCATTACTATATACAGCAATAATTAAGGGGTTTTTTTAAATTAAGTATGTTGTTGTTAAAAAGGTTAATAATTTGTTTCATCATTTGAAGTACTGAGGTCAAATTTTCAGTTCTACTGAAATCAGTGGTCAATTATAGTCAGTACCTCTTTCTTCAACACACTTAGCCATACATATTTATGTATAAACATATACACACACATCTATATAGTTTGATTGCATTATATTACATAGCAATATGTATAAGGGTGTCTAGGTATTTCAACAACATAGTGCACAAATACAGACATTTTTAACCATGAGAAGTGTTAATATTTATATAGTGCTAGGTCTATCCTACTGATTCATTATATTGTTGTAATTAAAATACTTAAGATAAAGTTTTATATTATTCCATACAATTTTTTTTTTTTTTAGCTTCCCCATGGGTAGATAAAAGTCGAACTCCTAACAAAATAGATCTGTATGATGTACGCAGAAGACCATGGTAAGCTTTGTTTTTAAAGGTTTGGTGTATATATAATCACTTACTTTCCAGATATTACTGTAAATACCTTTTTTCTGCTTGTTTCTAATAGTTCTGACTTTTAGATATTGTTATTCTCTTTTTAAAACTAGTTAGTTTTTCTGAATAAACAATTTTCAAATTATACTCTGTGTTATACAATATACACTCTAAGTGTTCTATTATTTGATTACATGGACTTTCAATAGCAGAATAACTATCAAATAGGTGTAAGACAGTTAAAAACTCTGATTTTCTGCCAAAATGAAGTACAATCCAGAGTATTAGACTAAACCATTCTTCTAGACTTTTTCAAGTGTTTAAAAATATGTCTCAGTGGTTTAGACCAGCAGTGAAATTACTATATTGGTAAAAGATGGGAGAGCAGTGGGATTACTTCTCCTGATTTTTTAATGTAAGCTTCTCAAGATATAAAGCATATTGATACTTGGATAAAGTTGGATATATTTTTTTTCCAAGGACTAGGTATTTTTGCCTAGGCTGGGCTGAGTAATAATTCATCTGTCTTCAAGATCTTTAGTTCTGAAATAGCATTCCTGGTTTTTAGTTATGCAAACAGTGCATAACAGTGAATTTTGATCAGTATATCCTACCTCCAGACTACCCTAATGTGGTCTAGGCTTAGACTTACATAGGAGACACAGCAAGAGAGGAAATAACAACACATGGGTTTTCTACTAGCTACAGCAAGAGGATTTTGTTTGGTCAGCTAGTTTGAGTTTAGAGATCACAGTGTCTTCCATTAAACAGAAAAAAAAATGTGTATTCAAATTTGTGTCACTCATACCATTTTTTATTTCAGGTATATCCAAGGAGCTGCATCTCCCAAAGACATGCTTATTTTAGTTGATGCGTAAGTGTTTAATGTCTGAATATTGACATTAGAGGGATAAAAGTACTTTGATATATTGAACAAATCTCTGTATGCTGAAAACAGAGAGGGAATAAAGAGGTCCTTGTATGCAAGGTTCAAAAATCTTGGAATGAGCAAAATAAATACATAATAGGAAATAGTTCCAAAAAGCTCAAACCAAACCTTGAAGTTATTTAAACTGGAGGCAAGGAAATGTTTTTTTTTAATCACTTTATTATTTTTCTGTTTTCACCTTATAAATTACTGCAGCAATCAAGTGAATATTTCTCATGTACATGCCAAGATTTGTTGTAAGCACAAACCTAAAACAAATGACTAGAAGAATTACAATAGATGCGATAATGATTAAATGAGCCTGAAAGATAAGAATGTATGTGGACTTTGTTTGTTTTATGATAAAGATTTAAAAATTCCTAAGTTTGGTTACTATAAAACATTGCTAGAAAGTGTGCAAAGAAATGAATAAAAGCTCTCTGCCTCAGCAAGGCTGCCGTGGTGTAGGCAATGTTGAGGGACTGAAGGGAGAATTGAACCTGATGTGTCAGTTTGCTTTATGCTGAAAACCTTCCCAGGCATAGAATTTGCATTTAATGCTTTTCCACATGGTGAAGTGCTTTCATATCAGCACTGAGTTTCATCAACATTTGTTATTTCTTCACTTCATCTTAGGTTTTTGCTTGAATCAAGCAAGCTGTCATTTGTGTCTCTGGAAATCCAGAGCTGTAAATCTGTGCGTAGGAGTATAAAATGTTTAGATAATGCATTGGTTGTAGGTGGTAAACTCAGATTTCTAGAAAAGAAAATGAGTAAAGGATGTAGCATTATGACCTCATCTCAGGCACAGGACTGGGACTTTGTATGCCAGTTTTGGACTTACTTTAATAATTATAAATTAAAAATATAAATATAACACTAATGATGAGTTGGAGAACTCAGGAGATAAACTGAAAATTTTAGTTTGAAAGTTGGTAAAAGTGATGGTGGGTGCACTTTGTTTCTATGTTTTACATAACGTTTGCTAAATTCAGCTTTTCTCTTGTGGGATTTTGTTAGGAGTGGGAGTGTCAGTGGGTTGACACTGAAGCTGATCCGCACGTCGGTCATTGAGATGCTGGAGACCCTGTCTGACGATGACTTTGTGAATGTAGTTTCAGTGAGTATCTGTTCTTTCCACAAAATCTGCATTGTCAACAAAGCCAAAAGCAAACTATTTTTAATACCAGATGTTGGATACTTGAATGTTAATCTGAAAATAGACTTAAAATATATTGTGAAATACCACATGTGGCATTTGTTTTCTTATAAAATAAAATGAATGTCCTAGATTTGTTATTATATTTACATTTGAGTGAAGGGCAAAAGTAATTTAAATAAAGTTCTGCATAGCCAAAGTCTCCTTTCCAATATAGTACTATGGTCTGTATAAAACATCTTCCATTAGATTGGTATATGCAAATTCTCTTGAAATAATTGCTGGTTCCCAGGTTTTCTACACAACAGATTATTTGAATTGCTCATGTTATTTGATTTATAATGGATTGCTCATGTTATTTGATGCATAAAGATGTACACCATATATCTGACCTGACCAAAAAATGTTGCTGAGAAGTTCTCCAGTTAGCAACTTGATGGTTGGCAAAACAATTTTTCCATAATAAATAATAAAATAAAGGGAAAAATCCTTGAAGATGGTATGGGAAACTTTCTGTTTTCAGGTGCATACCTTGGATGTCATGTTCTAGCCTTTGGCAAGGCTTTTTAAATTTTTTTTATTAAGCTGTTCAACCGTAGAGGTTTGATTCTAAGGATTTAGGATGAGAACATTGACATATTCTTAATATCAAGAGACAGCCTCAATGATGAGTAACTGGAATGATTTTGGAGACATTTTTCAACTTTTAGAGTCATGTTGTAGCCAGCCTGAGGGAGAAGGACTTGAAATATAACAAAAAAAACCCTTTTTTAAAACCACTTACTGCTTCATGGTTTGCTTAAAGTCTAGCTAGAACTTTCTGCAAGAAGCAGACAAGATCTTACTCTCAATGGTGTTTTGTTTGACCATTTTCCTTAGTCTAAATTGCAGTGAAAAAACCCCAAACCCTAATGTTTTTTATTATTATTATTATTAAAGGAAATAAGCTTCTCTGTAATGGTATTGGGGAACTGAAATCTTCTTAGTTTCACTGATTTTTTTTTTTTTTTTTAATAGAGCTTGTAATCCTAAACTGATAAAAATTTATTAGTATGTTCAGTGGAGCTGTGCCAGCTTTCACTGCTGGAAAATCTGGAGCCCTACTACCTCTTGCTTTACACAGTTTTTCAAACACTTTTGTTACATTTGCTCCAAGGTGATCAGAAAAAGTGTATTTTAATAGTGTAAGCCTTCCTTAGACTCTGGGTATTTTATTAGTTAAGGTTCACTATTATTCTCGTGAGGCCTCAAGGTTGGGATTTGTGTCAAAAAAGGACCAGAAATCCTTGAATATTTCCTACAGTGTATTTTACCAGGGGTTTGTTACTTAAAATATATAAGGGCCTTTCTTTTCTTTGAATGAATTTTAGAGACTCAAATCAGAAATTTGACTGAAGAACTGAAGAGGACATTTTGGTTGTGTTGTTTTCATTGTCAGAGCAGAAATGTGCATAATAGAACATGACATTTCTAAATCTTTCATAAAATGCTATTTGGTGTGTTGTGCACTTATAATTTAAAAGTCTTTATTAGATCCTTTCAATATTGCAATTACTTTTGTGTAACCTATGTTTTCATGTATTCAGATGATTTAGCAATGGAGTTGTGGTGGATCTTGTGTTATGACATGTTATATCTATTTTATTTCTCTAATAGACAGGAAATCATATGCTATAGATAGGAAACAAATGATTGTACTACAATGAGGCATTCTACAAGTGAGAGAAGTGAACACAGAAGTTTGGTCATTTTTTAAAGACTTTTTTAAAAGATTTGGCAGGAGTAGTTTGACAGTTGAACTAGATAATCTTAAAAGTCTTTTTCAACATAAATGGCACTATGATTCTATCATGAGTCACAAAATACTCCGTAATGGAGAAGGCATTCCTCATGTCCAACTCCAGTGCTTTCTTAGTAAACTCAACACCCAAAATATCAACTTAAACATTTTGTTCAAGGTGAAATAAGTGTAGATTTGTTCAACATTTTTTGAAAATTTATTCAATATATTGCATTTTTTTGCTTAAGAAAATTTTCTCCTGAAGCATTTTAGTATTAGACATGATTGGCTAATCAAAAAGTCCAGAAAAGCTAGGTGAAAATGTTCAGTTATGTAACATTAGCAGGTGGATATATGAACACTAGCTAGAACTTTAACTGCAATTTTTCTTTCCCTCATGGATCTTTTGGCCTAAAATGTGACAGTTGTTTTATGGCTTGTTAGCTTTAATAACGGTAGAGTCTTTAGTCTGAGGTTTTGAGTTAACTAGAGAGCTGTTTCACTGCTAACCTCTGCCAAGATGTTGTCCCACAAAACCCATATGGACGATGATTCATGCCCACAACTGAAAGACATGGATTTAAGCTCATGTCAATCACTTCTTAAAAGTGACAGGATGATTTAATGAACTGTATATGAGGAAATCCTAGGGGAAAAAAAGCTTAAAAGTAGATGTGTTAAAAAAATTATTTCTACCGAATACACATAGTTCTTGCATTTATTTCCAGGGGAAAAAAAAAGGTTAAATGAACTATTAAGTCATGAAAAGATAGCCAGGGGTTAATATATCATGGTTTCCTTTGGGATTTGCATGTTCCTTATCTGAAGTGCTGTGCTTTGTTGCAGGAAGAAAACCTGCTGTTTGAAAGAGCTTGAATGCATGAGTAATACAGCTGGTTTCCCACTAATCCGGTTATAGGCTTTGATAGCAGCGAGCAGTAGATGATAGGGGCAGCAATTCCATCCCAGCACGTCGTGATTTAGTGACTTGGTTTCAGATGTTGACACAGAGAGTGTAATTTGTTTGTGATTATGGGTAGTGTGCAGGAGAAATGTATTTCAAATCTGCTGAGGTGCAGAAAACCGCACAAAGGAGAAACCTCCCTTACAGCAGACAGATGTGTTAAAGGTCAGGAGCTGTTGCACTTCTTAAATTCACTTAGCTTTTGTAAAAATCCAAACTAGTATTTACTGTTTAGGAACTGGAAATTAAATGTCATGAGCATACAAGATAGAACAGAATCGTATTCTGGGAAAATTGAAAGCTCATCTTCTGCACTTGTGCAATTCTGCACAAGTTCCTCAGAGGGAAGGTGATTTCTGCATAAATTGATTTCAAAGAACAAGCTATGCACACAGCCTATGAAATTATTGTTGAGGATAAAAAAAAAAAAAATCTGTGGATGATACATCTCTTTTCCCATTGATTTTTAATAGCAGTTTCTCATGTGATTCTTCAGCTCAGTGATTGCAAACCTGTTTACTTTATCTCTCTTACTCCTAAGTTGGTTAAATCTTTATGCCTTCCAAATTAAAATATTTAAATATGCTAACAGAGGGAAAAGAAAGTTTTGTAAAAGTCTTTTCAATATATCAAAGAGCTCCTTTCCCTTTCTGCTACATGAACCATCCTGTATTCTGCAGTTCATATTGCACCTGTATTATCTTAAATATGGGGAGATGTTCCTTCCTTCTGGGAACTACTTTCTTAAGTTTATTTAAAAAATTAACTAACATGCCATGGGTGGAAACTTTAGCCTGAAATCCTAGTGGAGGAAGGAGGATGCTAGACTTTACAGCCAGGTAGCATGTCATGCTTGTACTATCTTTACTAGAAATTTTAGCTTTGTATGAGTGTACTTCGGTTGGCAAAAACTTGTCAAATTTTCTTTTAAAATAGCTTAAAATTTGTTTCCTTTATTGTTTCAATGTAATGTTTTTAGTGGACCTGAAATTAAATTGCATACTCAAATAGTATGACAGGTTTATTAATTTTGTGTTTTTGAATCTTGACCCAGAGAAGTTCAGTGGTGCTTCGTTTTTCTAAACAACGTCACTACTTGAGGGAGAAATTAAACATGATTATGGTATCAGTGGCAGTGAAGTATTCCTGTTGGTGGATCTAGAGGAAATTAAAAGGACTCCTGTATGAAGGGGTTTGCCAAAGTGCTTTGTTTCTTACTTTCTCATTTTCCTTAATGGACAATACTAAGGAGAAAATATGAAGATGCCTGCCGTATTTTTCCTTATTTGACAAATAAAAAACGAGACAGAGAGTCAGGTTCTCTCTACGATAAGTATGTCTGCATAAGCACATCTCTCAGTGATTTAATCCTGAAGCATTTCAGGTAATGAATCACAGGAGCTGCAATTAGGTGTACAGGCTCCTCAGCATCATAGCTGTGTGAGGCAGTAAACAAATACACGTAATTCCTTTTTTTGGCAGGGGTCAT
Source organism: Vireo altiloquus (assembly GCA_013396875.1). NCBI lineage: Eukaryota > Metazoa > Chordata > Aves > Passeriformes > Vireonidae > Vireo > Vireo altiloquus. Next base: position 358,134 of record VZRF01006086.1, read on the forward strand.
GGCTTGGATTTTTTTCATAGTCAATGAAAAGTGATAGAGGGGCAAGTTTAGGGCTGAGTGTTGGGCTTCCTGATTCTCTTCACAGCAATCCATCTAACTGACTTTGAAGTTTCTCTTAAATTGAATGGCTCATTTTCTAGAAAAGGGGGAACAATGATAGCTGTAGAGAAACACATCTTTGTAGCAATGTTCCTTAATGAAAAATCATTAGCATTCCTTAATGGTGGGTCATTATCTTGCATCCTCCATATTCAAGGAGCAAGTGAATTGAATGTGTTTTTTTCAGACAGATATATTTAATAAGCACTCTAGGTGCAGGTTTAAACAAAGCTCAGAGAAGTTATGATCACAATCTAGTATTCAATTTCTGAATTGCTAATAATTACAGGTAGAGCAAGGCTATGTATCTATGGAAATATATGTAGGGGAAATATATCTGGAGGACATATTTAGCAAATGTAATGAAGATGAGTATTCTGCAAATAACAGTGGAGAAAATCTGGAAATTATAGGAACCAATGAATTAAGAAGTTAAAATTTTCTTTTTAGCAGCATGAGTTACAGTAGCATAAACAGTATCATGGAATGTTTATCTGTCTGCTAATTGTGGGGTTTTTTTACCTTCCCTTCAAAAAGAAATTCAAGAAAGGACTCAATAAAGATGTGTTAAAATCTTTCAGGTGGGACTGGAGTTGAGAGGAACATTGGGGTAGGGAGGATAATACATTAGCTGACCTTTTTGAAATGAAATTGACTTCAGTGGGATCCTGATCCTCAGGAAAGTGAATTACACAGTTTGTTGCCGAGAAAAAGTGAAGGACCACGAGGACTCAAGCTTCTTGCAACCTTCATCTGACATCATGAATTAGGAATTCTGTATGGCTTCAGTAACATGGCTAGAGACAGTTCTTCATCTAAATAGTGTATGGATTGATGGTTCACTTTCCCCCCTAGATGGCAAATTTAAGTATTTGAACTCAGATTTGGACTGTATGACTCCTTTGTTGTGACTGAATACTGTTATATAATTGTGGAACATATCATTAATTTAGCACAAAAAGAATTGGCTCAGATTTTATAAAAAATATTATAGGTGTCTTCTCTGAGGACTGAAAGTGTTTTACAGGTGATTGCTTGGCTCTAGAAAACATCTTCTCATACACCTGAGTGCATCATCTGAGAAGCTGAGTTTGAGGCATACTCACAAACTCAGAGAATGCAAACTTTTTTTGGTTGTTCCGGGGTGCAGAAATAAATAGTCTAATTACTGATGTCATCACAGATGAGAAGTGCTGTTTCTGGGGAAACTCTTGTATCCATAGGTTCTCAAACTTTTCAGGTAAAAACACTGCAAGAAGCACCAGCTGAAGCCAAATTTGAATGGTGTGTAACTAGTTAATATGACACTAAAAATTGCAAGGAAAGATTCTTGTGGCTTTCATATCAATATTTAATGCTTTTCTGGAAGATGCACTTTAAGCAAACATCTACCACTAAATGTAATTGTTATGGTTTATTGCAGAAGTAGCCAAGGGAATATTAACTACCAGTGATATGTGGGTGGTGAGACAATATGCAAGGGGTCAGATTGGAGTGTCTTATTACCCATTTCAGCCTTAAATCAAGAATATGTAAAGATTTTTCTTTGTTGATGGGTTGCTTTTTCTTCTTTTTCCTTCATCCTGCCAATTTAAATGTTTGTCCCAAGTAGTTGTTCATCATCCACCTTAGTTTTAATGGATTGGAAAGTACGTCATCACCCTTGTGTGATGCAAATATTCAAAATAGTAAATACTGCAAAGCTTTCATCTTTGCAAACAGGGAATACATACCAATTACTTTTTTCTTTTCTCTGTATATTTAACAGTTTTTTTCCATTTCTGTCTAGCAAAAGGTGTGTTCACTAGTTAAGCTTTCTCTTATCCTTAGTGTAAGTGAAAATTTCTTGTTAACTTCATTTTCACCAGCCCTTCAATATTTTCTGTACACTAAGACCAAATAGCAAACACTTACATAAAGCAGACATAGACAGAATAGTCTATGACAGAGAGGTGAAAATGAAGTGTTACTTTTCTGTCCCAGTGATAATACTCCCTGTTGTACTTGCTTACATTTCTTCTGGAATATCTGGCTTAAAATAATATCTCAGTGTGTAAGAACCAATATAACATAAAAATCATGCTGATGTTAGTGCAGGGTCAATTCTTCTTTCTCTAAGAATTACAGCTTGGATCAGGACCATCTCCAGAGGCCAAGTTGCTGTGTTTGCCTCAGAACTGTGCACAAGCTCCTAAGCCTTTGCAGCAGTACAGCCAGACAGGTCCCACACAGAACATATTCATGTTTTTATTCAAAGACCATCTGGCCATACCTGATATATTGCTACAGGGTTTAGAAAGAAAGGATGGGTTTCAACAACTTTTTCTTAATTTCTCTTTTAAACTGAGTCTTACATAGCTACAAATAAACTTGACAAACTTTTAGATTATTTTTCTTTTAGAATTAAAAATTAATAACCAAGCCATCTGAACTCTGAAATTTATTTGTTTATACATATATTATTTTACCTTCTAGGGGAAAGTGTATCATGCCAGATTCAACACCCAAGAGAGCTGAGGCTGCTGCAGCTCTGTGCCTTGGAGCCTGCCAAATGTCTTCCCAATTGGCACAATATACATGGAGCATATGTAAACATGCATACATAACATATATATATATAAAAATCCGGCCATCCACACAGATAACACAAAAAAATGCAGAGCATTCATGTTAGCACACTACAAGTTTCTCTACTATTAGAGAGCTCTAGAACCAGCACCTCTATCTTACACAACTTTTTTCTCCAAACCAAGAAAATCCATTCCTCTCCTTACTCTTATTTAAGGGTTCTTCCCTTAAATATTCCATAAAAGTCCTGTGCAAACCTGAAATGCACTTTACAGTTATTAACTGTAAATTTAGCTTTCTGTAGAAAGAAAATGTTCAAAATGTACGTAAGATAGAAAAAAAGGCATGGAAAGATTTGGAAGAGGAATAGGGCAAATCTTAAAACAAGATCTGTTTCATTTTAGATCTGTCACAAAGTGTTAATTCTAGGGAGTGCATGAAGAGCCAAAGGGAATGGAAATTAGAAGCTCAAATTCTACATTAGGGTGTCAGGAGCAGGAAAGTTGCTGGAAACTGTATATTTATTACTATACAATGTAGATGACAGGTCCAGATGACTAGAAGAGTCACCTCCATTCTGACTTTGAGGGATTGCTTTGGGCATCAATACACATTTTTATTGTCTCCTCTTACAGCTGTCAAATGTCAGGGAGTCAGACTTCTAACAACACATGGCACGTGTGTCTCTGATTTCCAGAAAAAATCTGAGCTCTCTAGTATATTAGTAGTATTTAAAAAAAAGTAGCTTATTAAAAAGTAGTATATAAAAAGTGATATTTAAAATGCATAGTGTAGTAGTATATAAAATGATTTGATAGCTCTACCTCATGGTTCTTTTGGTTAAAAAATCTGTTGGCTCTTTCCGGTTTCTTCATTTCCAGCAAAGCACAAATCTTACGAAAAGGTCCCTGCTTTGTCAGATGTATCATTGATCTTGGGATGTTTTATGGCGTGTCAGATACTGGACCAAAAATGCATTGCTGCATCAGCTTTCCAACTAGGAAACTTTTATTTGAGAGCATCATGACAATATCATTAAAAATTTGTGGTAGGAGAATGGTTTCTTGAACAATAAACCCGTTCCTTACCAGTTCAGAAGAGGCTGGGCTCAACTGGCTTTGATGATTCTTTTGGAGAAAATTACTCACCATGTTAGTGCAAAAAGGCTGTCCATAAGTTTTGAGACAAGGTGGAGGCTATTTGTTCTGTGATCCCCCTTTCAAAAATATACTTTCTATAAAAGTCCCCTGTTGGTTGGGCAGTAATTATGTGTGGCAGTGACTTAGGTTGGAGTGAATCTAAAGGATCTCCTAACTTAGGCAAAGCATGAATGGAATACTCATTGACTTCTCAAGTGTCACACTTTCAAGACTCACACTTTTCCCTCCTGTCTCTCACTTCCCTGCTTTAGCAGCAGCATCTCCCATGTCAGCACTGAGCTGCTGCAGCCTCCTCACTGCTCTGGAACATCAGGCACCTGCCCAGCCAGGCACCGTGCTCTGCCCTAAAAGGGGGACAGGGACATTGAAGTCAAGATGTGAGAATGCAGAGGTGATACTATAGCCCCTTGCTGTCCCTCTACCGTGTGAGCTGAAATGTGTGTCTGTTTAGTAACTTCTTGCACCAACTAAACATTCATCTTGATTTTGATACCCTGAGTAGCAACCTCTCATATTAAGAGAATTTATAGGTAACAGTTAAATCCTTAAAATTCTATCTCTGATGACCAGTGAGGGGACATGAGGAATGTCAGGGAAGTTCAGTGTGGACATTAGGAAAAGGTTCTTCACTGAGAGGGTGGCCTGGCACTGGAACAGGCTCCCCTGGGAATTGGTCATTACTCCAAGCCTGTCAGAGTTCATGGAGTGTCTGGACAATGCTCTTAGTCATGGAGTTTTTGGTAGTTCTGCATGGAGCACGGAGTTAGACTTGGGATGATCCTTATGGATCCCTTCCAACTTGATATATTCTATGATTCATCTTTTTGGCAAGAGTGCTTCATGTTTTAAATAACTTGAATTTGACTGAAGATTTTCCCTGTCAAGTGATAACAAAAAACATCTACAATATAATTTCTTGGAAGTATCTTCCTGTTACAGCTCTCTTCCCCAGTGCTTCTGGCGAGTAGTGCCATGCAGGGCTTCAGGGCTGCAGCACTACAGCAGTGCTGTAGTTTAGATCAGGCAGCCTTCCCTGGGAGATGCTGAAGTTTACAGTCCTGAATTTTTCAGTAGAAGTCAGAAACACATGATTTTAAGTAAATAATACATGCTAACTTAGCCACAGGAGCATAAAAAGACCATAAATTTCACCTTGCTAAGCAAATCTGCCTTTCAGCCTACACTGACGTTCTGTGTTGTAACTCTGGGATTGGCAGTGCAGCATCATACTTTATGGTCTGAACATTAATCCTGTGGTACTTGGTGGCAGCTTTGCATTGATCTATGTGCAGATAATAATATCAGTTATAAAGGTTAACAAAGCTAACTAAGAGCAGACTTTGGCCTATTATTTGGTCTTTTTACTAATATCTGTCTTACATTATTCTGCAATATTTTCTCAACAGATATTCAGGGATTTAACAGCTTTATTGTTGTTGAATTCTGCTTACTCTGGTCTATAATAGACACATATATGTTTCACAGTGAAAAGGAATGTGATACAATTTAAATTTCAGGAAATACCAATAGTGTAAATTGGCATGTAATCCCAATTTTGTTTCATTGATACTTGCAATACAATTTAAGAAATGCAGGTCCTAGAATAAGTTTCTTATATTTTCTCTATAGTGTATTTTTAGGATTGTACTGAAGACTCTCTGTACATAAGTCATAGAATAGGAAAAAGAAGTTATTCTATAGCAAGATATGAATGGTGAATTTTGATATCACATATTATTTTCTGGCATGTCAAATTACCAACCTTTATTGCTTGAACTGCCTCAGATTTTCTGTGTACTTAGAATTTACATGGGAATAAAACTTTGCAAATTGCCTTCATACTATTCTCTAAATGGGTTCTGATAAATATTTATAATATCTTCTCACAGCTCAAATACAGATTCTAACTGGCCTTATTCAAGATTCAGTTATTCTTGGGATTAACCCTGAAATCCTATTACCAAGCCTAAAGCAGCAGGGGGAAAAAAAAAAGAAAAAAAAGGAAAGAAAATGACAAAGCCGGATTTAGCTACAAAATGAAAGCCTGGTGAAATCAGATCTATTTCACTATTGCTCATTTAATACGTATAGATACAACTGGGTCACCAAGCTGATTTAGCCACAAGGTAGAAGTAGCATAGCAACAAACCTCAGCAGACTGAGAGTCAGCAGCAGTAGTATCTGAGTAAATCTTCAGCAGACTCACCATATTTTCCTCAATTTTCAGTTTTCCTGGGATGATGTTATTGATTTATTAAGCTTTTGGGGTCTTGGTACTTTAAATGTGTAAGTTTTATCTCTGTCGCAAGTTTAAGTATAGAAATTACTGCCTGGTTCAACTTTATATTAAACATGCACAACTTACAAACAGCTTAAGTCAGGTTCTCATTTCATGTCAGAAATTTTGGAAAGTGAGTTTTCTCTAGGTTTTTGATTTTTTTAACTTAGAAATGCAATTCCAGAAGATTCTGATTAAACATGATATGTTGAATCAATAGATGTGAGTAAACTAACTGAGACAAGAGGGAGGCTGTAGGTAAGGATGGTTGGGAAAATCTGAGCTTTTACAAAGACCTGGTCCTACATACTTGGTGTAGTTGTTTTCACTTCTACAGATTTCAGAGGCACAGAAGGACATTTAGAAAGTAGGCTGGTTTACAGTTTTTCAATAATTTTCATCCTCCTAGAGCTGGGACCTCTTGTGTTCAAGATGGAAATTTCAAGGAAATTTTCCTTTAAGGAGGAAGTTTAGATTTTAATATTTGTGGTTTTTCAATCATTTGGAACACGAATATATTTTATTGGTTTAGTTGAAATGAGACTTTTATGTTAGTCACAGAAAGCACCAATGTCCTCCACCAGAAATGTAAAATTCCACATTTCATGGTATTTGTAAGACCAGTTCAACTTTTTTTGTTTTAGTGCCACCTAGTGACTAAAACTTGAAAGATTTTTTTTAAGTTTTCAATTTATTTGCGTTTGTTTTTGCATTTTGCAGTAATGAGATGCTTTACAGAAGGTTTTGTCCTTTTCATACTGAATCACAGAGTTTGTGCTGATTTCCTTGATTTCTTCTCGTGAGGATTTACATAAAGTTATTGCTATGCTTTTTGAGAACTGTGGCTTTCCTTAGTGGAATAATGCTTTGTCCAGAAAGCATTAAAAGTGTTAACTGAAGCTTGCTTTCGTGATCATGTCAAATAAATGAGCAAATAACTGTAAATATTTATATTTATATATGCCTAGATAGATAGATAGATTTGTATGAAGATACAGCAGAAAAAAATTTGTTGACTGTCAGAAACATTAATAAGCACTCTCTGATAAAGATAAATTAATGCCCCAAGATATTACTCTTTAATTCTTTAAAGCATTTCTTTTCTTCTGCTCTTTTCAAAGCCTACTTGTTTTGCTAGCATTACATAAATGTGAATTCTAAGAGTGCAATGAACACGATGCTCTGTGTTTCCTTTCATAAAAGAAGCAGAATCAATTGAAATGTTTTATTTGTATTTAAATAACCTCCTACACTTGCCAACAGAATGATTGACATTGTATTTTGGATTTATATCCCTTATATTATATCCTTTATTTATCTCCTTGGAGATCTATCTAGAATCATAGAGAGGGATAGATGGGTATATAGAAAAGAATTTGAAATATTCATCAACTCATACATTGCCTGCGAAATCAAGGATTTTTCTCTCACAGTACTGTAGTTGCCAGAATAAATGGCATTAACTGTATGTGTATTTTGAAGAAGTTTAAGTGATAAAATGTTTACGAGAATTCATGCTTTAAAAAATTTCTGTCCTATTTGACCATGTGGTTTAAATGGCTTACAGGAAAATAACATCAAATTAAAAGGAAAATTTGAAAACTCGGAATTGTTTGCACAGAGGAAAAGGAAAAAGCATATTTTTGTAGTGGGACATTAAGATTAGAGCTTGTGGCCATGCCTTCATCTTGGATTTATTTTTTATTTCCTATTGCTTCACTTTTCTTACTAAAGAAATGAGAAAAGTTCTGGACTATTTCAGAAGAAGCCCAAGATACTGAGTAATGTTTGAAAATGCCTGTGATGTTAAAGTGTGGATGGCCCTGGGAGTTATATGCTCTGTGTAACTTCCTAGATTTTGTTAGCTGGGGAGAGATTGACTGGCAAAAGGCAGATTTATAAAAGAAGTTCCCAAGAGACAGGGCAGTTTGCATCTGCTAAGCAGGTGATGTATTAAAAAGAACGCAGTTTTGGGGGAAAAAAAAAAAAAACCCCACAATATATTATAAATGGTTTGGGTTGGGTTTGGTTTTTTCTAGTCTATTTTGTTGTTTTTTTTTTTTAACACCCCACAATATATTATAAATGGTTTGGGTTGGGTTTGGTTTTTTCTAATCTATTTTGTTGTTTTTTTTTTTTTTTTCCCAGGCTGCTTCATAGCTTTGATCTTTCTACTTAAACATCTCAAACATTTTTCAGTCCTTGTATATCCCAATTCTGAATTCTGATGCTTTCTTTCTTCATTTCAGACATTTTCTCTGGGGGTTTTTTCATCCCTCCTTCTTTTGCCTTCTACTGACCTCTTAATGAAGACACCTTTCTGTAGAGTCTTTTTATTCACTTTTTGATCTGCATATCACCAAAGTGCTTAGTGTGGGACCAGATGCAGGAAATAAATCAATATTTCTGTTTCACTTCCCTTGAATCCTCTAATAACCTCATGTTGTGGTAGCAGTTTTAGTAATTTTATTAGAAGTATTTCCAGGTTGAGATCGTCGAAAAGAGGAGGCTTTTAGCAATGCATAAGTAACTATTCTGGAATTAGAAGAAGTTTTCAGAATGACAGCCTCCTATTTTCCCTAAGTTCAATTTTTGGGGCACTGTGGATTGCATGTGTGTGGAGGAGCCCACAACTCAGTGAAACCACCCAGCAGAGGGGCAAGGTCTTGAGCATTTAAATCTTTTGCTGAAGTTCTGTGTAATTTTTCACTGTTTTTCTCACTTGGTTTTCACAAGCTGATCCTTTTCTGAATCAGAAGATAAAGTCCTTGTGAGACTGTCAGATTAGTATTTCTGTTTCAGACCTTCACCAGAATGACAAAGTTGAAGAAGCATTAGACTCAAAGCCCTTCTTTCAGAGTTTCACGTTAAGTTGAATTGGTTGTCTTATCTTTCAGGTTATTGAGTTGCCCCATATATGGCCAAAGATTGCACTGATGGGCTGAGCTCAGTGAGGTCAAGTTCTCTTGACACTTTTTGTGCCCCAATAGCAGGCTTAGTTATTCCTGCCCAAACCTGTGAAGAAGAGGTCTTAGTTTCCTCAGAACGGAGGATTTTTCTGGGACATCCCAAAGGTGGAAACTGCAAAAGGATATAAATAAATGGGGCAGTGAGAAATAATCTAATGAAAACTGCATCTAGATCCTATACCTTGCAGGTATAATTATAAGACAGATTTAATTATATTAGTATTTCATTATGCTTAAAAATAAAAAGCTCAAGGTTGTCCTGGTTTCCATGATTTACAACTGTTTTGCTGCAAGCCTCTCTTATTTTAGCTTAGATAAGGAATAAGCTTTTTGTATACTTGAAAAAGTAGAAGCTGCCATTGGTGCTGACATACTGTGCAGGGTGGCTTTACATTTTAACAATTGAATAGTTTGCCTCCAAATGCCATATATTGTTTTGTGAGTGAATCACTGAGCCCATGGCATTATAAAAACATTCCATTTATTTCCTTTTCACTAATAGCACCTTTTTTGCATATGTTTATATTTATTCCAATAATTAGGGGGAATACCAGACTGATAAATGACCAACTGACATATTTCACACAGATACATAGAGTACTTTGTTCAATAAAGTATGGAATGTAATTTACTTAATTTTACACATTTGATAGGATTTGATTTTGTAAGAACATGGACTTTCTGAAATGGCAACTGGTTTTTGAAAGCTTGCATGATCTTTCTTCAGTTAAATACTAAGTGATTGTGTGTATTGTTAATTGGTTTTCAAGAAAACATGTGAACTGAAATAAGCATTATTATGGTACTTAGGGGTCAGACATTGTGACCAGTAAAGGCTTACGGCAGTTACTTTGGCTTGTAAATTAAGATGTGTAAATTTTTAAACCTCTTAATGTGTAAAAAATTATAGTGCCACTATTGCTATTATGTTTCAGATGAGCATAACTAAAAGCTGGCTCAGTTTGGCTAACTCTAAGTTTTGAATAGTCTGGTGTTTGTCACATAGGGAATGTCAGTTTTAAGGGTGATCTGAAGGCTTTTACAGCTGAAATCCTTCCATTACTTCGGTACTTTACTGGAGTGCAGATTAATTAAATGCACCCCTGAATTTTTTTTCCCCCTTTGAGCATTTTCCTCATTCATTTGAACCTTACCTTCATCTCCTAGCAAACAGGGAAATGTTCATTTGGAGGCTTGTTGTTCCATCCACTGATTCCTTCATCTAATCAAAAACTCTGCTCACCTGTTCTTCTGACTGGCATTAACATTAATGTTGACTGATGTCTCTGCAAACAGCTGGCTCATATATTTGCTTAATTAAATTACAGCATTTGCAGACTTTGGTTGATGTAACACTCCATTCTACAAATGGAGTAATTTCTCTCCTTCATTTTACATCAGCATTTGTGAATCTACAGATGCAGATGCTCTGGCTTGATGCTTTATTCACTTTACAGCATATCTGAGTACAGTGCAATACAGTTTAATGTGTAAGTGTAGTATGGCACAGTTTCCTTGTCAGCTGCCTCCACAGCTTGAACTAGTATTCCCTGAATTTTTTTTTAATCATTTTTATAGCCATAATTACCAATCCGTATGCTGGATACCCGACCTTCTTAGAAATAATTATCCTGATATATTTGCAGGACTGCTAGCAAGTGATTAAATTGGCATTTTAATGTTAGTGACATTCCAGGGAGAAATTTTCTCTTGTCACTAAATTTTCACTGGAATGTCTAAACTACTGTTTGCTGTAGCCAAGACAAGGCATTCACAGGCCATAGGATTGAATTGAGGATTTCTTTTATATTAGGTTATTAAGTAATATCTATATAATATCACCGGTGAAGCAGAGGAATGTTTTCACATAGTTTTTTCAGAAGAAATTGGCTTTTGTAGGGCAGAGCTGCCTACTAGGTACAATTCTTTTTCTACTTTCCAGGTAAAAGTTCTGTACTTTTACCCCAGCTCACAATTTGAATTGGTTTCCAGACCTTGTCTTTATAAAATTATTTTATGTCTGTAATTTTGCTATAATGACTATAAATTTAGGTTGAGGCAAACTGAAATAATTCCACAGCACAATAACTGTTTTCATTTCCACATGGTTTATGTATTCAATAATCATTAGTTGATTTACTGGTTACTTTTGTAAGAAGCTTTTATTGGAAGCACCATTGAGTGTGCCACTGTTTTGCATCAAAGTGAACTGGTTACAGTTGTGTGATCATCTCACAGTTTTGCTTAAGCAGCAAAACATGCTGGGTTTCTTTGGTCCAAAAAATACTCTTTTTTGGGAAATATGGAATACATTAAAATAATATACTGTGTAACCCCCTAAAAATGTGAATTGAAATACTAGGCATTATTAAAAAATGATTTAACATTATTAATTCCTTCATTCTTTCAAGATTTGTTTGTTATAAGTGTTCTACAGTTATAAGTTGGTATTTGCTGATGACAGGAGTTCTGCCTCTGTACTTTGCTCCTGGTACTTAGTGATTTATTTTAGACATATGAGTAGTTGAGCATTTATTGAAATCTGTGACCTTATTTACCTTTTATTTTATAGAACACTATTGAACTAGATAGCAGTAGTGAGACTTAAGCCAATGAGGCTTGATTTTTAAGTTATTTTAAGGCTTTGCACCAGGTTGACAGCATAAAATTACATTTATATTTACTTTCACTGAACATTCATAATCAAGAAGAGGCATAATAATCTGCCTTCAGTTGAAATGTAAATTGTGAGGTCTGTATTTTAGTATATGTGAATGTATGTATATTTATACAGAGACAAATTTAAAAGCAATCTTAAAGTGATTTCCACTTGTGCAGATATTTTCCACTTGAAAACATTTCTGTTTTTTTTTTTTACATAATGTCAGAATATCATAAAAATTATATTTCAGGGAGTAGTCTTTATGAATATGTGAGTAAGAGAGCAGAAGTATGTGCGTTCTCAAGACACAAATTTGTATTGCTATCATCAGTATTCTTGTATTTGAAGCTATATTCTCATGTGCTTCCAAGAGTGTTTTCCATAATGTATATATACAAATTGAATCTGATGGGGAAGTTACATTGTAAACCACCAAACTAATTCGTGCAATATGGAAGTCACCTAATAACTCAACCAATATTTTTCAGTGATTAAAAGAAGTAAAATATATCTTTATCTATGGGGTTTTTTTTATTTCCTCAACTCTGCATTTCTGAGTTTTATGTCTTTATGTAAACACCAAATATCTTTTTTTTTTTTCTTAAATATATTGTCTCATTTTGAAATTTCCAGTCACTATTGGATGTTCTCAGCATGGTGGAAATGAAAATCCAGGTTTGACATTCTTTATCTCTTGAAGATCCAGAAAATATAAATATTTACTGGTACAGCACACAGAAAAAAAAATTAACTGTCTTTAATACTATTTCTATTTATTTTGCAGTTTAATAATAATGCTCAGAATGTCAGTTGCTTTAATCATCTTGTGCAAGCTAATGTGAGGAACAAGAAGAAACTGAAAGAAGCCGTCTATAAAATCTCTGCTAAAGGAATTACAGATTACAAAAAAGGTTTTAGCTACGCTTTTGAACAGCTGCTAAATGTAAGTATTTAAGTAAGATCTCTGTGCTGTCAAGTGAAGAAGAACTTGAATGTTCAGATGGCCACTGCATGCTCCTTCATTGTGTAACTGAGTGGTAGGAGTGCAAACCTCTATTCAGCAAGTAAATTTATCCCAGCAATGTTTTTTTCATTGCACGTTCCCCAGCAGGTTGCTAAGACTTTGGAATTAATTTTGTTTCTAATCTGTTGTACTGTTTTACTTCATTCATTCAGCTGGTTTTTCATTTAACATGTGATTCACTTGCAGTAGTAGTTGACTTGCAGTAAATTTTAATACTGAAAGATCTATGTCACTGTGCTATTATTTGAATTTTACCACATCATCTCCTAGAAGTGCTTAGTTAACCTACGATTTCGCACTTGTTAGAAGTTGTAAATACTTTACCATGGTTTGAGCAAGAGAGAGGGGAGGAAATGAGTTAGTTAACAGAGGAATACTAGGCACCTGGTGATGACTAAAGAGTAGTAGTTACTCACTGAGAGTATTCTAATTCCTTTCTCTTTCTCATGTATAAAAATAGTAATTTCTTCAAAAATTAAATGCATTATTTCCATGTTTTAAATACATTGTACTTTCTAATTTTCACCCAGGCACTAGCTTTTTGAATAGCATTTTTTCCCATTTACCACAAATGTTTGGGGTTTATTAGTAAATTTTAAATGGTTCATGTAGCTGTTTAAAAAAATAGTTCTACTTCTCACCTTCATGAAGATGGAATATTATATCTTAAAGCTTAGTGGAGATAAAGCTGTATCACTTTGCAGCAGGTAAGGATATAGCTTAACAAATAAGAAATTTATTCTTATCCTTAGTGTTTTTGTAATTTTTTTCTTGTTGTTGTTGTTGTTGTTTTTACTTTAGTTTTTTCCTAATCTGCCACATTCTGAACTTCAGGATGCTTCCCTGACATTGAATATGCAGTTTAAGGCTAGATCTGATGATAAAAAGTCTAAGCTTGTTAAATTTTAAAGGAGGAAAAGAAAATGCACTGTTGTCATGGGACAATCAGTGTTCAGATTGGCAGAGGGGATTGGTGGGGAAATGAGTGGGTGTCCTCTGATGGTTGTATAAAACCACAAACAATATTTTGAAGTCTGCTGGACATTTTTGGACCAGGCTGGATGGCATTTCCCCCTTTTCTGCACCTTTTGACATCTTATGCAGCGGGAACCAGGAAGACAAGACATTTTGCCAAATATGTTCCTCATAACATTTCTATTTGCTTAAAATCATGGATTACATTTGGTGCAGCACCAGATACATACTTTGTGTACAGGCAACAGTAAGAAAAGCTGAACACAGGGCAAGCCTCAAAATGGACTTTTTTGTAGGACTAAAGTATTACTTAAAAAATAATTGGAGATCAGTGTCATACTGGGACCATCTCTTTTGTAGCTGGAGCCAGAAGTGTGATTAGCCTCTCATGACCTCTGCAAGACTGGAAGTTGGACATTGTGGATTGCGCAAGGTTCTCACCCTCTCCAAATATTGGCAAACCCATTTAGAAGGAAGAATAAAGGGCTGGTGATGGGTTTAGCCCTATATTCTGGTGAAAAGACAATATAATATGGTGATATAATACAGGCTTAAGTAAATAATAAGAAATATGCTTTGGAATAGCTTCCAGTTGCATATTTATGAATTCAAATTGTCCAATTGCTCTAAGGCCCATATAAATTCAGTATTGCTCAAATTTTTAAAATAATTTTGTGGGTACTGTTTCTGGATGACAATTATTTCAAACAATTTTCCAGAATACAAAAGTAATGTTTCTCTTGTACCATGAAAAAAGTGCTGTCTGATGCGTTGCTAAATGGAAATAGACACTGAAGATTTTTCAACATACTAATTCAATTTGTTAGAAATAATCTGGATTCCATATTTTTTTATGCAGAATTTTCCCATTATTTTTTGTTACATTAACTTGCTATTTCTTTGAGAATCATAATACTTCAGCTGCAACAGTTCAGGAGTATTTTCTTTTTTCCCCCTCATACTGTAACATCTATGATTTCTCAAAGAAGAAACACTGAAAAATGCATTCCTAAAGTGACATGTCACAAGGTATAATTGTAACCTGCCACTTAAAGAGTTAATTTTAAAGACGTGAAACTTTTTTTTGTTTTGTATAAAACAAAAACAGTTTTAGACACAGTATAAAATGGATCATGCCTTGCTTGCCTGTTTGAAAGAAAAAAACAAGGCCTATATCAAATAGAAGAGAGAGCTAAAAATTAATGCATAGCTCAATTCCACATGTATTCTCTTGTGGTTTAGGATAAGAAGCTGTTTCTTATCCTGGGGAAGCTCCAGTATGAACAACACATTCCCACTGAGCTGTGGCCCATTGGACAGCTCAGGCAAACTGTTCAGGGAAATGATGAAACTAAGCATCATCTTTTCACAATCTGTTATATATTCACTCTCTGAGCCAGTATCTCTTCATGTTAGTCCAAAGGGAAGAGGGGAAGATGTGTTTTAATTTCTTTGATCCCTTGTAACAGACTAATGGGTTAAATTCATTCATCCATATGTAAATATTTTATGATGGGAGAATAACAGAGTCACAGAATGGCCTGAGATGGAAGGGACCTTAAAGATGATCTGCCATGGACAGGGACACCTTTCACTCGACCAGGGTGCTCAGAGCTTCGTCCAGCCTGGCCTTAACACTTCCAGGGGTGGGGTGATACCATATGATTTGATCTTATTCATGTTCAGGTTTCCAATAATGTTTGGGGGCTAAGATCTTGGATTTTTTCTGGTGGCGTGACTTTACCATGACTAAACACTGTAGTGTAAGTAAATGCCCTTCTGTAAGTGCGAGGAGATAAGAGAAAACTGCTTTTTTCTGATACTGTGTAAGCATATGCTAAGTAAGCCACTAGAAAGTCCTGTTTTAGTCAGTGAAAGCAAAGCCTAGCTCAGGTTCACATTGCTCAGAGCAGTGCTTCTTTCAAAATCACCAGAAAAGTTCCATAATGTGAGCAAATTTCGGTACCTTTCTTTATCCCTCTGATCTTATTTTGGTCTATATATTAAATCACTGTAAATGTAGGTGAATTTCTTTGTTTATGAGGTATCTAACCCTACTTTTATTACTTTTTTAATATCAAGAAGATTGCAGCCCAAAGCAGTATCTTATAAGTTATATTTCATAAGCGAAATATGGTCATAAATTATTTAATTCCAACTGAAACACAGTGTGCTGATGAGGTTGGAGAGAATGTATTGATTTTGGGCAGGTTTTATATGTTGTTACATGTAAGGAAATCTTTGGGCTTGATTTATCTTTTTTTCAAATTTTAAAATTTGAAAGTAGTAATAGTAAGAAAAGAAGTAATTCTTCACTCAATATCGAACTGTCAATACAAATCATCTTCGGGGACTATTTCTTACCCTGTTAATTAAGCTTTATACTTTAGTTTTCTGGCAGCATTGTAGAACTGCAGAGCTGCAATACTGAGAATTATTGGGTGTGTTTGAGGCGATGTTTGAGACTTTGATGTTTCAGTCTCTTGATTGCAGGAATTAGACCAATGAGTAGAATGAAAAGTGGCAGAGGGGAGTGGGATCATGACACCTTTCCAGCCTGGTGACAGTCACTCTGTAGCATCAAATAGTAAAGCAAGGGGGAGCTGGGGACTTGGTAAGGGCAACTCTCCTGTTTATCTTCCTGACTCCAGAGGAAATTCACATAGCAAAATTCAGGCCTGTAGAAGGAGAAGATGAATTTATTTTACTGGATCTCTAAGGCTTTTACTCTGTCACATCCAAACTACTCAGAAGTACCAAAATGTGTCTGGCTGGGACCATTTGGATGCAACACAAAGGGCAAGGAACAGCTGCAAAAGTAATGAGCAATTTGCTTAGACTCGATTCTTAACTTCTAGAGAAAAAAGAAAGGGGAGCCAAAATTCATGCTCACCTTTATTGATCTGGCTGTGGAACAATGTTTTTATTCCTTTGCAAAAAACGCTGCATTTTCCTCCAGGGCTTTACTAGTTACTTTGATGAATTAGGAGTCAAAGGGGCTTCTTAATTCTGTTTCAGGCTTGCTCTCCGGAAATAATGGGACATACTCCATTTTTCAACTCTGAAATGCAATATAGTTGAAAACGTAGGTGATGAAGAGATCTTAATAATCTAGGTGGCCATATCTTGGCTACATGTAAACCTGATTCTAAAATACATTTCTAAAGATTAGCTATTCACTTCAGAGTATTAATAATTTTTAAAAAACAATATGAAAGAATTAAAGACTTGGAAGATGAAGCCCATTATAAGGAAATATGACAACAATAGCAAATAAAAAAATATTTAAAACCTTATAAGGTGGATATCCTACAGGAAGTCTAAATTGACAGAGTTTTTATTCAGGTGGTCAGTGAGCTGGAAACCTTTTGTGAGTAGGAAAAAAAAAAAGCATATTCAGTAATTCATTACAGGGTCATTGTTTCCCCAGTTTCCACAAGGAAACTAAGGATAAGGGGAAAAAAAAAAAGTAAGAATGAGAAAAGAGTAAAAATGTTTAGAGATCCTCACTGTGAAAGTCTCCTGCAGAACATCTGTCGAGGGACACTGTGGGGTTGATGTGATGGATATGAGTAAAAGATCTCTCCTCGTGTTTGTGGACATGAAAGGAACCTCCACATCCCTGTTCCACTCTGTTGGGCCAGACTCATATTTAAGTCTCATGCAACAGAAAAGTGTGTTTATTTTATTTTGTTTTATTTTTCATTCAGAAGGGGGTATTGAGTAAAATTCTAAAAGATTTTTTAAGTTTTGACATTACCATGTTAAAGTAGTAAGCATGTAGCTCTAAAAGCCATCAAATATAACAGTTGTTATTCCTTATAGCCTGAAATATAAAACCTCTTCTGTTTGTATCTCCTACAGCACAGTGTCTCCAGAGCTAACTGCAATAAGATTATTATGTTGTTTACTGATGGTGGTGAAGAAAGAGCACAAGAAATTTTCCACAAATATAATGAAGACAAAAAAGTAAGTGATATATGAAAAATTTTACTGTATAAAATGCAACAGCATGAAGAGGAATATATAAATATGGAAGTGAAAGCATATTTGGTTTATGTATAAAATGCTTTTAAAAAAACTTATTAGTATTGATCCTTAGGACATTTAAAGCTTTTTCAATCTATAATATTTATTTGAAAAATCATAAAATATATTTAATATTTTACAAGTTATGACTCATTGGTCTCAGGTGATGCAGAAGTATACCATAATCCATAAAGAACTCGACTTTCTATTGACGTTTTTCTTGCATTAGTAATCTCTGAATTACCCAGCAGAAACCTAGGTAGTTAAATTATATGATATATATGTGTATCTCTGTCTCCCCGCTGCAAATATCTTCTATGTGCTCTCATTGTTTGCCAGGCAAAGGCAAAATGAGAACTCAAGGTTAGAATCTGAATTTGAATAGATTTGGGCTTGGACAAACCCACATTTTTCCCAGTGAGGCTAATTATATCTTTGAATGTTTTAGCAAAAAGTGGGATGGCTTTCTGCTGATGAAATTTGATCTGTGGTTCAAACAGAATTACGGGTCTGACACAAGAACCCCTGGATGAGTTCTGTTGTTTAGATTAAATTGGATTATTAGCTGTGCTGGTTTTGAGTTTAATCTTTGAATCTAATCAAACTTCTGGTCTGGCTTTTGCATACTTAAAGATTTAAAAATGCATGTGTGTGCATGAAATATAGCAGCTTTTAAAGTTGTCTCCTACTAAATTCCAGTACAAAAAACCATTGTTTATTATTATTAGAAGATTAATCACATTCTAAAAAGAAATGGAATATGAGCTGGATTCACACTGCAACTAAGAATTTACCTTTTCTAGTGCTTGGGGTTGTGCTTGTATCTATGGGATTTTGTGAGCTGTTTTTCGTTTTGTTTTCAAAAAAGCAGCTAAAAGTTAGAACATGATTCATGAAGGCACTTTAACAGTTGCCATGAAAGTATATGCATAAGGCAGTGAAAGTATTTGGTTGGAAATCCTCATGTGTTTGAATTAATCCTTTCAAAAGTAGAACTGGAAATGCAATGCCGAATTTATATCTCGATCAGTGGTTCAATCACTGACCTTGAATAATAATTTTGTGGCTGCTTTATAGTACTGTTTCAAATAGAATAATATGGTGGGGTTTAGTTAATCTTTTGTCTGAGTTGAAAGTACTTTTTAAACTGGCAATTAGAAGAGAGAAAGGAAATCGTAGCCTTGTACTGGCTGTACTCTGAAAATATATGCAGAGATTCCTCTTCAAATTTGGATGTGGTAGCTTTTATCATGTTACAACAACCATCAGCTATAGAAAATACATGCATAAGGGGAAGATATATGATTGATTCCTTTTTTTTTTTTCATTTAATTTGCTGTGTTAGGTGGAAAGTGTAGTAAAATATTCAGTTCAAACAACAAAACAGATTTGGAGTGCCAGGATTTGTGGTCTTGATCATGTCATGCCTGATGGTTGATTATTCTTCAAAGTATAATAAATGAAATGTAGGATTTACTAATTTTAAATGGTTATTTTACTGCAGCATTTAATATTGTAAATTTGCACTGCCAAGGGTTGGGGAGGGTTTATATATACTGTTATATATAAAACATTATACACAGTCACCTTCTTGTTCCCTTGGGTGAAGGAGGGCTTGGGGGTTTTTGTTGTATAAAAAGAATGTATAATGGTGATAATGGTCACTGTGTGTCAGTATATTATCATATATAATTAGTGCAGTGCTGATGCAATGCAAGGCACATTTTCTACACTTTTTTTATGGTCTATGCATCTAAAAGTTAAACTCATACTAAACACTTAGATTTTGTCACTTGTCTAATGAAGTACTGGGCTGCTAGGTATCAGTCCTTACTGGTTTTCTCTAAGGTGACATTGGAATTGCAGTACCAAGTTTAGGCAGGTGTAATTTGAAGGAACATTTGCTTTCTCCTTATCACTGTCAATCAGTAACATTCCTTGTTGTGTTGAAGAGAAGTTTATGGCTGAAGAGCTTCTAATGAGACTGGACCAGAAAATTCTTTTTGAGGAGTCACAATGAAATCTCCAAACACCTTTCATAACATTCTAATACTATTAAAAATAAGACTTATACAAAATATGCTTGTGATAATGCTCTTCTTAGTAAGGCTGCACTTGATTGCAGAATGGTGACATGTGAGGTCTTTTGTTGTTGCTTCTGTATGTAACTTTATATTAGTTCATTATCAGTAGGGAGTAACATTATTGGTAGACACATTCCAATGAAAAATACACATACA
This sequence comes from Vireo altiloquus, assembly GCA_013396875.1. Classification (NCBI taxonomy): domain Eukaryota; kingdom Metazoa; phylum Chordata; class Aves; order Passeriformes; family Vireonidae; genus Vireo; species Vireo altiloquus. The sequence goes on from VZRF01006086.1 coordinate 378,138, forward strand.
CTTCTAATCTTGCTAAGTCATAGTCACAAATATTTTGTTGCCTTCTTAGATGGCAGAGTAGGCTGCTTTCTTATGTTAAATTAGGAGATTTTTAGAGAGATCTGGATATAGTTTCTTTTGTCCTTATTGCAGTTTATTTATAATTTATTTCATAAATATCCAATGAATTTAAGACTGTTTTTATGTTTATCAATTTGTAGAAGGATTATTCAATATAAAGTGTTAAAAAGCTTTCTGTGATTTACAGTAGAAGCAGTTCACCGTATAAATATGTACCAGCATATGTATTTTCTTGCCTGCTCTGCATTTATTTGACCACTTGTCCTTGTGTTTTGCATAAAGCATATAAAAGATGAGTCTTTATTGTCTTATGTCACAGTCAGTCACTTCCCACCTTAGGCACACTATTGTAAACTTACTTTCTTTTTGTTATACAAACAAAAGACCATTTATTCAAATCTATTAATCCTTAGTTTCATCTTCTTGGTGTAAAATCGCTTCATCTCTGTAAGTATTTTCTTTCTCATGTCAGTTAATTTGTAATTCCTTGTCATGAAAGAAGCTTAAGTTTTGGCCCATCCAGTAACATGATTTAGTATACTTGTTTGCAGAGTCCTTGGTGCAACCTTCAAGTTAATTGAACAAGTGCAATAAACAGTTGAAAACTACTAAAACAGCAGCCTAGAATCTAGGGGCTGAAAAATACTCCTTTTGAATCGGGGGGTTTAATCTGCTTGAAATACCATACAGATATATTTAAAATAGTTTTCTCCCTTTATAAACAATTTACAGTACGAATAGGAGGTTATTATAAAACTTATATAACACATATTTGGGGAGGAACATTTTATCGGTTTGAAGAGGAAAATCACAGTTGTGTTTCACCTTTGCATGCCTTTTTCCCTTTATAAAGCCAGATTTTATTGTCACATATTGCAACTTCATCCTGAGCCTGATATTTAAAAATTGGCATGTTTACCTTTATCGTGACATTTGGGGCACTCACATTAAATGTGTAAAATACCACACATGCTCTAAATTTCAGGAATGAGGGTGCTAAATTTCATTTTATTTGCACTCCTCCTACAGATGGCTTCACTGAAGATAGCAATATAAATTTAATTGAAATGTATGCCCCGTAGGTGTTTATAGTGAGAATTTTGAATTCAGGTTGAAAATAGAAAATCACAGTTCTTTGGGGCAAATTTGCCCCTTGGAATCTGTATTTGGAAAGATTGCTCAACTTATGTGAGTAGGAAAAGACCTTAAACATAACTCATGCACTTCTAGTCGTTTGAAGTTTCGTAGCATGATAGAGGTTTGTTTGGGTTGGATGGACTGATGTAACACCCACACAGGCAGGATTGACCCCTCAGGTAGGAGCAGAGCCATTAATTGGGTCTTATGTCTCATTCCCACAGAATTATCTGCCATGATTAATGCAACCTCATTTTGTGTAGATTTTTCTGACAGTATCATTTGAGAAGAAATTATATAAAGAGAAGTATTCCAAAAATTCAGTTCCATTAAGAATATCTGTATGTGGTAGGCATAGAATTGCTACAGTGGTAGAGATCCTATGGGAGAAGGCTGCAACTTGCTGGAACTCCACTGGGGAGATCATAGCTGCCACTGACTTCTTCCAAATGGGACACATTCAGCATGTCAATAGAGTGATAAAATGAAATATTTGTGAGAAAGAACTTGTAAAACTTTCATTTAAGGAAAAAAAGGTCTCCTACTGTCATTACCAGAGGAGGGAACCATTTTCAGTTTCAATCCATTAGAGCATAACTGCTAGTCAATAAAACTAAAATTGAAACTATGTTAATTTAGGCAGTGGTGTTTGAATCGTTCTAGACGAGTGTTATTCCTGACTACAAAGGATCATCGAAGAAGCCCATGACATTTCCACTTTGGGTGGCCATGGAATTCTCATCAGGGGTCAGACTGGCCAAGTATAACTTTATATGGTCACTTACAGAGCTGAAAATAGAAACAAGATCTTTCACAACACTAGTGCCAGCTTTGAATAGAGCTGAACAGCTGTCAGAGTGCACCCCAACAGGTTTTGCATTTCTAAGTGTGTGGTAGACTTGTGACACAGGATATAACACAAAGTAATTAAATTAAGGGTTGAACAAAGCTTCAGCTAGCTGGTAAAACTGGCTCCCAGGCTCCTTTCCTAATCACTTCTGCCTTAAGAATGTGTCACCTTCCAGCTGTTAATTTTAGTTTATTGTATGTTCCATGATATGCACAAATGGTAAACCTAAAATATTCTGGGTGAAACTTGGGTCAGTACTTAAAAATTCCATAATCTATTACTTTTTCTTTCAAAGTAAAAGTGGAAACTGTTATTAGAGTATTCACCAAAGAAGCACCTTATTCTAAATGCAAATTACCTTTTCTTTTACCTCTTAGCTTCACTTATTAATTAAGGGCTTGCAATATACACACTGTCCAAGTTTCTGGATTCCTAACATAAATTAATTCCACTACAATAATGAACTTAAATATTCCATATCAGCAGCCTCCCTCATTTGACACTCATTACCCAAATATGCTTCAGTAATAATGAAGGTGCACAATACTGAGCTGTTTAAGTCTTGAGTGTATAAATCCATGCAATAACAGTTTGGGAGGGAGGGGAATGTTGGTAGGTTTTTTTTTTTTTTTCAGTACAGTATTAGGCACACATTTTTTCCGCATAAACTTAGATTTTGAACCACAATTACCTGATGGTTATGAAACCCTGTTTCCCCACTAGGAATCAGAGTTCAGTGACTTTTAAGACACTCTTTTTCAAAAATATCTATACACTGTTCTTTCATCAGCCATTTTCTAAACATGCTAAGCTACCATGTGCCAATGCCCTGGCAATGCTCTTGGATAACAACAGTCTGCCCACCTTTCCCACACTATCCCTCACTGACCCCTTTATCTTTAGACTAAGTAACATCACCAAGCCTTTCTTGGAGACTTCAATAAGGAAGCAAAATCCATTATATTTCTCCTACATTTTCAATTTTCCATTCAGCTGTTGCATCCCCTGTGCTGTTCTGTGTATGGACACCTGGGTGAGGTTGCTGCAGAGTTAAAAGAAGGGCAGCAAACAGTGCTGAGAGAGAGTTCTTTTAGGAAGAGCAGGGCAGAGAGGGGGTTCTTGTAGGAACAGCTGCATGCAGAAGAATCTTCTCATGTGTCTGCACACACATCTCCCTGTTCATGTGGGTTTCTCTTTGTGCTGGTGTTTCATTATGAGCATGATTCTGGGTTGCCAGTGACATTTTTATCTTCTGTGCAAGATAAAAATCCACGTGGAGGTGTTGAGAACTGCAGAAGACTAATTAAAGTTTTAATATAGCTTTGTTGAAAAGTAACCTTATCGGTCTTATTAAAGTCATGTGTATCTGTTACATAAAACCCAACTGGCAGCTTGTTTCCTTCAAATTTGGCATGGAGGAGGCTATTTGATACTTCTATTTTTGTTGATCTTCAATTCCAAACACTGCAGTAATAGCAATTGATTCTGTGTATCACATCGAGGTTGATGCTGCAGATGGCATGAAATGATTAATCAAGGCAACAAGGATAGAATATCAGTTAAGATAGAAAGCACATTATGTTTGTTTTGGGACAAATGCAAGAGAGTCGGACTGCATTTTGCTTATTTATACAAACAAAATGCTACATATGGCATAGCTGGTTGAGGCTAGACATCAGAGGGTGCATCCTGTCTCAGCTTCCCTATATATTAACTGTGCATTCATTCCTGTGAATTTGCAGTTGCTCTGAAATGCTATTTGATTTGATTATGTTCTTCTGCAATTCAAGAATTGGAGGTCTGGAACTTTCTGCAGTGAACCTTTTAATACATAGGCCATGCCTAATGATGTTTATGTAACCTTTTCTTTAAAGTATCCAGTTCCACAGCTTCCTTAAGTATTTACATTCTTCTCTTTCAGCAGCTACCTGTTTAGAAAGCTTTCCTAGATTTCCGTAAGACAAAGTAGGCTTAGAGGGTTTAGGGTTTTGTTTTGTTTTTTTTTTTTTTCCTTTATATTTTACATTCTTCAATAAGAAGAATTAAACCTCATCATGATTTCACTTTTCATTTTAGGAAACAATTTCTATGTTAAAATTTTCATCCAAGTTTTCTCTCCAGCTTTTGTCTTTTCAACTAAACAAGCTAATTTCTTTCATCAAATGTATATCCTCGATTATTTTCATTCTTTATTCTTTACATCCCTTTTGTATAAAAAGGCACGTGGTCTCTGCCTTTCTTAAACCATGCTCTTGAACATGAAAGATAAGTGGTATCAAGAGAACAGAGAATTTTCTAAATTTTTTTCTTTAATGTATGTCAGCACTTAGGTAAATATATCATAGAGCATAATTTACCACTTTGGAACTGTGTTGTATTATATTTTAATCCTTCATTCTTTAATTTATCTTCCTACACTACTCACTCACCTAGCTACTTCTTTTTGTTTGTTGGAGTCTTCCTCTTATCCTATGAAACCTTCCTTTCCTTGTAATAAAAATCACTTCTTGATCTCTCACTCAAAATATTTTCTTTCTCCTATGTTTACAGATAATTTTGCCTTAAAATTCAGAAATAAATTAACTGTTCTTAGCATCTTCTTGAATAAGAAATTTTCCTAACCTACTACAAGATATTATTATTGTAAGATATTATTATAACCTGCTACAATATATTATATTATGTCTCACATTATAAGTTTTATTAGCATGACTTTATATATTTACGGTTATAAATATTTTTTCTCTGCTTCTGGTGTTTATTAAGAGAAGTGCAATAAGTAAGTAAAAACTGACTGTAATGAGTCAGTTACAGAAAACAGAGACAGAGAAGATTTAAGTTGTTTTACTGTAAGGGCCACGTAAGAGTAGCTCACATTTCCTATTCATTTAAAAATACAAAGACTGAATAAGATTTAAAATTTAGGAATTGTTTTCTGCAGATAGAGAAACCAAAAAGGATGCAAGAAAAAAAATTAATATGATTATGAAGATTAAGAGATGCTTTTATGTAAAACTGCCCATTATATAGTCACAATTCTGACATGTGTTCACTGAGTCTAGAGTTTTCCAAAAGTTAGCTTTACAACAATCCTGACATTTTTGTATTCGCTGAGTCTAGTCTTTTCCAAAGGTTAACTTTACAACATTAGTTTAAAAATGCAACTTTCTGGAAGAAACTGCAGAATTTGTCCTCTTAAAGAATATGCAACATACATAGCCACATAGAATATGCAATGTAACTAAGCTAGCACAACTGAATGTATTTTTAAAAAGAATTAACTATTATTAAGTGGCTTCAAAACTTGATAGAAATCTTAGTTTCTAAATGCTGCTTAGCCCACTTCATAGGCAGCTGTTGAGCATTTGTCTGTTAGTAGTTGGAAAGATTTGCCAATGTACAGGTGGAAAAAGTGGACAGAAAGATGTAGAGCAGAGAATAAGAATCTCTTTAGGGGTCATGAGAATAAGGGAGCAGGTGAAACAAGCAGATGATGGCACAAGGTGTATGCATGCACTAGCCCAAACAGATGACAGGTTAAGAAGGAAATAAAAATTTCAGAAAACAAAGTTACAGTCCATTTGGATAGCAAGAAATATGTCCTTATGAGAAGTGAGAGTGCAAGTGTAGGTGAACTGTTTATTTCACCCAGGCAAGTAGAAACCCTGTGCAACTTCAATGTAAAGTATTAAAGGTTGATGCAGATGTTGTAAGGGAGGATTGCTTTTCAGAAGAGAACTTCGGCACATGAGATGCAGGAGCTCTGTTTGAGAAGTCTTATCAAGAGTAAGTACTACTAAATGTCACTTAGAAGGTCTTTTTCTAAATCATTTTGCAAATAAAAAAAAAACAAACCACTTTATTTTGACAAAAGGCAAGGAAAAAAGTCATCTTACGAGTAGGAAATGAGTATTCTGGCAAATAGAAAATACCCCAGTCTCTACTTAGAAAGTGACTTAGGTTCCGAATCCTGATTAATCTGAAAGAAAAGGCTAAAATCTACTCTGTCTCCAGAAAGTCACAGTTAGATTTTCAAATCATTTTCACTGTACAGGATAGAATTTAATATGCAGAATTGAATGTGCCATAAGAATAGGTTGTCTTTAAAGAAGAATAAGAAACTGACTTTGCAATCTTACACTTGCATGGTTAGGGAAAATGACATTGAAGTATGAGCTTTGAATTATTTTAAGGTTTTCACAAACATTTTTGTAGGTCTTAGTCTTAAAAAACAGAGAAAAAAAAACCCTTCAAAACAAAAAATTCTCTTATTTTTCGGAAGAGAATCTGTTCCCATATGCAGTCTTTGAATTCATATCATATTATGTGTCTCCATTCTTCTGTTTCTATATTCAACTTCTACTTGAAGTCAGTAATTTCAGTTGAACTCATGTTAGCCTTGTATCAAATTCAAAGTAATGTATTCAGTGTTTACTGAGGCTTAGGTGGGGGTTCTGTCCTTCATAATCTCATCCTAAACAAAAACAAATGCAAACAAAAACATAATTTTAATGGAACATGGACTGCCAGCTGCAAAAAGAATTTTTTTTTTTTTTTTTACAGGGAAGAATTTGGTTTATTTGCAAATCATTTTTTGAAGCTACAACTTTGAATTGTATAGTACGGTCTGACAATTCTGTATTCTCAATTCTACATGCAGACAGAACAATAATCTCAGTGCTTTTTGTTGCAAACTTAGTCTGTAGATGTTATTTCGTTTGAAAACAAAAAACAAAGACAAACCCAAAACCCTCTAAGGCAGTGGTTTTTCTATAATAAATTTCTCTGTAAGAAGCATATTTATAATTAGGGCTGAAGACCTCTTTTTTTCTTATTTCTTTTTCAAAAAAAAGGCTTTGTCAGAAATTATTAAAATTCATTTATATCACATTATAGACTGAAAAACAGCTTATACCTTGTCACCTAAAGTATGATTTATTAGAGTACATTGTCTCTGCTCTTTCAGCCTTTGGGAATGAAAAATTTAGATCTAAATTTACTAAGAACATTCTGGTACAAACTGTTCAATACACAAAGGCTGTAGACACCCCAAAAGGTTGTTTTACCTATGGGTTGAAGGGAGAAATCAATTATATTTTTTTTTCTGAAAATTTAATTTATTTAGCTGATTAGAAGAGAAATGAAAATGCGTATTCAGTGTCTGAGTGAACTGTGTCACGATTAATTTTATGTTTATTATTAACAGCCCATGGGATAGGTGGCAGCTGTCTGTACATATTCGATGCTTCTCATAGACAATCCTGAGATTTCAGGTGCAGTTTGGCAAGAAGTACAATGAGTGGGCATGAACTGCTTAAATTAATCATTAACTGTGCAGGACATCCTCTGTTCCATGACTGCACAGAAGCCTCTGTCTTCCAGCCCTGCCCAGGCACTTGCCAGCTGCTGACAGGAGGCATCGTCACTGCCTGCTCGTGTCAGGAATGGCACATCCTACCTGCAAGCAAAGGCAAGGTCAGGCTGCCCTCAGCACAGTCCTGCGTGCCACTGATAAGTTTCCATCAGTACACAGCAGCTGTTAGGTCTTTCCCACCTAGAAAAGGAAATGGAATCAAACTTGTAGCATTTTCATCCCTTGATCTGCCTTTTGTAAGGCAGACTGAGGATATCATCCTGACCCCAGGTCAGTCGTCAAGAAACAGCATGTGAGCATGGACAAAGTCACCTGTTTGGGTGGCATACCCTTTCTAAAGCTCACTAAATCATTTTTGGTTTGAATTTTCATGTTCCTGTGAGTATCAACCAATTATACTACTGGAAATGAAATTTGTGTAATTGATAATTCCAGACAGGGAGATTTCCTGTAAATGGATTTTGCTGGAAATGAGGGTTTCTGAGGGCCCTTTCCTTTCCCCACCTACTCTTTTCCCTCTTCTAATACAACTCTTTGTCATTTGCAACTGTTAAATTTCAGTCACTTTTCTGTGCTGTACAAGAACTGGAGGAAATGGTAGCAAAAAATCAAGGAAGTAACTATACAAGACTATTTGTGTGGGAAAAAAAAAAGGTAGAGTACGTGATTAAAATTAGTATTTTAAATGGCATATTTAAATATTCCTTCAAATACTTGGATGATATTTGTAATACTTCTTCCCTGGGATTTACAAGGACAATGAAAAAAAAAAAAAGAAAAGAGGGCTTAGTGTCACAATATGAACTGTAAATATCTCTCTAATTAATCCAGTCCTTTCCAGCTGCTCAGCTGCCTCCAAATGTTGTTTTGACTATCAAAGAAATGCCTAAAATGCTTTTAATCCAGAGTACAGTGGGAATTACTTTGTCAACTCCCTTGTTTGGTTCCTGATATGGACCACCAAATTTACAAGGAATTCTCAGAAAAAAAACTGTTTTCTTCAGAGCATGCTAAATGATGAGTGTCAGGGAGAAGCAGCTTAGGGAAAGGAGGAATTTAAGGGTTTTTCATTTCAACAAAGAAAATTTCTTATTAACATTCCCAAAGAAGCAAACAGATCAACCTAGTAAATAGAACATGAGTAGTCAAAGTAAAACATTCAACAGATGAGTTGTTAAAAAGATGACAGTATGTTCTTTATCTGAAGTCTGGGAGACAGGATGAGGAGCTAGAAAATCGCCTGGTGCAACTGAGTGCTGTACAGTGATTTCTGAGGTGGGCCGGGGTGATGAGGACAGCCCTTCTGGTGGAAATCCCAGGAGAAGCAACCAGCATGTCCACAGCCTTTGAGCTAGATCTACAGCCACAAATCTGCAATAATTTATCGGTTTTGACTGAGTTAAACCTGGGAGGTTTTCAGCCTCTGCCAGCTGGCACACTCTGGACAAAGGGCTGGGACTGCTCCTGTGACACCAAAGAAGGGGCAGAGGGAAGGAGCAATGGTTTCTGTGCATGGATGTGGGCTCTGCTGACACAGTTGTTCTTAAGGCTGGAGAGTGGACCAAAGCCCACTTTTTGGCAGGGTTGACATAGGCAAATTGACTCTCAAATGTAAAATTCAACCACATCAATGCGAAGTCCTGCTGGTGTTTTTGAGAGTACAGCCTTTATCTTTCTTATTGCCATTTTTAAGGCTTATGTTTTACAAAGCTAATAAAACAGAACTGATTTATACCCACACCTAGAAAATGTTGAGATCAAAAACTTCACCTCACTTGAGGAGGCTGTGCAGTACAGAGGACACTGTCTCCTCATCATGATGTAATGGTCCAACATTAAGTTATTGTGAGCATACAAAACTGTGCTTGTACTCCTTTGATATTCGTGGCCCGTCAAAGATTATGCCTAAACTCGGTAGAGAATTAAAGGATCATGTAATCAGTGGTCCATTCTATCTAATTACGATCAATTTAGCAGAGGTAGATTAGCAGGTGTCAGCAGGGAATTTATACTTTCATACTTGTAGCTGTGTGGCGGCAGAGGAAGGGGCACCACAGCACAGCCCTTCTCTGAGTGAAGAATGAGATGCTGCAGTTCCACAAGGTGGCACTAAGAAGTTGTAGAACAGCGTGGCTGATTTTTTTGGTTTTTTTTTTTTTTTAGTTCTGTGAGAGTGTTAGTTCTGAAATTTTCAGAATCACTAAAATGGCCTTTTTGGCCATTAGTCTGCTACTAGTAGAAGGTATCCCCATTTTCATGCAGATATGGGGGTTTTTGTGAGGGAACAAAACAAGCTGGGAAAAAAAAATCTTTTCTCATTTTTAGGGCACTTTTATTTTTGAAATTAGCAGAACATATTTCATGTGTACATGACATTCACTTATTACTTCTTCTATGCACCTTTCGTTGTATGCATGTGTTATATGCTCTGGAATAATTCTCAGTTGTTAATTCCTTTCCTTACAACTACACTATGCATCAGTATTCTGGATACTATTTTCCCAATATATTAATGCCATTAAATGATTTGGGACCCATATTATCAGCATAGAATAATACCCAAGAAAGTGAGATTCTCCAATAATCTCCTGATATGCAACAAGCATAATTTTTATTTTAAGATAGAAGAAGGGTTAGCATTAGATTGTAATGTGAGCTAATTTTTAGAGTGTCATTATTTCTTTTTGTTATTAGGCTATAATTACACAGACTATAATTAGACTGTGAATTAATAAGCTAGCATTGCAGTTTGAAGTTTGAGGTTGAATTGTAGTGAATGAAAGATTAATGATAGGGAAGATTGCAAATACACATGGAAAGCTTGGAAGAAATAATTTGCTGTGAATAAATGTCTAAAATAGTATTTCCAAGGACTTGCTCTATTTGTCTTTAAACAAGTGCCTCAGTTAAAAAATTTTTCCTTTAGTTTCAAGGTGACACTTGCATAGTTAGATGCCTTGCTGAATCAGAGTATAGAGGGTCATTTATGGAAACACCTGAGTAGTGTCAAACGGATTTTTAAATCATACAGATTAATACTTTTTTCATGGCTGTAAATTCAAAGATGTCCAGCCTGAAATTATCCTTGCATTTAAGTATTTGAGAACTAAATTCTTCTTCTCATTGTTTCACGTGTGAGTTTTTCTTCCCAGTTACCCCACGTCTACACATATTTTTGGACAGTACCCACAGCAAGGGACGGATCCTAATGTACTCATAAATGTCAAAAATATAACTTGATACATTTCTGCTGGTGTATCATGCCTTTCTTTTTATTTCCTAATTTGACATAAAATTGTGAATTCTGCTTTCTGAGTTCTAGACCTTTCAAACTTCACAACCTTGGCACCTGACTAGTGTCATACCCTGCTGCTTAGGTCATCTCTGTTTCTTTTTCCCCATTGATATTAGGGGCAAAATGCATCAGCAGCCTGACAGTTACATACAAAAGCCTGAATCTCCAACTTTTAAACTTCCTTGAGCCTGGCATTCAAAGCAGGGGAAGTTACGAATGTGCTCAAACTGAGAATCATGAACTCATCCCTCTTTTGTGCAAGTACTGAACTTTCATTTATAAGTTTAGAGGCTCCAATGTCCCAGTAATTTTGAAAAGCTGAGCCTTAGGGCTCTGTCACAAGAAAACCAGCTTTACTCGTAGGAGTGAACCAGACAGCTCTGTCCATACTGATACGAGATCCAGGGCCAGGGTGCAGGCTGGAGAAATGTCCACAGTTATCCATAATTGTAATTGTTAACACACCCAACAGTATGGTTCCTGGCCTGTGGTAGTCAATTCTTTTAGCCATGTCAGTGTTCAGTTCAGGGATAGCATGAGCCAGGGCTTATTCCCAAAAACTTCTATAATGAGATGACCCGAAGTGGGGGGCAGGCAGGGAGGGAGGATGGCACCGTGGTGTAGCCATAGAGATGTGAGCCATGCTGTGCCACTTGCCCTCGTGGCCTGAGAGAGAAAATGGGTTATGTCCCATTTTATGTAATGCATAAAAGAAGGCTTAAGGGATCCTAAAACTGTCCTCTAGCACATCGTTGTGAGTCTTGCCCCTGCTGTTAAACTCAGAACTTCTATTTCTCTTCTCTCAGCGCTTACTAGGGAAAAAAAAAAAAAAAAAGAAAAAGAAAAAAAGAAAAGAAATTGCTTTACATTTACAGCTCTAACCCACATGGTTCAGGACCGTGTCCCTGGAAGTCCTGAACTGAGCAGTTCAACATGACAGATTATTAGGCAGAATTTAGGTGAAACCTAAATCTGTACGCTGCATTTGGTGTATCCTATTGCCCAATCCTAGGTGGTTTCCTGATTAGTATATTGTGTTTTCACATCATGCTCTGAAGTTCTGTTCTCAGTTCAAATCAGTCATAAATGTTTTTTGTCTCGGTTAACTTACAGCAGAATCCAAAATCATCTTTAAATTTCTGTCCACAGATGTAAAAATATAAGGAAAAAAATGCAGTCACAGTTTTAGCTGGGCCAGCTTGAAAACCACATATCTCCCTGACCTATGGCACAAAACACAAAAATGGTTAAGTGCTTTACAAGCTATACTTACAAGGGATTTAGAAGACAGAATGCATAATGGAAGAGAGAAAAGCAGTTTTATTTTATGCAGAATGACAAGCTTCTCATGTTATCCTTTCATTTCAGAAGTGTAACTATTAAATAATAAACTGCAAACACTTTTTCCTCATATCTGGTAATCTGTAAACCCATTAGTGGGAAAGATAATTTCCTGGATCATGCTGGAATTACTGATTTTATTCCTGTTTATCAGGTCCTTGTTGTATAGTAGAAAAGATTATCTGTAAATCTCTACCTGCAACTATAAAGGCCAGAGTAAAATGTTCTGAAATCTTACTGTCATTGTGAGAATCAAAGTTGAATGATTTGATGAGCGCAGTTTTTTGACACAGTCAGTTTGTTTATTTAGTGGTAGAGAAAGATGCACTCTTTCTCTTTTTACATGCTAGGCATAAAATGACAGGATTCATCTTGCCTACATCCAATTGAGTGAATTAATTGTATAGCTCTCTTGGTATCTGATAAAATAAACATATACATCTCCAAAGGTCAGTTAATCTTTTCCTAAACAGAGAAATGAAGAGATGCACACAAATTATTTTTGAGAGCTCTCTTGTTCCAGTAGCACAGAATGCAAGAGAAATCATTTATCTGTCAAAAAATGTACATTACTTCCACTCTGAGCTGCATGCAGAGTGGTGGCTGTGCTTGCAGGGCTATGACAGGGGAGTTAGAATGAGATGATCATCAAGGTCTCTTCCAGCCAAAACATTCAGTGAGTCTACATTGCCTACACATATATGCAGTACCCTAAACAGCAAGTGCTTTGTGTTTAATTACCCCTTTGAATTAACTTCAGTCAAGCCTTAATTTTCTGTAATACTCATAACATGATATACCCAAAGGAAGCATCTAATTTAATCTTTTTTAATTTTATTCCAATAGCAAAATGAAGAAATAAAATAGGTAAAAGGCAAATGAGATCTGTAGGGAAAGCAGCCTTTTCATGGGTACCTCTTCATTTTTGTCTTCATCACAACTCTCTTGAGTGCCGTTGTCCCTTAAAATCTGTAGTAGTCATAATCTTTTTTATTCACCTTGGTGCTTATTATCTTCTTCCATTAGAAAGTAATACAAATAAATAATAAATGAATTCTATAATTAGACCACTATATTTCCTTCAACACAGTACTTCTTCTCTTTTTGTAGCATTCTTTTCTGTCTATGACTTCTTCTTGTTAGGAGTTGGATTTTTGCATGTATTCCTTTGATGTCCTTCGTAGGTTCCCAGGATAAGCCAGGTTGCCTGCAGAGGTCTCTAGTCCAATCTCAGGTCTAAGATCAAGCCAGGTTGTTCACAGCCATATCCAGTCTGGTGTTTAAACCCCCCAAGGAGGCAGATTGACAGCCTCACTGGGCAGCCTGTGTCACTCATTGTCTGGATGTCCTCATGTTAATTCTACACCTGTTTTGTTGCTAATTAGTACATTCTCTACTATATACTGTAAATTATTAATGCAAAGAATAAAATATATTTTTTTTTATTTTCTCTCTAAGGTTAGTCTCAGTGAGGAAAATGCAGAGAATTAGTTTTAAACTCCCTGTGGTAAAAATTAGGACTTTTGTATTTCAGAAAAATTCTGAGACAGTGCCTGAATGGGCTGGCAGAGGAGGCTGGTGCCCATCCCTAGTTCTTCTCAATTCTAAAGATATAAGTTTTCTAGGAGTTCTTTACTTTTAATAGACCCATTGAATAGCAGAAGGCGTGACAGGTCCTATTTGTTTTTCTTATTTTTCCATTGGTTTTTGCTGCTTTGGAAGTTATGTTTCTTTATGAAGAGAATAAATAGATCTGCCTTGAGCCAAGGTTGCCCTTTCCCTGAAATGGGTTGGGGAACACAAATCTCCATCCTCTAGTGAGGGTGGTGGAGAGGAGCTGTCATGGCAAAACCACCCAGGAACTGCAGTTTACACAGAACCCAAGAGACTGCACAGAGGCAGAGAGAAGAAATAACCAGGCCTCAGTGGTGGTGGAAAACAACTTCTTGTGATCAAAGACTGCTTGGCAGTTTGCTTCAGCTCAGAAACCCACTGGGTTGGTTGAAATCAAGCTTAAAGGACAGGCAAAGGCAGAGGTGCTTGTACCCATTGTGTCTGATCTAATTACTTCAACTATTCTTAGTCATAAATTCCCTATTAAAAGTAATTAAATGTTTGGGGGGGGTTGGGCTTTGTTGTTTTGTTTTTTTTTTTTAATTCAATTACCTATTTTCTTCTTTGGAGAGATGTCTATAACAAAAACATATAGACAAATACATCTCAGTACTTTGGCTGACTCTGGGTCCTGTCACAGAAAATTTTAGCACAGAGAATGTTTTTTTTTTTTGCTAAAATTGGCTTGTTTAATTTGACTTGCTGACTCATTTTTCCAGCTGGTCTGTCATTCTACTCAATTCCAGATGAGGCAATAGGAAAAAGAATACTCTTTTGAATATCCCACCCTCTTGCCAAACCAAGTAACAATTAAAAACTCCGATTTTCATTGCAGTTCTTTATCTCTGTTAATTATCCAAGGAACACTAAATCAGATATATTGTCGCCTGCTTGTTGTCAATAATTTAAATTCTAGATTCTTTATAGATTTGTTGCAGATTTAACACACTGCTGCTTTTCCCTAAATTACATAGCATTTCGCAACTTGAATCCAATTCAGTGTTTCATTTTTACATTTGAGATCAAATGCTAGACAGTCCAGTCTAATTGACTCATGTGCACATTTTTCTACACACACAAGAAAACCCACATGACTTGGTAGCTTTTAATCCAAAAGAAGCATCAGGTCTCTCAAGTATCTAATTAGTGACCTTCAGTGGGGTTTTTCCATAGTTTTTGAGAAGAATCTATTCTGAATCAAGTGTTTAGGGGACAATAAACTGGGAGTAGTGTGAGTTCAAAAAGAACAGGCATGCAGTAGGCAGGGACCTTGTGAGCTGAGAGGTGCCAAGATAAAATAACATGGTGGTATTCAGATAGGGAAAAAATAGATGATAATTAAGTAGAAGCAGAAAGATCCCCTAGAGGAATTATAGCTGTCATTTTGTAAAAGAAGTCAAGAATAAAAGGGGGATGGCAAATGTAGTACAGTATTAAATGAGATGTAAACATGTGAGGTGAAGTCATTTTTGCAGTATCAAAACCAATATTTTCAGGGTAATAGAAGGTATTTTTCATCTGTCTTTATCTACATGAACTATGGGAAAAAAATTTACCATCATGCAGGCATAGTCATTCCTATACCTGTCTGTGTAACCAGAAATGTAATTGGCCTGACCTATTAGTAGGGAACGACCCTATATGGAGTGGTCTTAAACTACAAAACAAGCACTTAAATCAGTGCTCAGTGAAGCAGAGTAGTTGCTTTAATTTTGCTTTTAACTGCAGACACAAAGGGACTGTGTGGATAAAGCAAATCAAAACATATTGTTAATTAAAAATGGCATCCAGCACAAAGCTTTGTTCCCCCTTCTTGTGTATAGGGGTCAGGACTAATAAAGTTTCACCGTTTGTTACCTGCTGATGGATGATGTGAAGCTATTCCTACAGCTCTTGGTTAATACTTGAGCTCTGATTATGTGACACAATTGTCTGGTTTTTTGAATTAGTTGGTACTAATTGCACATGCTAAATAATGTGATAAAAATTTGTATAAATAGTCATTAAAAAACTTAGCAATGATCAGTAGTTTACAAGGAGGAGTGTCTGCAATTTTAGAGTGTATTATTTAACAAAAACCTTACTTACTTAAATTAATATTTAACGAATTACCTTCTACTCAGTCACAGCCTGCATGCAAATTAATTGTAATATATATTTTAATTTTAAACATCAAATCCATATAAAGGAATTTGTATTCTGATTTCATGTTGTGATCAGTGATTTGTACATTGAAGTGGTAAAGTTAAAGATCCATACAGAAAGAGATGTCTAAAAAGGAAAAGCTGTGTAACTCTTGAACAGAGGGACATGAATATAGTGAGCAGCTCATTAAAATTGTTGGGAAAAACTTCTCCCAGCTTTTAACAGAAACAATCAAATTTGGATAAAAATATTCAGCCAGAAGCTGAAACACAGTATTTGTATTTTTTCTGTGCCTGGTGAGATTTTTAATATTTTTCAAGCAATACCAGGTTTTGGGTTTAAATTTTTCTCATTCGTATCAGAAAATTTGCATGGAAAATAATTTAAGCTAAAAAGTCTGTTTTCAGTCCAAACTTGGAGAGATTTTGGTGAATTCTGAAGCCATAACTCCTTACAGTTGCTGAGATCGATTGGAGTAGCATTCTGTAAAAAGAACAAAATTATGCTAAAAAACCTCACAGCTTAAAAGAATATCAAGAGCTTAAGATGAAAGATCAGAAGCTTAACCCTTGCATGGAAGTCTGTTGAACTAATTTAGTGGTTCTACATAAAGAAGACTGAGTCTGAGCAAAATGAGAATTTATTTTGTGTAGTATCTGAAAATTTCATATTTAATATCCTAAAAAGTCCTGTTTTGCATTATTTTGAATTCTGCTGCCACACATATTTTCTTTTCAATTCATTGGTAAGCATCTAATATTGATAGATTTTTTCAACTAATTTATCAAAACCTGAAGAGTTATAATTACCACACTAGAATAAAAACCTAAAAATGTAAATGCTTCATGATCACCAATGTAAGACCTTTAAAGTATGGAGGATATGTGAAAGAACATTCTTCTTGATTCTACTTCATGGAAGAAATAATAGGAATACATAAAATACTATAATACATTACCTATTACATCTCTCATATTTATTAATGTGACAGAAACTGGAAAATTCAGAATGTTCTTTTTCTATTCGAATATATGAAAAATCCAGGTATCATTGACTTGAGGGTCACAGCTAATAAATGATTTATAATTGTTACATGCATTGGTTTCTGACTTGCACAGGTACGTGTGTTCACATTTTCTGTTGGTCAACATAATTATGACAAAGGACCCATACAGTGGATGGCCTGTGAAAATAAAGGTACTGTGTCTTTCTTTTAAACTGATCTTCACTTTGGATATCTTTATTCTCTAAAAATTACAGATTTTTTTTAGCTTTATTTTTATATTTATTGTATTAGTTAGTAAAAGCTCCAGAAGTTATTTTATTACATAATATGTACATGAAAAAAGTCACATGTGAACCAGAAACTGGTATATTACTTCTTTATTACTTTATTTAAAACTTTATATTGTACTAAAACTACTGCAGTAGTTTTTATAATAATAAGCCATTATGGTTCAGTTTTGAGAATATTTGTTGTAATAGCCATCTATGTAAAGTTGGAACTGATGACAGATAAGAAATTAGGCAAAGCTGTTTTAAATTAAGCGGTCTGGACAAAGGGATTTTTGTTTGGTTAGTTGGCTGGTTACATTTCTTTCTGTTTTTCTCTAAAACTTACAAGGGACCAGATACTTAGAATTTTTCCCTTTTAAAATGGAAATATCAAAATTATTCTTGCTGTGATTTTTTAGTTTCTGAGAGCATCTTGTATTTTCTATTTTTATGTCGATTTCTTTATGTAGGAAAAAAAGAAAAGTAAAAAAGGTGAAATTAAGGAAGTAAAATGTTTTCTACGTGAAATTTCTACATGAAAAATGTGTTCAGAAACATTTTAAAAGAGTGTGAGAAAGAGATGTCTCAAATATCTTAAAATATAACTGTAGAACATGGCATAAAATAAGAATAGAGATAAATAGAAAATATATAATTTACCAAATATTTGTTCATGTTTTAAATAGAGCAATTTCCAGGCTGACTGAAAATGTTAAAATATTTTACAAATCAGTGAGAAGCAAGAGGTGAGAGGTGAGATAAATTAAAACAGGTCCCAAAAATTAGGACTGTCAGGGAAGGAGATAAAGATATGCTCAGGCACAGAAGAATATCATAAACCAAAGATAAGAGAAAGGCATAGATACAGAAAAAAAAAAAAAAAAAAACAAGACGTAGAAGAATCCACAGCCTGGAGAATAGCATATGTATTAAAACCTCATGAAACTCTTAGTTTGCTGACAAGTCATGCACAAGATACTACAACTTCATGAAAAGTAGATTGTATTGTCAGATAATAACAGAAAATCCACATTTATGTTGTGAATAGAATTTCTTTTTTTTTGCTGAAGTCTTTGTATCTGAAAATACCATGTGCATGTGACCTCCATTGTTTTAAAACAAATGAGGACCAGCTGGTTTAAAACATAACCACCTATGTCGTCTTATTATTGAGGAGATCATAATCTTCCGTCCAAAATTCCTGTGATTATTTTTTTGCACATCCAAAGAAGCAGTTTTATTTCATTTTTCCTTAATTAAAAGATTTTGCATACAGCAAAGGAAATTGCAAATCTCAATACTTTTACTTCTCTAATCCTCTGCCCCTTCCTTTCAATTTGACTTAAAATTTTCTGGACTGAAGATGGATCTCAGTGCCTGGCTTCTTATTATATGGGCAATATTTTAAATATATTAATTCAAACAAATGAGCAATAAAACCAGCAGTGTATTATGGTAAAATGGCATTATTTCTGTTTCAAATTTTAGGTTATTATTATGAAATTCCATCTATTGGAGCCATAAGAATAAACACCCAGGTAAGCAAGTTGGCTAAATCCAGACACAGTTTTAACACACAGAAAGTGGAGTAATATCTGTTGTTGGATATATTTGTTCTTAACCTCTGCTAAAATCAATTCAATTATTAGATACATTACATTAAGAAAACAGAAAAAAAAAAGACTTTCTTTGGCAGACTTGCATGTAGATAATTAAAGGCACAGGACTCTGGGATTATACTGTGTGATCCAAACTGAAGAAGAACAATGTAGACGAAAGAGAAGAAGTCTTCTTTTCAGTAGTCTGAAAGTCCAGGTACTCACATGTCCAGAACAGCAGAGAAATATCATAGCAGTTCTTTGTCCTTCCACTGCCAGGCATGACATTTTTTGGGAGAAATAAGAGTCCTTTTTCGACTTGAATAAGAGCCCTTTGATTCTGTTAAACTCTTCCAGACAGTGTCTGGCAAGAAGTATCCCTAATAAGATCAGACAAGTAGAAAAAGTTGATGACTGAAAAAAGTTTGATGGCATCCACTCCCAAATCAGTCCAGAAATATGACATCTCATAAGATCACCAGCTTTAGCCATACTCACAAACTGAAGGGAGGCAGGAAAAAGAGGTTTTATAACTCTGATTTTTTTTATTCCAATAGCAGTTGTGCAAATTGTTGCTGTAGGAGCTTAACATACCCAGATGTTACACCACTCACCCTCCATTGTCCACTGTTTCTTTTGGGCCGAAGAGTCTGTAATCTGCATGTAATTTCATTATGTCATTAGCAATTAATTTTGGAATAAAAATAGTTGTAATTCTCATTTTGTGAAAAGAGAGTGGTGGTTATGAATGTGTAAGGTCTGTGTGACTGAGACTGAAATACAGGAATTACCTTGTCAGTAAATACTGCAAACTGAAGACTGAATTATTTTGTACTACAATTTTAAGGTAAATAAATGCTCCCCCTGTATTAGTGGTGAATTTTGGTTTCCTTTCTTTCCCTGATTTTTTTTTTTTTTCATTATTGTTTATTTTAATATTGTTTGTGCTCTTTGATCTAATAGTTGCCTTCTGATGAGTTTATTACCCTTTTTGGCAGGAATATCTGGATGTTTTGGGAAGACCAATGGTTTTGGCTGGAGAGCAAGCCAAACAAGTCCAATGGACAAATGTCTATCTGGATGCTCTGGTATGATCTGTATTTATCTCTACTAAAGTAAGAATTTTAGCAAGTCAGTAACTATATGAGTCTGCTTTCCCAATAATCCAGTTTCTTACAGTTCCAAACATGATATTCTTGTGTTTCTAACATTTACACACATCAATACAATGACCTCTAGGAAGAGACCTATTTATAATGTGCTGGTCTTACTTGCACCTAGTATCCTTCTAAGTGTCCTGAAATTCAACAGAGGAAAGCAATTTATCCTCTTCAGACTTTAAAGTGTAGGTCACTGATCTTCTAAACTTAAGGAAAAAAAAAAAAAAAAGAATAAAATAGTTTTCCAGTGCTGTACCTACTGCAGTAAAGGTCATTTGTTATGTTTCTGGTGAGGAATTCTTAGTTTTTCCTCTTTTTTTTTCTCCTTCCAAAGAACATTCCAGGCAGAATGAAATCTATCAGTATTACTTAGTATTTGCACAGATTTTGAGCATGGATCTTTAAGCTATCATGGTTGTTGTAATTGATTGATTGCTTGCTCAAGGTAATGATTTCTTTAATCTTTAATTGGACAGTGTATATAACGGGAAAATGAACAAAAACGTATATGAAATACTTTCTTACTGCTGAATTTATCACTTTGGTCTTGTAAAACAAACATATTCAGGAAACTACAGGAGGAAAAGTATTGTTAGCACCAATCTAATCTCTTGCTCTGGATGACCTTCTGAGCAACAGGGCAAAAATTGCTGCAAAACCGTCGTTTGGAATCACGTATTTATCCTGGTTCACATAGTGATCTAAAGTCATGTCAAAATGCACACCTTCCTGTCAGTCAGCATTACTGTCAAATTTTTATCAACATGAAACTTTTACCGTGAATATACTGAGCACGACACAGAGGAACTAGTTTTTCATTGAAATTTCAATGCCCAGAAGTTCATTAGCCATGTTTTCTTTGTTATTGTTGAGGTAGTTACTGGAAAAATAAAGGATGTGAGGACAAAAATTCTTATGTTCCGTACATATCCTGTCGTAAAGCCAAAGATAAATTTGTGACTAGGGATAGAGACCTGTTTAGTCAAGTAAAATAAGTGACACCGGCAAGCTGTTGTCTGTTGCATTACTTCATATATTCAGTGGGTTCATTCAGTCTTTCCTTCAAGCTTTTCTCTATTCATATGTAATGTATGTGTGTTTGTGAATATGTAATTATGTATACATATATTTGCGTGTGTGCATACACACACACACATATATATATTATATTTAAATAAAGTAGGACAACACAGGGTAGAGTATTGAGGTAAAGCTGAAATTTGTGGACTCATCACAGTTGAGAGCATAAAGGCACAGGTGTATCTAACTCCCTCTGAAGACTTTTCGTGATTCTTGGTTCTAGAAGGTTGTGGGACTAAGTTGTCACACTGGTTTGTTATCTTAAATTCCCTAAAACAATTCCCCTATGTAGGCCTTACAGCTCTCCTGCTTGTGCCTCCCTGGACTTAATCCTATCCTTTGGCTCTTACTGTCCAGTGGCTGTTTTGTGGCCAAGACTAAAGTAATGCAAAGTGTATTACATGAGGCCACATTAGAGCCTAAATTCAGGTTATAAAATTCTGAAGAGGTATTTTTATTTCAGGCTGGCTTTCAAGACTGTCTTTAATAATTTGATGTATTTGTAGCAGTTCACACCTCTTTTCTAGCCCTGCTCCTTCAGATTCTATCACTATGTTGCTCTGCCTTCATTTTCAAGATAATCCCAGAATTTTCAAATACTTTTAGGTTTACCAGTTAGGCATAATTTATTCATAATTATTATGCTCTCTAACTTTACATTTTTTCTTTTTTTTTGGGGGGGGGGGAAGTTGTCTTATTCGCCATACATCCCCCTATTCTTTCATTATGTATCTTTTCAAAGTTTCTTCTAAATAATGCCCTCTATCTTTCTGTACTGTTTCATCCCTATTTCTCTTATTTTCCTACAAAACCCACTTCACTTTGCTTGTAATTCTTCTGACTCTGACCTAATCACCCTTCATTTGATACACAAATTTAAGTTCATGAAGGATGGTTTAAAATTCAGAAAGGTGCTTCTAGACTGGGAAAATGGAGAACAGATTTCACTAGAGCAGATTATATAGTGTTCTAGCTTTTTTTTTTTTTTTCCCAAATGAAATAAAGGGATATAACTCCACAATAAACTATATAGAAGGAGAGTAAGCATAAACAAAGGGGAAAGATATGAAATAAAACCCAAACAATCACATAAAAAAAGGTAGAAATCTCCCTATGGGCAATTTAGAATGGAAAACAAAACTTTCCTGGCTATCTGAACATAGGGTTTTCTGGATCCTATTTTCAGTATGATTTGTGAATGTTACTAAAGGAAAAACAGACTTCTTATATCTTACTATCCCAAATAAATGCAAATTCCTGGCCTAAGTTGCCTCAGTAACAGAGGAGACTATGCAACTTTGCCGAGCTGATGATGGACATTATTGCTCACCACTGAAAAGTAGTGATGATGGAAAAAGTAGTAGTTTTACCTGTTGTATCCTTTCCTTTCCTTTCCTTTCCTTTCCTTTCCTTTCCTTTCCTTTCCTTTCCTTTCCTTTTCTTTCCTTTCCTTTCCTTTCCTTTCCTTTCCTTTCCTTTCCTTTCCTTTCCTTAGTTTTATGCGTAGTGGATACTGTAGCTGCAAACATGTTTTCATAATATTTAGGTGTTTTGAAACTTTTATATCTTAAGTTGTTGCACATTATCTATTTTTAAAAATAGTACATTATTCCCACTAAAATGTGCACACAAAAAATCATAATTTCGAGTTTTCTGTCTATCAAGTCAAGGAAGTAGCATTATTTGCTTTTTTTTTTACAAACTAAAAGTTAGTGTTTGTCTACACTAATTCCTCGATTGTTCTAATATATTATGCCTTAACATTTGCTTTTTAACTGAAAAGTCTTTTTGTCCCTTCTTTGTTGGTTATTTTGTAGGAGCTGGGCCTTGTGATTACAGGAACTCTGCCTGTCTTCAATCTAACAAGGGAACAAAATGGGAAAATCGTAAGCCGTTCCTTCTTGGAAAAAAAAAAAGCATCAGTTAAAATTAAATTAAATTTAATGTTAAATTTCTAGGAAGATGTGTATTTACATAGAGTATTTTGCAGTGTAACTGTCTTGTATATCAGAAACAAAGGGGACATTTTACCCTTTTATCATTCCGAGTTTCAGGGTGTGAAATTGCAGTGGGATGCATTAAGTGCTCAATAGACGGGAAGTAGATGATGATAATATTTAGACCTTTCCAAGAAACAATGTCCAGATAAATTTCTAACAAACTCAATGCATTAAGTGCTCAATAGATGGGAAGTAGATGATGATATTATTTAGACCTTTCTAAGAAACAATGTCCAGATAAATTTCTAACAAAATCAGTGCTCAATAGATGGGAAGTAGATGATGATATTATTTAGACCTTTCTAAGAAACAATGTCCAGATAAATTTCTAACGAATGTCTGAGGCTATGACATTTCAGGGTAAAAGGAAGTGATGTAGAGAATATAAATTAGTTGGTTTTAATGATAACAGAAAAGAGCACTGTATACTTAGATTAAATTCTAAGTGTTAAATAAATATAATGGCCCATCCCTATTACTGTTTGACAGGAAATCTGTTTGTGCCCTCTTCACAAAAATCAAAAAACAGGGGAATGTGCTTTACAATGTGTGGTAAAATACTGTATTTTCAGTGTACTCATGTTCATTCAGGTCAAAATATACAGAAATTTAGACAAAATATTCTTTGATTCAATTTCTCAGGTATTACATAGACTCAGAATTAGTCAATGAGGGTTTGATCACTGCCATTTCTTTAGTTTACTTTCAGAATAGTTTCCTTTCTTAGTTTCCTTTTAAAAACAAAGCAATAAACCAAAAAAGTTTGGTTTATTGCTTTGTTTTTAAACCTTACAAGACAATGCCTGGAATCAGCTGAGTCTACTGTCAAAGTGACAGACTACTGATTATCAAGGGCTGGCTTTCTGAGAATTAAAACAGACGTGATCTAATACACAGCAGCAAGAAGAGAATTTGAATCTGCTCAATTTATACCTCTACCTGAATTTATTTACAGGCTGCAAGATACCTCCCCCATAAATTTTACAAATTTATTTAATATGGAGAAGGGATTCAGGTGACACCATGTAAATGACTGCCCTCCTTTTCTGTAGTAGGAAAATAAATTACAAGTGAAATAAATGTAGTGCCTGAGTCCCTGATTTCAAATGCTTATATGCACTGGGGGTTTTATTGTCAGAATATTTTTCATTCATCATTATACCATAGCCCAAAGAGTTAATTGTTTTGAGGTCTCACCAATTTCCCAGCATGCAAAGTAGCTCTGTGTTGTGGCTAGTAGTTTAGTATTTACATAACTGGCAATATTATTGCATCACATTTGCTTGCATCTGTTTTGTTCTTACATATATTGTTTATTCATCCCAAAAAGTATTCATCTTGAGAAACAATCTTCATACTCTACACTAAATTCTGAATTTATTAAATTTTATTTTGGATAATTTTGACATTATTTAAAATATTTAGAATAGACACATGACTAAATAGGCAACTTCTCAAATGTATCTGTCAAACAAGCACAAATTTACTGACTGTTGCAGTAATTCTGCATTGTAAATCCATCAAATATGTACTAATATCTTGTAATTTCACCAGAATCAGCTGATTCTTGGAGTAATGGGGGTTGATGTCTCTTTGGAGGACATAAAAAAGCTGACACCCCGATTTACGGTAAGCTGTTTGCATTGGTGGTTTCTCATGCATGATTTATGGGTGATTTCTGTGCATGCTCTTTCATACGTCATACAGAAATGACTGGATTTGAGTCAAAATATCAGCGGGCTTCTTTTCATATATTCTTTTCCATTGTTTTACATTTTCTGGTGGTTTGCTCTCCGGCCGTGTATGTGTGATTTGTCCATCAGAATGCACTCTATAAAAGTCAGTTTTTACATTGGGGGATATATTTTTATCTCCTGTATCTTAAGGCACTGCTCTTTAGTTGAGTGTTTTATTCTTAATGTAAGGTAAACAATCATTTCATCTGAGTAATACTTTTCATTTATCTAGGACAGCTCTTTATAGAAAATTTCTTTAATGTAGGTGTCTATCTGTACTCTATACAACTGATTTATTTATGTAATAGACACCTAGCTGTGGAATTTCTATGAAAATACTGTGGAAAACAACGGCTGAGGAAGAAAAGGAACATCACAAATTCGACTGAAGGCAGATGAAAAGTCCTGCAAATAGAATGGAATAATCTCACACCACGGCTCAGGCTGGGACAGACTGTCTCAGAGGGCAGGAAAGGGCCTGGGAGCCGTGGTGGAGGACATGTAGAACATGAGTTAGCAGTGTGCCCTGGTGGTATAAACCAGCTGTGTGGTGAATACCTGCAGCAGGAGAACACTGGCATTTGATCTCCTCAGTATAGGAAACACACTGAGGCCCAGTGCAGAGCCACCAAGTTGGGCAAGGGTCTGCAGGACACAGCAAGGAGCTGAGAGAGAGATGGGTTTAGGCTGAGGAAGGTCAACCTAATGGGTGACCTAATGGGAATTGTGGAGAAAATGGACCTCGACATTGCCTCAACAGGACAATATAAACATAGGTGTGGCAATGGAAATTCCAACTGGAATTAAGGAAAAAAGAGGGTAGGCTGCCCACAGAGGTTGTGGAATTGCCACTGGAGGTATACAAAGTTGGACTTTATTTTGAAGTTAGCTTTGCTTTCACTGAAGGGTTGTACCAGCTGACCTTCAGAGGTCCCATCAGCCTAAATTATTCCCCAATTTTATGATCCTAAAAGAGTAAATATTAAGAAATTATTTTCTCTGTGTTAATAATCTGGTATTTCATGATGCCTGAGGCACTTTGTTTTCCACAATGTGAGCATTTCTTTAAAACCATTAATTGCTCTTCCTTCATTAGTTAAAACCATATAATGCTGAACTTAATTTCTTTCTTTCAGCTTTGTCCAAATGGATACTATTTTGCAATTGATCCTAATGGGTATGTGCTACTGCATCCAAATCTCCAACCAAAGGTATGAAACACCTTCTAATTTACTTCTCTGAAATAAGGCAATATTGACAGAAAAAATCAGAAGCTAGGATCTGCTGATGGTACCAGAGAGCAATAGTGAAAATCCCCAGTTTTGTGGGTATTAAGAAAATCTGTGGTGAATGCATGGCTTCATCCAAATCCACTATCTTTGGCTTGTATTGAATTTGGTTATCAATAAAATGAAAAAGATGTATATTTTGAATGCACATTTATATATGTGAAGTGTTTCAATACACATATTAATATAAAAACAAGTGGTAGGTGTAACATCATCATGAAAACTATAAAATAATTGTGAAGAATCTTGAAGCAAAGTGAGGAGATTTTGTGCAACTTTTTCGTGATGCTCTCTCATTTAAGAAATTGAAATTTTTGTATTTGCAAAACCAAAGAAATCAGGGGCAAACACAATGTATTTTACTTGAGTTTTTTTTTAATTTTATTTGCTTATTTTCTGTTTACCAGAGCTGAAACCTGATCTGCAGAGTTGGGATAGATTTAGCTGAGCAAAACTTCCCAGAACATTAGATTTTTATTAGTTTAACTTTAGAAAGTTGTTTCATGTTTAAAGATGAAATTTTTATCTAAATATGATTAGGACACAACTGTCTTCAAATTTTAGGAAAATAGAAACCAAATATTTCAGTTTAGGTCTTCATCCATTAACTGTAGTCCTTACCTTGTGGAGACTCCTACATTATATGTACATTATATGTACATTAAATAACTTGCCTCCCTGACTTTGATGAGAAATTTCAACTTTGATGATTTTTTTTTTCTTCCTGAAATCAGAATTTTGTTCTTGGTTTTAATGAAAGGTTTCTCCATATGAAACAATCTTATGTTTAGTGGACTTTTTGAAAATTCTTGTATTTTAATTCCATTCGAAACATAGTTTCAGTAAACTTTGTCTCTTGACAATGTTATATTATATAAAAGACAAAGTTACAATAACTTCTTTAACTGTCAAAGAAAGAAGAACAAGTTAAGAATTCATCTACATATTTTAGCAATTAATTTAATTCTTAAGCTGAAAGAAAACAGCTTTGTGAATATTTGAATTAATTTCCTGGTGAAGTAATTAATACATTTGAAATCTTTTGCCAAGTGTGTAACATAACAAGAAAGAAAAAAGTTCTTCTGAAGAAGAGAAAGAATAGCTTGACCATAACTAATAATGAGATATCCCTTTCAATTTATTTTGAAAGACTCTTAAAAGGAAAACTGTGGAAAAGAAGGTTTTTATATAGTCTTCATAACTGAGAAGGACTTCAGTTTCTGGATATCTGCATTGGATTTTCATGTCTTAAAAGAATGAAAGTATTGATTTGATGATTTTTCTTGGTGAATTCTTCAGAGACAAATATCTGTATTATTACTGACACAACCTTTTCTTAATTAGAGGTTATTAGTAATTAGGTGATTGTGATTGGCCTATTTATCTTTCACTTGTATGCAAATTAAACTATCTTTTCATTCACAAGTGTAATGTAAAAAAGAAGCGATGCAATATTCTCATTTTAGGCCTAGTCCTGTGAGAAACTAATGGGTATGGACTCTGTTCATCTCATATGTGCTGTTATCCTGCAGTGTTGCCTCACAACATTGGAGAATAAAAACCTTTGTTAGAAACTCCACTCATCCCAACTAAATCTAGGCAAACTGAGATGGATTATTAGGTTACTAATTGTCATGGTTTTTCTGTGTAGTTTTCTTCTTAAAAGAATATGGAAGTCCAGAGATGCTTTCCCATACTGCTCAAAATTTTGATTTAGAGTATGTTTAAAACAGGATGTTTTATGAGTGATAATTTTTATGTTGTAGAAACATGTCTAAATGTAATATTGAGCATTTGCATTATTATTGTTATTGTCGTTATTAACAGTTACACAGACTAGACTTTTTCAATCACAGTTTGTGTGGGGTGGTGCATGCTATTCAGACTGATACCAGAACTGCAGTTTAAAACTAAGGTACACAACAAAGACAGATGTATTTAGAATTCATGGACTTTCTTTAACATGTCATATTAATTTTAGTTGAACCTCCTGGTAGCCATTAACTTATTAACAAGCAATGTCTTAACCCTCTTTGCCAGCAATTTTTCAATAGGTGTAAACTAAAACATAACTACATTTTTACCTTTGAAGAGGTGAGGGTTTCTTAGACTTCCAATGCTTCCTTCTTCTGCTTTCCCTCTGAATGTCTTCTGCTTTCCCTCTGAAAATTTATTTCCACAAATCACAACTGGTTCAACACAATTAATATTTTGAGAAATTGTCTTGAAGTGTGTAAAGTTGTTGGCACAACTGAGGAAATTTAACAAACAAGTTCAAAAGCATATTAAAATAATTAAAAACTTTCCCATCATGTTCTTATTTGCTGAACTACATGAAAACGATGCCAAATCATAATGAGAAATCTTTTCATTTTCAGCTTAATATAAACATTTTTATGTTTATAAACCATTTTTATGTTTTATACACCATTTTTATGTTTGTGTAATTAGTTACATTATAGATTTTTTTTAATGCTTAATTTTATGTTTTATTGCAAATTTTCTTTGTGTGTGTTTGCGTATGTGGATGTATTTTTCCCACTGTTATGGGAGAGAATGGGTGGATGCACCACCAAATAAACATAGTCACTGAAGTGAGTCCATTAACCATGTGTTAACAAGCTTAATTAGATTTTGAAAACAGTAAATAATTCAATTTCCCAATCTGTTCTAAAGATTAGAATCCTTTTCTTCATTTTTACCATGATTCTGATCAAAATCTATTTAATGGTACTTCTAAAAACTCCATACACCTTCAATGAGGTCTAGTATTCTGTTTTACTCTTTAGGGTTACTTAAGAAACATAAGAGGAGCTGGGTTTTAAGAGCAAATATAAAAGTAAACAAAAAGGGAGCTATTCCCAATCCACATTTTATTCTGTCAGAGTATGTGTGAGAACTCTCTGTTAATTTAATTCACATTAACATATGTCTGATTTTTGTTTTCCTATACAAAACCTGTGTGTAATTCTGGCCGAGAGCTCAGAACTCATGAACAGAATGAGGAATAGTTTCTGCTTGCAGTAAACATACACTTGACAGCACAGATATTGAGAAAACACTTCCATTCTATAAGTAAGCTGTTTACTAAGAGTGCAAAAATATAAATTACTGCTTTTTTGTTACTTCAGCAAATTGGTGTGGGCATACCAAAAGTTAAATTGAGAAAAAGGAGACCCCATGTACAGGTAACTTTGGATGGAGGTGATTAGTGCATTAGAATGCATAGACCTGGAAATACAATTAGAAAGCTTCTGCCCTGCTTACTATGAAAAGTCTAACTAGAGAAATGTTTATTGTGACAAACAGCTTCCAAAGCATGAAGTTTGCATCCTTTCCTGTTTAAATAACAGAAAACATGCTATTGGCTGTAGTGAAGGGCATTCCATTAAATTATGGTGCTTTACTAATAGGTGCTAATTAGAGTTGTGCTGTAAAAATTCTTCTTCAGATGTCGAAATTGATTTGAAGACTGGAAATAAAAAGAGACTACTTGTGCTGGCTTTGCTTGCATAAACCCAAAGTCAAGAGAAGATCAGAAGATCATTCTTATGACTTTATTGCCAAGTTTTATTGTACAGTGTGTGCTGCATAAAATTAAGGAATTTGTGGTGTTCGGGTTTTTTCCTGGAGAAGGCAGAGTAGGGAATGTGTTCTATCTGCTGTTTACATGGGTTCTCAGTTTAGCAGACTCAACTCCACAGAACTATGTGCCATTAACCTGAACAGGGTAACTAGTCATATTTATGCAAAGCAATCCCTGAGCAGAAAAGAGGTAATGCAAGCTTAAAAATCAATAAAGGAATAGATTACGTAAGTAGCAAAATAGTAAACGCAGTACATCATGTTGATTTCTTACACATATGGAAATCTATAGTGCAAAACTTGTGGCCTGCATAGCAACACCAGTAAAAACTGGTGAAAAATGCTGATCTAAGTCAGTGATTTCGCCAAGTGTTGGGTGGCTGCGTTTATAATACATGTAGAAGGCCACGTTATGGCTGAATTTTTTCTTTGTGCACTGGAGAAAGCAGCACTGAAACATAAAAAATCTCACTTTTTTGAGCACACCTGGCTCCTCAGCTTGCCGTGGTGTGGTCTGGCTGCTGCTGGGTTTGCCTGGCAGTGCCTGCTGCCCAGCAAGGTGCAGCACTGGCTCTGGGCTCCCTTGCATTCCAGATGCTCATGAGTTTACCTCTGTGGACCAGGATTTTGGTGACTTCCTACCATCACTTCTTTTCAAAGCCTAATAGCCTTTGTCTTCTTTAGTAGTGCAGGTATGAGTAGGAACTAGGCTCCTGCAACAAAGCAAAGAAGGCCATCCACAGAATTTTTGAGAATTCTGACCTCCCAAAACACACAACAACATTTTATTTAACTTTTTTTTATGTTGCTGCACCAGTTCTTTCTTTCTTTGTTTCCTTCTTGAGTTGTCATTGAAATTATAGATCCTTGCCTTTATTTGTCATGCTGAAAATGTATTGCAATCCTTCTGTTTGCATGCTTCATTGCTAGTGATTTCCTTGTGTTCTGTTTTGTTAAGTTGTGCTGGTGAATGTGGTGGCGGTGTGCTTATTCCAGTCATGTTACACGCATGACTGGATAAAGAGAAGAGCAAACTGAACTGTAAGTTTGTTTCTTCGTGGCTTGGAATAAACTCCACTAAATGGCAACCTTGGAAATAAAAATTATGGAGCCCAAATACTGGTAAAAACATTCTTGGGGGAAGAGACATAAGGGGGAAATAGTTTCTATTTGAAGTACAGGTGTAGGAATTTTCTGTTCTAATCTTTAGATGTGCCTCAGGCACTTCTCAGAATGTATTTATAGATGCTTATGTTTTTTGCCTATTAAAACTCATTAATAAGTATCATATAAGAAATGTGAAATTATATAATGTAAGTCTTAATAAGAAGAACAGTTAATGCATACTTGAATTTTCAAAGAATTAAAGATTTCTATTTTGTCTTTGGGACTCCTTGACTATGAGTACCCCAGGTTATCATTTGAAATGAATATTGACCTCAATTTGATGTGATGGCTTTTTCTTTCTTTTTTTTTTACCATTTATTTTCTTCTCTGTTCCTTTGTGTGTTGGAATGGAATGTGAACTTCATAAATGCCTCCTCTGCCATGCCAATGCCTTCATGCATGCTGTTTGGGTTTGACCATGCTATTCATTATCCATTGCATGTAAGATACGTAAAATTTTATTTATTTTTACATTTTGCCTTTTGGTTATTTATTTTTAAAGTGTGTATTTGTTGGGAGGGAAAAGCAACTGCATAGCAATCATTGAATAATTTTGTATTAGTAGATAGCATATGTTAATGCCATTGTATTAAAGTTGCTAGTTTTTCATATATAAAGAGAAATAGAAACATGTTCTTGAATTTTTCAGTAAATATTTTAAAGAAATACCCAGAATATTTGTCTGCAATCTTTTCAGTGCATATTCTCTTTCTGAGAATAAATTTATTGTTTTTTCTCTTAGCAGACAGTTCTTGATAAGAACAGGAATGGTTCCATATACCCAGAAATATGTACATTTTTTCCTCAAGAAAATGAAGATCTAATCTTTTGTCTTCTGCAACTATTCTATACGACAGTCTTGACAATAAGGGCTACTGTTAAGCTCTTGGTGCTCCAGACTGTCATAGAAAGGCATCTTTTACCTTTTTCAGGATATTGCTTTCTTCCAGTACATACATAAATTGTGATGAAACAAGCTTGCATTCCTTGATAGAATAGTCACATGTAGATTTGTCACGTAACTTAGCCAGAGAATGTTAGGATAGGAGGAATTTAATTATAATTGAAGGAAGGGACTTTAGTCTACCCTGTAAATGTTAGTACAGGAGCATTACTGAAATCCCTTAAAAATGATTCTTTTTCATTTTCTACTCTGAACTGTCAGAGTTAAATGGTTAAGTAATATATCCCTATACTCCTTTTTCTAAATAAATGCACTCACTTTTAGGGGGTGCATTAAAAAACTGGATCATGATGATGATTGGTGATTTTTACACCACATGCAATCGAAAGTCAATGGGGCTTAAGCAAAATTGCCAGAAAAAAAGATGGATTTCCAGCAACTCATGCAGAAGAAGTCTCTGGCCAAGTAAATGCAGACTGCAACTGAGAAAGGAGCAGAGGCTGGAGGGTGGTCTGGTCTAGTTCAGACCCTACAGTGACCTTCCAGTACTCCTGTGGGACCACTACAGATGTAGGCCACCAAAGCTCTCTGTGGGTTGAGGGTTGACATCATCAACATTCCTTAGGTCTGAAAGCTTGGGTTTCAGTATTTCTGTGGTACAGATTTACATCTTCTGAACTGTGATAACAGTACTGATGTCAAGAGAAATGCTTTTGCCACTCCAAAGTGTTCAGGGAAGTGCTGTCATGCTGACAATAAAAGTGGGCTTTATTTTTTGTAAACCCCAAACAATTTGCTGTAATTGCTGCCTTTTTTAATCTTGAACCATAGTCTATACCCACCTCATAACAGCCAGCCTGCTATTGGCAAAATTGCAAAGAGTGGAGTTGCCCAGCTTGTTGGTTGGCTGGAAAACTTTCCCAAATTTATCTCTCCCTTCTTGGAGGCAGGACATCCATTGAGAGATTCATATCCTCTGCTGCATCTGCTTACCCTGCTTCCTCTCCCACCCATGCAGTCTGTGACATGCCAGGAGAAGGGGAAGCAGCACCTCAGCGTGAGCCCCATACATGACAGGCTGTGGACAGACACTGGCAATTAGTGTTAATTGGATTTTCACTTACCCGATTAACCTCTCTATCCAACAAAATAAAATAAATGAGAAAGGGCCACTATTAATGCTACAAGAGATTAAAATAGATGGGTAAGTAAACCCAGTTAAGTAGGTTACTTTGAAATGAAGGGATTAAAGTGGTTTGTGGTATTACAGTACGCTGTATTTATTATTTGATAATTCAATATCTTCTGCTTCAGAATCCTAAATCCCAGGAGCCTGTTACGCTGGATTTTCTAGATGCTGAATTAGAAAATGATATTAAAGTTGAGGTGAGATTACCTGCTTTCTTAGTGCCTGTTGCTGCTTGTATTCCACCATATAGTAACTGAAAACCAATAAATGTTCTAGATTTTGAATGAGAATCTATTTCAACATAAATCTAAATTTTAAATTTGTTAAGATGATGGCTTTATAGAGATGAAGTTATAATTGGACAAATGAAATCCTAGCATTATTCATAGGCAAGGGCAATGTGTTATATTCCTCTCATTTTGAAAAACACCATGATTGCTACTTAATTTCTTCTTCATGAAGTAACAATTCCTGAGAAGGGAAGATAGAAAATTTTTTCGAAATGGAACACTTTCTAATAGAATATTAAAATATTACCTGAAATATTTTAAAAGTATTTCCCTATCTTTTATTAACGCAAGATTGTTCCTGTGGCAAGAAAGAGAACTGAGAAACAAAGTTAAATGTAGACAAAAAATTAATTTCTCTGTATATTTTTCAGTTACTGATTTTGTAATATATTCTAAAATGATAACTTTTAAAATAATCTGTAAGCTTTCTAAAATAAAATTTTATTTTAATTTTTATAAGGTTTTTAAGCATTTTAAAATTATAACATATATTTTCACTTAGTTTGAAATTTTCTTTCATAATGACAATAATCAGCATTCCTTGGTATCTGTTAAAATCTGCCTTAAGTTTGTTTGAAATGGCTGCTTCAGGGGGAGTTACTCTCAGACTGGTACAAAAATATTTCTGTGAATCAGTGCTACTACCTGAATCACAAAGATGTGCTGGGAGGCACAAGAAATGCTAGACAAAACTCCTTCTCATGCACACAGAATTAGTTCACTCTCTGTCAGTGCCTAGCATCAAGGAGTTTTGTGGCACGTTCTTGCAATGCAAAGTATTCCAGAATTGCTGCTTCATAACTCTACTGATTCAGTATATATTTGGATAAAAAAACTTCTAACTGGAAAAATCTGAAAATTGTAAACAAAACTTTTTTTAAGAGTCGTGATTTCCATATGCATTAGCATTTTCTGTGTTTTTAAGAAATATTTCGATCACTGAAAAGATTATTCATGTTACATGCAACACCTACAGTTTCTCTTTCTTTTTTTTGGTCACTTTTTCCATTTCATCCTTGCCAATAGATTCGGAAAAAAATGATAGATGGAGAAAGTGGAGAAAAAACATTTGAAACACTGGTCAAGTCCCAAGATGAGGTAAGATAAGAACCCAAAGAGTTACATTTACAGGAATTAAACAAACCAGAAAAATAATGTGAAATGGTGAAATGCTGGGTTGTTCATATTGTAATGACAATTTGTAAAAGTTTTTCCCTCTAGATTTGCTAGTTTTACTGGCTTATAGTAAAAAAAAATTATGTTCTTAGGAAAAAAATAAATTGTTTTGTTTCTTGGTTTCTTTGGTGCATCATTAATCAGGCAGTTGTTGATGAGGTCTTACACTCTGTTCAACAGGAAATGGACCCAGCCTACTTCTGTGCATGAATTCCAAAACAGAGTGCTTAATTTTCTTGCAGAGATGTGTGAGGATGGGTTTGGTAGTTTGTATTGTGGTTGAATGGAAGAAAGTTGTGAGAAAAAATAATAAAGCAATATTTTTATGCCATAAATGAAGACTGGGATAAGCAAATTCATCTTACAGTTATATCATATATTTTCTGAACAGCTTGTTGAGTTCTTTATTTTCTTGTCCAAAATACTTATTTCTGATAAACCTTGCTACTGTTTTCTCTAATAAACAGTCATGTTTCCTATCAATAGGAAATACTCAAATTTGATGTGGATCATTACTTGAGTCTTCTACTTCTTGGGGACTGTACTAGTTTGAAAACAAGACAGTGGGAGATCGCAAGTCAGAATTATAATTTAATAGGAAAAGAATAAATGCAATAGTACAGGAACACTGACAGAGTCAGAATGCAACCTGACACCCTGTTAGTCAGGGTGGGGGTCGCAGTCCAGATGAAGTGGTCCTGTTGAAGTGGTGATCCTGTAGAAAAAGGGTCTGGTCTTCACCTGAAGGGCCAGTGGTAGCTCCTTTCCTCTGGGAATTCAGTAGGTAAGGACTGCTTGTGCTGTTCCAAACCCCAGATTATACCTAGGTGGGGATGCCTGGCTCCTTCCCCTAGGCAGAGCAGTTAGAGCGAGTTACCTGGGATGAGTCATGGCAGGAGAAAACCTGCTTTAACAGCTTCTGAAGATTACAATAGAATACATATTGCTGGTTACATCTTACATCGTAACCTAGGCCAGGGACCTCAGTGAGAAGAAATGCTGACTGGTGTGCTGAAGGAGCCCTGTTCTGGCCAGAGTATGCCCCACAGTTACAGTTTCACAACATCTTTTGCTCTGAACATAAATCAGCTTGAAGATTTCTGATTTGATGACTTAGCAGACACTGCACAACCATTACATATAAGCTGTTCTAAGTACAAGAGTACTTAGAAGAATTGCTTGGGACTGCAGTTAATTCATACTGGCTTTCCCTTCTTCCCGTGTTCTTCTAAAGAGGCCTGTATCAAGTGCCCTTGCCTTCTGCCAGGACTCTGTTTCGTGCTGTCTCACAGTAAAATGCTAAAACCAAGCTTTACAAGACTGCTTTACTATCTCTGGGTAAATCTTGCTGTGTGAAAAAAATTCTGTCTTTTCCTGAATGGTTCCGCTGTTGGAGAATGGTGCACGAAGAGGTGATTGCTGAGGGAGAGAGGATAAGCCCCAGTGGATGTCAGTTCTGCTCCCTCACATCTTACAGGATCCCATGCTGTTTAGGATACCAGCAGCCTCTTCCCTTAAGGGAAACTGGGTCATTCCTCACCCAGTGTCAGAGTCCAAAGCCCTGCTGGCATCTGTGTTGAGGATAAACTGCTGCTGAAGGGAGAGACTCCATGCTGGGACATTTTCAGATTTATGTTGTTTTGTTTAAGGAGTGCCTTTCCAGGTCTCTGGGTGAAAAAGGCTCTGTGGAGGTGGTTAGAAGAGGGAGGGTTAGAAGGTCACAAAAATACAATAACACGATTAGAGTTGTACAAGAAATTGCATTAATGGCAAACGTGTTGAAGGGATTTCAGGCTGTTCATACATTTCTCAGGCTCTGTGCTACAAAAGATCTGAAACAGTTGGTCCTGCAACTCTTTGTCCAAAGAGGGAGGGAGGGAAAGTGCTGAAGTCAGTATCCGGGCAGGAGGGAGGAATGTAACATCCCTGGGTGCATGAGAATGTGCTGGTTACACACGGCCCAGACCGCAATCTGTGTTAGAATAAAATATCCCAAGCCTTTGATCCCAGATGTTTCAATGCCAGTGAAATTAATTATCCTCACCTTCCCTTGCACCACGGCCCAAGATTTCTTCCTCTACCCAGACCTCTCTAAGAGAAGAAAGGAGCAGCCAGAGCTGGCTGGCTATGATGACTGCTTCAAGCTATTGCACCCTCCCAGCTCCAGGCTGCTAGAACCAGAAAAAAGCTGCTTTAAACCACGGGCCACGCATGAGCCATGCATCACTTAGCACTTGATAGCTTCATATATTTTCTTATAAAAAGGGCTGATGTGGTCGGTTGCTCTGAACTGACAGTTGCAGTCTTCAGACTTTAAATTTATGTTCTTTTTGTTTTGCTTTTTGGTTTAAGTTTGCATTGCTTTGCTTTTGTGTTGCAGCTGGCCCCAGCAGTGTCTTGGGAGATGACTTCATACTACAGCATAGAGACTGGACTTGTAGCAAATGTGGGTGGGGTGCGCTGGAGTCTCCCAAGGCCTCAGGGGCTTTCCAAGTAAAAGAGAAAATGCCATAGGAACAAAAGCATTGCCACATTTGGCGGCCGGGGTGGGCACTAGTGAAAACCGAAGGGTCACAAAAGCTGCAATAACATGTGTGAGTTCTTTGGCAGTGATCAGCTGGGGATGAGATGGTCTCAGACTGCCCACTAAGGAAGTAGGCAAAGGTAAACAGGAGCTGAGGTATGAGGATGTGTTATCTGTCGGGTTATCTTTGAAGGGAGCTTTCAGCCACTTTGCTTTCAAGCACTCTCACAGTGCTGGTGGCAACGGGATTTAATTACAGCCCAGTTCTTCTCTCCCTTCCCCTCCCCCCTTGGGCACTGTTTTTCTCTTGTGGAGATACTCTGCGTGTGACCCATGACACTGTGCCTGATTTGGAGGGACTGTTCAAGTGGCAGATTTTAACCTGAAGTACACATTAAATATGTATGGGTTTGGCTAGGAATCTCTTCAAGCATCTTTTTATCTTAAATATAAAATATATCAGGGTACTAGCACTGTTATATGCATCTTCTTTCTGGTTTTCTCTTTTTTTTCATTTTCTGTCAAAAATGACTATTAAATTATTTATACAGTTGTGCTGTACTGAAAAGCAGCAGCTAGGTAATGAGAAGGTTTCAGTTTATAAATGTCGTATGTTAGACACCTCTTTTCCACAGCCATGGTCATTTTCCCACTATCCTTTTACCAAAGGGACAGAAAGAACCTAGAGGTATACTTGTGGTACCTTTCACCAGTGTTTGCAGTGTTTCAGTGCAACAGCTGTACAGTCTTCATTGCTGACATGCTTACAAAAATTTGATTGTAAAATAATAATATGTTGCAGCTAGTATAATCATATAGTTTTCAAAGTGGAAAACTGATTAAAACTATGTCAGCCAGGTGGATTCATGATTAAATCTATGGGGAATTGTGGGACTCTGCCTATCACACTATTTTTCATACCACAAGAAAACAAATGGTAAAGATTATCCTAACGTATTATGTTATTTAAAAATAAACATTTATTTTAATATTAATTTTTCTCAAATTCAAGACCCTCCTAATGAGATTAGAAACATATGTTAAGTTTAGCAGGGCATGTCTATACAATCAGGATTACCAGGCTGTGCCAGTAGTTATGATACAAATTTAAATGCATTAAGACAGTGGTTCTGTGACCTGAAAGGAAAGGCTCTGTGTGTTTTTGTTTTTAAAGACTTACCTGCAAAGTCTTTTTGTAACTGAGGGGGGATTTTTATCTTTTCATTGTTTAAACTGCAAAATGACCCATAAAAGAGAAAACATTTTTTATCAAATTTAAATCACATAGACAAAGGTTTTCATAGGTCTGGCTAATGAATTTTAATGTGAAAATTATAGGTCAGGTTTTTCTGGTTTTATTTAAATTTTGCTAATGTTCAATAAAAATTATGTGGTTAATTATTTTGCAAAATGTAAATTTGGAAAATATTTAAGGAAAAGAGTTGCAACTCGAGCCATGATTTTAGAAAAATAATAAATAGAAATCCAACATATTTGTACTTGATTTTACACTGTATTTCTCAAAGAAAGGTCACAATTGTTGAAGCTTGATAATTTAATTTTTCACCAATATCTTTTTGTAGAGGTATATTGATAAAGGAAACAGGACGTATACATGGACTGCTGTGAATGGCACTGATTACAGGTAACTCATTTCTGTTCACTCACTTCTTTTGTTTATGTAGATGTCCTTTTGGTTAATTTTGGTTAATAGTTTTAGCATTACACTAGCTAAGGCAATGCTGGTATGTATATTATATCAAATTCATTTAAGCACATAGCTTTGTAACATTAGAAGGAATGTAGAAACATTCCTTAACGTTACCCAAAACAAGTTAAGGTTTTCAAAAAGGAAAGTCAACTGCTGTAGTTTGAAACTACATGGTACAAATACTGAATCAAATTTTGACCAAAATGCTGTTTCTGTTGTGGTGGATTACAGTAGACCTCAGCCAAGCTGGGTCCCATTTTCTGTTTTCTTCTTCACAGGTGCACAGTCACTGAGAATGCAAATATAATTTGAGTGTAAAACCAAAGTAATTGGTTTTAACAACAAAATGTAAACCTAGGATATTCTATTCACCATCCCATTTTTCTTTTTTACTGCCTCTATACCCTATAAAAAATGGAAATTTTTATCAGACTGCCATCTAGCAATCACTAGAGAAATACATTTGATTTACATGACTTCTTAATTCTTCCTGAGCTTCCTGGCATGAGATACAACAATAAATCCTCAGAGTCTCCTTGCAAAAAACGTATTAAATGTAAAATTATAGATTTTAATTGGCAATTTCTGCTAGCAATAACTGTTAATGGCTGGTAAACTGCCACTGATTTCCCTGGAGGAGAATTGGCAGAAGGCTATCGCTAAGTATTCAGCAATCTCACTTATATTCTGTATAAATGACAAATTTGTCATTAAAGGTCAGCTCATTTATGGCTCAACAGTACAACATTTTTAATGTTAATTTCTGCAGCTCTTCATTAGAAACTTGCCGTTCTACATGGATGAAATGCAAATGCAAAGATTAAGACTTGGAAGATGATGATACCTATTTAATAATTACTCATACCTCCTGTCCTTTACATAGATTTTTAGAGCTGAACTCTTCTACAAAGGTGTAGAATTTAGCTGCAAAAAGAATTCCTATGTATTTTGAACAAAAATAAGTATATTATTTAAAAAAAAAGTTGCCAATACTCTGCGAATCTTAAAATATTCTTGCACAATTATGTTCAACAGTTGGTAGTGGTGACTGCATGATTAGCACAATAATAAGAGATATTTTGGCAGTCAGTGATCCCCATGATGTGCCACATTAGGATGTTAAATGTCTCAGAAGAAGATACAAAACTTATGGAGTTTTTTATTTGCAATTGTTTGGAAATTCCTTGCTTATCTGGTAAAAAGTGCATTTATGCTTGAAAGTGTAAATAAGAATCAAAATAAACATGGGGGCCCTCAGGATTGGCATAAACATACTTGTGTCTATTACAAAGTGTGAGGCTGGCATATCACTGCGTGGCTGTCTCATCTCGTGACAATCCAAATTCCAAACTTGTTAATTACTTTCAAAACACAAAGAAGGTGAAAATGGAAAACTGCTGCAAATAACATAATTGCTTTACTTGTCTCATTTCTGTTGCAGTTTGGCATTAGTGTTACCATCATACAGCTTTTATTATATTAAAGCCAAAATAGATGAAGCAATAACTCAAGCCAGATGTAAGTACTGTAAAGGTTCCCTGGTTTTGTCTGGTATTGCCAAGTCTCAAATTCACTTAAAAAGCAATGTTTGAAATCCATAAACTTTGTGGAATTCACTGATGTTATCGTGATGTACCCAAAATCTTCAGCAATGATTCTAACCCATTGTAACATCCAAGATGCAAGAAATATTCTATAAAAATAGAATATGTGCAGGTACCCCAGCTCCACTGACAATCCCTACCCCTTGCTCTGTGCCTATAGAATCATTGCTTTATGTATCCTCTGTTGCTGTCATTTTAAGGGTCTGGATACTATTTTTTCATTCTATTAGCAAAATGTAGTGATATAGACTATGAGAGTAAAGTTCGGGGTTTTTTTACTATTATAGTTACAGTATAATATTTAGCAAATTATCTCTGCTGCCTGTAGGAATAGAACAGTGTGAAAACCCTGTTTGGTTTGGCTTGCAGTTAGGTTTTTATTTGCATTTTAAAAATAGTTTTAGTGGATGTTTGCATTGTATTTTTAGATTAGACTGATTTCAAGCCATTTACAGATTCTGAAGTGATAATTGGAAATTATACTTGTCAGTATTCAAAGGTGTTTTGTTTATTAGGTGTAATTTTGGTCTAGGTAGTACACCAAACAGAACTAACACAGCCTTTTAACTGTATCCAAGTGTTATGAAAAATTTAGAGCAAGTGTGTAGTTAAATAGAAAATTAGAATAACACAAAAAAACTCAGGCATAGATAACTGTCATTTTAGAGAAAACTTGGCTAGCACTGCAACCTTCTCCTCTACCATTGCTCCTGCATATGAAGTAGAATATAGAAACTTTAAATAACCAGTGATTTATTTTATAACTTTTTCCAATGCCAAGTACTTTAAAATTACATTTGTAAGCAGGGAGTAGGATTCTCTTGATGGATTAAATCATCTGGTTTTGCACTACATCAATATAACCTGCAAAGCAGACCCTTGAAATAGCCACAGTATATAGAAGGTACTGAGAAATAACTGAGAAGGACCTATTCTTCAGTCTTCAGAGATGTTTGTCTTTTTTTTCCCAGGCTACAGCTGTATGTAAATTGAACCTTTGATCTATCTATGTACAATATTTTTATTCAAGGGGCTGTTTGAATAAAATATTGGTTTGTGACCCCTTGTGCTTTACCCTGTTTTTTTCTGTTTCCCTGCTTTCTCTTTCTGATGGATAGGGGCACCAAAAAAGGGCAAGTATATTCTTGTTGCTCAATTTCCTTCTGTTTACTGCAGTTGATATTTTCCACTTATAATTCTGTTACTACTGGATATTCTCCTCTGTATTCCTCATCTCAGGATTTTCTTCATGATCATTGGGTACCATAGCAATAGAAAGGGAAAATCAAAAGTGAAGTATTTTTCTGTTTTCATGCACATTTCAATATGTTGTTAGTATCTAATCCTTCTTTGTCTGGTCCTATCAGTGTTCAGTGATATCAGCTATTTAAACCATTTTTTTTTTCAGTAGGATTTACAGTGATGTTAATATGATTGAGTTTTTTAAACTTTACTGCAGAAGATATTAGGACTATTTTTCTTCATGTTCTAACAACTCAGTGTCCCAAGTATTTATTTGTATCAGAGTTTAATTCTAGTGAAAACATTTCATGTGTTTTCATGTTGTTATGCTAATTAAATGTCTTCCTTAAATAAAATGTTAGATATGATAATATCTTAGATATGTTGCCAGTTGTATGTTGTATATATATATTATCAAGTAATTTCTTCCTATGTTGTTAAATATTGAGAAGCATAGAATTTATTAGAGGGAAAGTGTTTCAAAATAAACATTTTTTTCTAAATTCGTGGATGCATGCAAAAGTCAGCCAAATAGTTTGAGAAGAGGAACAATGGCAGAAATTCCAGTTTACTCGGTGTTTACTCTTCGTCTTTTTAGTTACAGAGTCACTGAAGTTTGATAATTTTGATGAAGCTGGATATACATTTTTAGCACCAAGGTTGGTTGATTTCCTAGTAATACGTGTTATTTCAGCACTAAATAGGTATCTAATCTGATTAATGGCACATGGAGCATACAGACTTGACCAATAAAGCTTCATTTGGTAAAAAATGATCAATCTTTTTTCATGCTGGAACGTAAATAGCATCTTCTGGCTCTGATTTCTATTCTTATTAATCAAAGAGAGCTGTAAAAACTGATCCTGATATTTTAATGGAAAACTTTTTCACATTGGTGCAGTTCTTGTGGTTCGGACTTTTAAGATTTTACAACTATTTTTCAAATAGGTTTCGTAATACTTACCACAACATATTTCCCAACTTCAAGACAAAGGGTTTCAAAGCTCTCTATCACTTAAGTGTGGGTTAATTTTCAATTAATTGAGCATAAAAATTATTAAGTATTTGAAAATTGATTAATTTCATTAGTTCCCTGAGGTTTTTTATGTGAAATTGTGCAGTTCTTGTTTCCCTTTTAAAATTATGTTCACAAGGGAAACTTGGTGTGATAAACAGTTCCTAAAAACTAAGTTTCTCTAAAAGAAAGTTATGATAAATAAAGGAAATGCTGTACAGTTAAGATCAGTTGCAGCTGCTGCACAGATGCTGTACAGTTGAGAATTGTTGCATTATTTTTTTAATCTGACAAATTTCAGTATACTTTTAAATTTCAATTAATAGGTTGATTTCAATGACTAGATTGATTTATGTAAAGTCTTTTATCTCAAAATGTATCCCAGCTTAATTTATTC
This sequence comes from Vireo altiloquus, assembly GCA_013396875.1. Taxonomy (NCBI): domain Eukaryota; kingdom Metazoa; phylum Chordata; class Aves; order Passeriformes; family Vireonidae; genus Vireo; species Vireo altiloquus. The sequence goes on from VZRF01006086.1 coordinate 420,896, forward strand.
TGAAAGATTGAAGTTACTGAGAATCAATTGTACCAATCAGCAGCTTCCATCAAGTCCCTACTATCCTACATATATGTGTTTGATATATGTAATTTATTATTGGTTATTATATTGATTATTATATTGATATATATAATTCATATATGTAATTACTCTGTGTAATTGTGAATATTGGTGTGGCAAGATAAATTCTGCTTGTAGTCTTTCAAATCATGGTAATATGAATGAAAGATAATAAGATATCTTAGTCATATGAAATACTTGAACAGACTTCTTTTGTTTGTAAAATTAACTTTATATAAAAGCTCATTTTAAAAAGAGAGCGTGTGCTTTACTACTAGGCACTCTCTACATTTTACTTAAAGTTTTTTTAACGCCACTGATTTTATAATATTTACCTCCAAAATGCCAGTGACTTTTATTTTACTTCCTTGTGTTCAGTGAGTTAGCCCATGATATATTGCTTTATTACATTATATACGGGACAGGAGTTCACTGTTTATCTGTTTTGCATATGTCAAGACAAGATGTGTTTATATGTTCACGTGGTTTGTACCCTATTAAAACCTCATTTAAAACTTCTCAGAGGAGAGGACCTTAACCTATAAATCTGGCCTTAGTCGAGCATGGAGTGACTATGTTTCATCAGCAGTCCAGGTACTTTCCAGTACAGTTTAACCCAGGAGCAATTTAAATTCACTGGACATATTTTTTGTGTAGAGACTGATCTAATACTATGGCCTACACTAGTCCTCAGGTTTTTTCTGCAGATCTATGCTCTATTTCGTCTGTGCAGTTTTCTTTAAATCTTAGCAGAGGTTTAGGCAGGCACATGAACACCTAATTTCCTGTAGATGTCTGAAATAATTGATATGGTCATCATTCAGTATTGATGATGGCAGCCAATTGACACAGTAGTACCAACTACTTCATAATAGTTATGCAAGCCTGCTTGGACTTTAAAATTGTCTGCTTTAGTAGCACAAGAAAAAAGTATGAGAAGAATGATGTTTTGTTGTTTTTCAGAGACTACTGTAATGATGTAAAAAAATCAGAGAACAACACTGAATTTCTATTAAATTTCAATGAATTTATTGACAGAAATACTCCAAGCAGTTCATCATGTAAGTACACTTCTCGGCTCGCTGAAATTTTTCCTTAGGAAAATACTTTCTCATGAATGAGAGTTCATGCTCAAATTTATGTGGTTTGGTTTTCTAGTAGAAATATATCGTGTCAGGATTTTCTATACAAGGTACAGAGTGTAAAATTAGTTTGCAAGTTTCTGGCTTTATTTAAGAAAGTTTGCAGGGCATTATGCATCCAGTGTTTTCCATAATTCCTTTCAGCTTTTTGCTCAAGCATTTGTGAACTACTGCTTCATTTTAATACATTCTAAATATTTTGAATTTATGTTGTTTTGCTTGAGCATATCAGCCAAAGAGCATCTCAGACAGACTCAGAACCTTGTAACAAAATCTTCAACCTACTTTCTTGTCATTTTATTGCAAAATAAGTATGGAAAAGAAGTCCAAGACTTCTTTCGAAGTATTGAATTACCAAAATCAGAAAAAAAATATAAGGAAGTTCTTTTGCTGGTTCACAAATTCGTTAAAGAGATCTCACTTGGGCTTGAATAGCTTAAGATCACAGATCCATGTAACTGCTGCAGTGGTGAGCGCTGGGCTTTGAGAAGGGATTAATTCATGTTTTGAGATTGGGCCTTAACCTCTCTTTTGAATAAATGAAGAGTTATTACCATAAGTAAGGTATTAAAGCCTTGTTCTCACGAAAAATTCAATGTTTGGGTTTGGTTTGGTACGTAGATATCTGTTTAGCATTATTACTAATTTATAAATACTTGGAAAAACTTTTTTTTTTTTTTTGTCTTGCTTTCCTCAAGTCTTTTTGACATGTTCAGGAGTAACTGAACAATTCAGAAGGAAACTCTCTGCTAGACCATGTAACTGTAGGAATGTCCACTTAGATAAGATGTCTTCTCACAAAAGGCTGTTTTTGTGTGCGTGTGTTGGAGTTCTTTTAATGCAGTGATCTTTTTCGTTGGCACATTGTTGACTGACTGAAATTTTATTAGATTCCCTTGACACCGTATAGGAAACGAAAGCATTCACCTCCAGTGATTAAAGCAATTAATGTTAATTTAATAAAATTTAAAAAAAAATGAAAATTCTTTTGTAATATTCACTATAAGCAAATACTGAGGACACATTTAGTGATATGGTAGTAAACACTAGTAAGTAATTAGTAAGTAATTATTACAAAATGTTAGCTACCTACTGCTGCATTTCATTTCGGAACATACAGCAAATTTTTTTTCTTCTTTTTTTTCTAATAATTAGGTTACTTTAAAAATAGTCTCCTTAATAAGTAAACAGTGTTAACTAAAGGACTGAGTGGCTGTATAAATTATCTCAGTTAAAAATGCTTTTCAAAAAGAATACCAAATAAAATCCCCATGCTGAAATAATCTTCAGTAACTCTTCTAAAGTGTTACTGAAGATGGTTGAGAAACACTGATTCAAACCATTTTTTCAAAGAAATTTAAACATGACATCTCTGTATAAGCTACTGATTCAAAATTAGTTTATTTCCCTGTATGCATTTTCACGTGACAAATATGTTTTATTTGAGAGGCTGGGACTTAATTGATCTAAATATATTTATAATGTAGTTGACTTAGCTCCATTTGATATCATGTAAGTATCATTAGGAATTGTGTTGTTTCCTTGCATCAACTGAGATAAAAAGTGTTTTAATGAAGACATGCTTTAAAAATAGGTTAATTTTCAGATTTAGGGGCTTTGCAAAGCTGAGGCCCATAGCCTTATCATCTTCCTTATTCCTGTGATACCAAGATGGTTTTGTAGGATACAATGAAGAAAATGTTTAAGTGAACTCAACAGTGTGAGAGCATCTGTTTAACTCTAAGTACTTGACATAGTCTGAAGTTAGGCAGAATGTCTAATATAAACAGCCCAGTTTTTGTGGCTGAAGGATCTTGACAATGCTCAGATTTTAATTTTAGGCTTTTATTGAAACTCCATCTCATATGGTCTCAGATGACTTACATTTTAACTCTTTTGACAGGTAATAATGATATGGTCATTAGAGTTTTGCTGGATGCAGGATTTACAAATGAGCTTGCCCAAAATTATTGGAGTAAACTGTCTCTGTAAGTATTCTTTTTATTGACTGTGATTTCTTTATTCATTTCAGACTTTGAAAACAAAATCTTATACATCTGTGTGCGTATACAGATATGCAGTTAATGTTACACAGAATAGGTAATTATCCACAGTTATGCACTTTAGTGGCAGCCCTTGGCTTAGGAATTTGTGAGAATTTCAGTCAGTTTTCATTTTAAATCTTATTTTTGTTTACAGTGATGGAGTTGTTGCACAATTTGTTGTTACAGATGGTGGAATTACTAGAGTGTTCCCCAAAAGGTAAGAATTACTACAAAATAGCATAATATGATAATATTGAAGCCTGAAAGGGTGGAATGTTAAATAGTGGCTTTATTGAATGAAAAAATACAGTATCCTAGAGTCCAATCTGTACTGATAGCTATGAAATTAATGGAATGTATTGTTTTTCTTTGATTTTGCCTGTGTCACTGCTTGAAACGGATCTGTCACATTATTTTCATGACAGGCACTTGCAATCCAAGTTTCTAATCAGCGAAGAGTAGCAGTAAAAGCAATGTCTTTTTGGTAGCAGTGGGGCTATGCTAATTCCTAATTACTCCCAAGCACTCGGTTGTTTGGCAGGCTGCAAATACTAGAAAGTAGTAGGTGATTTATTTTTTTTCTTTAGACTAAGATCCAGGGACTTCAAGAGAGAAAAATGTGTCATTATCAGAGGACAAAAAGGGAATATGAAATGGGACATACAATAAACTAGACACACCCACGAGTGACTGGGAATAGTGAGGGCACCAGTACAGATCTACTGGTAAACAGAAAATTTATCTATTTTCTTAGGTTATTCTGTGTTTCCCAAAAATATGAAAATGGCAGTAACTTTTACTCCCCAAGTCAGTTTCTTTCCTATTTTGTGATTATTAATGATGTTATATCTTTTGGGATTAAGCTCAAAGCGTAGCATGTGCTGTAAAGGTTCGTTTAGATTTTGTTGTAAGTAGTGTTGCAGTTGTATTTGTCTCAACATATCTAAAAGTGATGAGACTAAATTGGTGTTGATCCAAGAACACGATTTTCTTTTTTCCCCAAAGTTTTTTTTATTTGGGTTTTTCTAATTATTACACCTGTCTTTTAATGAGTGAAAACCCACAGAGCCCAAGGACTATAAGAATGAATCTCACTTTTTTTTCCAACTGTGAAACATTAAAATAAAACAACCTGCAGCACAGCTTCAATGAACACAGCTTTCTAAACTCTTTTTTTTTTTGATCCTTTTTTTTTTTTTTTAGGGCAGGAGAAGATTGGTTGGAAAGTGCTGAAACTTACGAAATCAGCTTCTATAAGAGGAGTTTAGATAATGACAACTATATTTTCACAGCTCCATATTACAACAGTAAGTCATCATGGTTTAGAAATGTCAGAGCTAGCTACTCCAATATAAGTGGAAGTTTCCCATACCAGATGAGGTCACTGACAAAAGATGCAAGCGTGACACTTCATAAGAAAAGAAATCTTGGGATAATACTCATTATTAAGGAAAAGCTAGGAGGCACTAAACAAGGTCATCATCATTTGTCAACTACTCTGGTGGCCCTGTGTGCTCAGAATTAACCTAAGTGAAACATACAGAGTACTGGTGTTCATTCAGTATATACTACTTAGTTTAAACTTTGCTTTTGAATTCTACTTACAGTTGCACTTAGACACCAAAATCAGTTGGTCTGAAATATTATGACATTTAAAGCCTGTATAAGCACAAGAGCAAGGGCTCATTATTTATGTAAGCAACATTAACCTTCTCAAGTTTGTCTAAAAGCAGATGCTAGAACAGATAAAATACTTCTATCTTAAAAATATGGGATCTTTTATTGCTGTTATTTCATAATTATTGATTTCATCTTTTTCTCAGTAAAATATAAAGACAGTAATTAACAAAATTCCCTGAAGCTTTTTGTGCTCCTCAAACAGCTCCAGAGAATGTACTTTTAACTTGCCTTTTCGTACGAAGCAGTGTTGGAAACAGGCTGAAGTCTGTCAGAGCAGAAACTGTGCATTAGTGCCTCCTGTCAAATATCCTGCATTGAAAAATACACAGACAACAACAGGATAAAATCTTTGACTCTGATCCTGGTTCTAACAGAGCTGCTCACTTTTGTAAAGGTATTCGTGGCTCTGAAAAAGAAAAGGCTACAATAACTTTATGAAGCAGTCAAACAGGGAGCAAAAAGAAGTAAACACAAATGTTCCTTTGTCATGCCCGTGTTGTGATCTGAGCTATCACAGGTGATAAATGTGCACTATAACTGGGTCAGTGCTTTTGGACAAGGATTTTTTTAAATCATTCTGCTATTTGAATAATAATTAATTTAAGTTTTATGTCACCCTAACTTCTTTTTTTGTTTACTTTTTTTCTCTTCTATACTGTCAGAAAGTGGTGCCAATAGTTATGAATCAGGTATTATGGTAAGCAAGGCGGTGCAAATAACAATTGATGGGAAGCTTCTGAAGCCAGCAGGTGAGATAGAGTGGTGCTGAAACTCAAAATATTTTAGTTATTTGGTTGTTGCTCAACAGTGAATTGGAAATTTAATTGAGATTTCAAAGGAACTTCACTTTATAATAACATTATTTTCTCTGAGACGGTTTTAATTTTGTGGAAATCTGTTTGCGTTTGGGTAAGAGTGTTTAATTTATTAGTCTCATGAATGATGTTGGTGATGAGACAACGGAACAAAAATAATATTTTATTCTTCTCCAGTTCAATGATTTAGATGTTATTATAATTTCCCCCCTTTTTTTAGGATTATACAGTTACCTTTTTTTTTTTCTTCATTTAACTAAAAAAGACTTTCATGTATTTCTTGTTAGTTGTTGGAATAAAAATTGATGCAACCAGCTGGATGGACAATTTCACAAAAACCACAATCAAGAGCCTGGTAAGCAATTGACCAAGTCTTTTTTGAACTTTATTTGCATTTCTCAAAGCTTCAGATGCAAATAGGTTTACTGTCTCTTTGTGCCAGAGTCACACTGATGCATAGTTGCCAAGTAGTTGTGGTATTTAAATCATCCAAATGCACAAAATAAATCTATTTTGAAATAGCCCGTATTTTGTACGTGTCTTGCTTTCATAATTGTAAAACATGGATAAAGACAAAGAAAAATGACATATTCTAGCTAGTAGTAAGACTATGGTGTAGCAGTGAATAAAATCTGCAAAAGAATTGATGAATCTGTTTTTATTTTATGTCGAGGATGGGTAAGCAGTGAACAGTAAGGATTTATGTTGCAACCAACATCAGCATTTTAGCAAAACTTAATGAAATAGGTGCTTAACCATTTCATTCCATACATCTAATGGGTAATACATCTTAGATGTGAAAGGGAAGGAGGAACGAGCAAACGAAAGGGAAATATGGAATTAATAGTGAATTAAGGAAGGAAGGCACAAAAGGAAGAAACTTATTGAACATAAGCTTCTTACTCAATGAGGCAATGGTTGCTTGGTTGTTTGTATATTTAGGGAATCAATAACAGAGTCTGACTGATTTAGGTATTGGACCTGTAGCTCAATGGGTAGGTAAATGCATTGCCTAAGTGTCAGAACAGTTAAGGACAAAAACACATAAGCAAAAAATGGAAAGTAAGATGAATATTTCAGAAAGAATACTGATGACTCCAGCATTACCTGGTAGTTGTTTTGCTCAGGACGTAATGCAAGGACACAGTTACATGTGTATGTGTACACATATTGCAAGAGCATGAGGAAAACATGTCAGGAATCAAAGCCATAGAAGCCAGCTGGGTTGATGGGCTTCCTTTATCACACAGGATCCCTGTGCTTTGAGACTGGCGAAGCTTTTCATGGTCAAAAAAGACTTTCGAAGGCTTTCCTTCCAAACCTCAAACACATTCTTTCTGTTTTTCTTCATGCTCACAACACTGACATCCTGACAAGTCCTCCAAACTATTTATCTATACTGAGCATACTTGTAAAGGAGCTGTATCAGAGTTTTTGGGAAAGTCAGTCAAGATTGTGCTATAGATAATTGCTGAATAGAAGTTGTTGAGAGAGAGATTTGGGATACACAACAGACACTCAAAATTAATTTAAATTTATATACAGATATTGAAAACAGAATCACTTGTTCTTGTCCTGAATGATGAATATAACTGTGAAATACAGTTTATTTTGTAACATTTTTTGAAGATTACCATACTTCTTTTTTTTAGTGCAACAGTGAAATCTGTGGCTGTGAAAGAAATAGCATGGTAAGAATATGTTCAGTTTATGACTATCTGCTCATTCTCTCTAGCTCTATCTTAAACAGATTCCATCACTATTATTTGAGTGTTAATGTTACAGTAAAACAGGGCTTAGTTTTTGTGTCTCGAGAAAGATGAAAGTTAGGAGGGAAAGTGAGGAAAGAGGGCATAAAACAGGTGAAGTCGTTATGGTGATGAAGTTATGAGAACAAGTGTAAAGAAAAAATACGAGGAAAGCAATAGAGAATGATGTGAAGAAAAATGTGATAAAAATATATCAGTAATTTGCAAAACAAAAGATAAATCCTGAGAAAAAATAATAATTTTTAAATTTCTAAAAAAAAAAAGAGTACCTCAGAGAAGGGTAAATGCAAACTTAGAAGTACCAGAGTCCATGATGTGCCTTTCCACAGGCATTGGTTCCCAGCACATTCAGGATTAGGGGACCCCATAGCTCTGCTGGCACTCGGAGAGCACAGATCCAGGGACTGTCACCGTATCAGGTTCTGCCATGTGCTTAAAAGCTCAGATCTTCTGAGTTCTTTTGAGGAATGTGAAGATCATTTAATGCAAGAATTACAGCAGAAAGGGCACTGTGGGAGGTTATCTATTTGACCTCTCTGCTATCTCTTCAGTCTCTGGCTGCAAGGATCTTTTACGAAGTGCAAGGCATATGGAACTAGTGAGTTTCCGATTCCTGCACCTGACACCTGGAATAATCCCACTGCAGTCCTTGGCATGTGAAAATAATCATACCTAGAGAGCACAGAGCCTGCCCTTAAGCTTTTTACCATTGAAAGCTGCAAATGGAAAAGGACTTTAAGCATGGCTGAAGCACACAAGAAGTTGTAGCCCCTCATTATGAACTAAGTTCCAATTATAATCAGATTTAGTAAGGATATAGCACTCTTGGAACTAACAAAGTATTGAGCAAATAAGAATTTGCAAAACAACTTTTATGAAATTAAGCCACAAATAAGCCTTTGATCTGTTCAAACTTTTATTATACTGATAATGCTAATTATTATAACTTAAAATTGGCCCTTGGCTATGGGTTTGTGATTTGAAGATACTTCTGATGTCTTGGAAAAAAAAGTAGCTTCTCACAGAGTGTTCTATTGACAAATCTTTCCTGTAAAACATATTTCACTTTTTCACAATAGCATGTGGACTGTGTTATCCTTGATGATGGAGGATTTCTTCTGATGTCCAATCGAGATGAATATACACAACAGGTATGTATATTCTTTATGAACAGAACATGAAAACCAATAGGAAGAAGTTGTAAGAGAAAAAAAAAACAGCTACTGTCTAACTGTGCACTTTGTTAAGAGAAAAATACTTGAAAATGTTTTACCTTATCTCTCTGTATTGTCCCCTATCAGATTGGAAGATTCTTTGGTGAAATTGATCCTGGCCTGATGCGAAACCTGATTAACGTGTCCCTGTATGCCTTCAACAAGTCGTATGACTATCAGTCAGTCTGTGATCCCGAAGAAGAACCAAAGCAAGGAGCTGGACTTCGTTCTGCTTATGTGGTCAGTGCAGTGGCTGACATTCCATTAAAAGTCTGCAGGTGTTTATACAAATAAAATAATCTCTTTTGGTTTTTTTCCCAGCCTACAATAACAGATATTTTGCAACTTGGATGGTGGGCTTCAGCAGCTGCCTGGTAAGTGCAAGTGTGTAGGAAATCTCTGTGTTCAAACTATAATTAATCAGTGGGCTGAAACTCTATTTGGCTTGGGTTTTTTCCCCCATAAAAGTCCTCTGGACCCTTTGTTTCTGCATTTTCTGATCATGACAATTCTTAGGTATGTCTCCAAACATGACTGTTTTGTCAACAGTTCAGTTCAAAGGTGTTCTTGCCAGGTTTTGTGATTGTGTGTTCTGACTACAAAATCAGCTTCAGGAAGCAGAGTTTGGATTAACAGTTTGAGTATGATGGGCAGTTGTGAAGTCTAAATTACCACATTTCAAACTATTCATCACTTGGTTCCCTATTTCAGAATATCGTCTTTGCCTTTTTCTAGCAAGAAGTCTTAAGAAAATTAGTGTTTGGTTTTCAGTGAATCATTTTACAAAACACATGAATCATAGAATCATTTGGGTTGGAAGGGCTCTTTAAAGGTCATCAAGTCCAACTTCCCCTAAGATGATTGGCCACATCTTCAACTAGATCCGGCTGCTCAGAGCCCTGTCCCACATGTCCATCCCCGTTCCCAGGGATGAGGCATCTCCACCTCTCTGGCAACCTGTGCCAGTGTTTCACCATCCTCATTATAAAAAATATCTTCCTTGTGTCTAGTCTGAATCTGCCCTCTTTTAGTTTAAAACTACCATCCCTTGTCCTGTTGGAACAGGCCCTTCTATAGAGTTTGTCCTCATCTTTCTTAAGAGCCCCCTTCAAGTACTGAAAGGTTTCCTGGGAGTCTCCTTTTATCCAGACTTCACTCAACTCTCTCAGCCTTTCCTCATGGCAAAAGTATTCTGTTCCTCTGATCATTTTGGTGGCCTTTATCTGGACCCTGTTACAGGTCCATGTTTTTCTGTGCTGAGGATTCCAGAGCTGACACAGTACTCAGGTGGGGTATTTTATCTGTTTCAGAGCCATGTAGATTGACACCCATATCAGCTCCTTCCCTCAATGCCGCATTGGGATGCATAATTGGGATTGGTGTGGTACTTTTGCAATGATGTGAATTGCACCCTTGGAGACTGGTCCTTTTTCTAAAGCTGATTTTTTTTTCTAATAATAACTACCAAGGTGGAATAAATTACCTGTTTTACAAAGCTAAGAGTTAAAACATGTAGCAGCCGAAATAACGTACAGTAATTTTCTCACAGAAGCACTGTGAAGACTGTGTTGGCTTTTATCATTGGTTACGTTTAGTTAACAGGAAGAGCAATAATCTTGGTTTTCTTGGACAACAGCAAACCTCAAAAATTGAAGATGGGCAATAATCCAGAAGAAAAACTTGAGTTCTTTTCAAACAGAGAAACTACAGTTTATCAGTGTTCAAATCAGACTCAGAGGTCTGGTCTCAATTTAGACCTGAGGTTTATTTTGTGTGATGTTTAACTTGAAAGCACAACATTAAAGTACTTTACTATGGCCATGTTTTTAATGGAATCTAGGTCAGAAGCAGGCAGAGAAGGCCATTAAGCAAGCAAAGTGAAATGGGATGACCAAAAAATGAATTCAGTAAGGCACCTGGCAAAAGCAAGTATGAGGAAATACAAGAAAACAGGTTATCAAAGTAAGCTATAGTGTTTCAGGCAAAAAATGTGGGATAATGGTGTAAGCAATCATTTTCAAAATTTGTAGGGGATACATCAGCATTTATTTAAGAGAGTGTGTATCATTTCTCCTTCATGCTCCTTTAAGTCAGGAGATTTAGTTTTCCCAGGCTGACTTTTTTGTTCAGTTCCCTGTAAATTCTCTGGTAAGCCATTACAAAGGATTACTATTTTCTGTCAGCAAATTGCATCACTATTGAACAGCATCAGATCTCTTCTGATCCATAACTGCTGTGTGCTGTCCCTCTGATGATTCAAAGCACAAAGTTGTGGATGTGAATCCAGAACTCCTTCAGGGAATGCCTCCATGGGAAAGGTGACAGGCATACTCAGTTTCTTTACACAGGAATCACACTAGAAAAGGAGAAAAAAAACTTTGAAGTTGAATGAAATTATACAGTCTGCAGAACAAGTGTTAGAACAGAATGAGATGAGAAGAGATTAGGTCATATTTGTGGGTAGAAGCAAGCCTAAAACTTAGCTGGAAAATACAATTTAGGAAGGTTAAGGAGAAGCAGGGAATCAAAGAATATACTTGTTGCAGTTCCTGCTTTGACAGGCTGGTAGAGGAGAAAGGGGTGTGACAAACCCCTTTGTGTGTGTGACAAACTGGTACTTGCTTTAAGTAAATAAAATGAAAAAAAATGCCATCATTGGTGAAGAAAAAAAAATTAAATAAATTGAGCTCTTTAAGCTTAAGTATTTTGGCAGCATATGGGAAAAAAAATGTAGTCCACACCTCAGGAGCAAGAATAGAGATGATTTTAGAAGTCAACTGTTACAGTAATGGTTCTTATAATATATTTATAATATTCCAGTGTTGATCTCTTTCTCCAAAATTTCATGAACCTTAATCAGTGTAAAGTATCTGTTGCCGGAGCATTTTCCCTGAATGTGTTAAAAAGGAGTTCCAGTTGGTTTAAGTGTCTGGGAAACACCAACATGCCTCTTCCACCTTCCACAGGGGTATAAAAGGGAAAGCATGGATGGCATGATAACATTTCCATTATGTGAGTTGTGGGCACATGCTATAGCAAATCTGAACAGTATAATGAAAGATTAGTGAGAAGGCCTGGGAGAATGCTGGAAAAAAGAGAACAGAGTCAACTTGTAAGCTTTAAAGAAATACAGCTTTGATAACTGGCAAAAGCATAAAAAAAATTTGTTTTACTAACTTATATTTGAGTAGTTTTTAAGTATCCATTAAAATACAAAGAAGAAAAAGAGTCTTTAAAAATATGTATACCGTCTTTCTGTGTTTAGGTCTATCTTACAGCAGCTGTTTTTGAGCTTGACTTTTCCACGGTTCCTTGAAGCAGGTAAGTCAAGAGAATGTTAGAGTCAACTTTGAGTGAAGTAGAAGGTAAGAATCTAGGCCAGGGGACATATTTGGGTCTCCCCATTATGTCTGTGGCTTTAAAGTTTTGTTGGTTTATTTTTTTGTTTGTTTATTTATTTATTTATTTGTTTGTTTGTTTTATATCAGCTGATATGGAAGATGATGATTTCGGTGCTGCTCTGCCTAAAACAAGCTGTATCACTGAGCAAACTCAATATTTCTTTGAAAACAATGATAAATCCTTTGGTGGGATTGTAGACTGTATAAACTGCTCCAGGTAAAATTTCTTCAATATAAATAATAACTGTGGGATTTTTATTTATTTATTATTTTATAAAAGAGAAGGACACTGTTATAATAAGCAAAAATATATTTTGGATTAATTTCACCAAACTTACATAAGCAGAACAGAGAAGAATATAGGCAGGCAAATTGCATTCTCTTTTTATTTGTTTAGCATTAATTTTAATTTTAGTCAATAAAGAATTGTAGAAATGCTTTAGTCAGTTTTTTGGTTTATAGTCTCTGTTCTATTAAAATTGTATTTTTATCTCTGTCAAATTTTTTTTTTTCTTTTAATTCAGAATGCCAACTTAAAAGCATTCTGCATGGGATACAATTTTCTTTAGTCTGATTATGTATCAGAATTTTTGACAGTCAAGAAGATTATGCAAGTTATCTTTTAATTTACCTTCTAGTTAATAGTGATCATGATTTAAGTGCCATAAGTCTTACAAGGCAAACAAAACTATTCTATTTTTTTATTAAAAGAATTACTCTCCAGACACCATAAGGAAGCCTAATGAAGATGATATTTAATACTATGTTAAAAAATTGTATACTTCAGAAACATAGCATCTTGGACCTAGATGTCTGTTTCAAACAAGAGCATGCTTGAAGTTTTGCATAAATTTTGAGCTTCTGAAAATATCTCAGAAATTAGAATTAACAGCCAGATTAAAAAAAAAAAAAAAAAAAGATTATATTTCAAGACAGGAAAGAAAGAGAGAAAACTTTATAGAATAGTGAAGACACAGACATTTTTTTCACTTCCATACTTCCTTCTCTGTGTTACTAGTATATGTTGGGTTTATTTATAAGGTGAAAGCAACCTTACTAACTTAAAGACCTTTTGCAGAATTATGTGGACATAAAAGTGTTGGGGTTTTGTTTGTTTGTTTTTGTGGTTGGGGTTTTTTTCAGTGTTAATTGATGCTGAACTGATGTTATTTCTCAGTACAGCTACTGTGGTAGCAGTGCAGAGCTAGCTATTAACTCAATTAAAGTAATTTTATGCTCTTTTCCATTTTTTCCACTAACAACTCTAGTTGAAAGAGGGTACGATGGAAATGTCAAAAAGATTACAAAATTTTTTATAAATTTTTATTACTGTTTGTTAATGAAAAAGATAAACATTAGCAGACGGGCTACTGTGAAGCTGGATTGTTTTATTCTAATACTTTGTGTCCTTCTCAAATACCGTATTCCGTACTTCATTTAAATGTAGGGGGTTTTTTTGACGTTTTTTCCAGACTTTATCATGCGGAGAAGATTTCAAACACCAATCTAGTGTTCATTATTAGTGACAGCCAACTTCTGTGCCGCTCCTGTGACCCAAAGCCACTGATGCAAGCAGAGAAGCCGGGTATCCTTTGAAAATCATGTTATTTAGTAGTGTGGATTGATTTCTGGCAATGGGATACTGGAATATATTTGAGGAGAAATGACCCACTTATCTACATGCTATTAACATGGTTGCCACTCGAATACTTGAAATATCAGATATTTGTGGATGATGATCACAAATCGTGTGAAGCAGCTGTCATTGAGGTAGAGAGCAAAGCTGTTTGTGAGAATTTAGGCAGGAATGGGCTCACAGGAACTTAATGAAGTTTTAAAAAAGCAAATCCAGAGTCTTGGGCCCAGAACAGAATAATTGCACACAGCTGGACAGGCTGGGGACAGAGTGACATTTGTGGAAAAGAGCTGGAGGTTCATGGTGGGCAAGAAGTTGACCATGAGTTGGCACTGCGCCTTGTGACTGGGCTGGTCACATCCTGGGCTGTGATAGCAAGAGTGTAGTCAGCAGATTGGGAGATCCATCCCATCTCTTCTGCACTGGTGAGACTACCTGTGGAGTGCTGTGTGCTTCCCAGGACCACACTGGCATATAGGAGGAAGTCTAGTGAAGGTTGGCATCTGAGAGCACAGGAAAGGAAAGTCTGAGTGTCCTGGGTTTTTTCAACATTTAGAAAAGACAAGGGTATGTCTGTCTAGAAAAAGAACAAAAAAAGGCCAGAATAGGAGTGCTTGGTCACGAAAAGTTGAGATGTTGCACTGATGGTTAGTTGATGAAGGCACTTTAGTGTGTACTCAAAGACAAGAGCTTACTTCTTGTGGAAACTGCATTAGCCATCAATGGCTAGAGTTCATCCAGCTGCACAGAATTTCTTCAGAGCTGGCTGGAGATGTGGCTTACATGCTAGGCAGAGTTCTTGCAACACAAGCATTGAAGTTAAAAGCATGTGAAAGGCTCTTAATTTACATCCATCTTCATGCCAATCTCTCTGCTTTAGCCTGTTCACTGCAGTAGATTCCTGTAGGTGATGGAAACACATAAAACCAACATACATGTTCTAGGTTAGGAAAAATTTACCTCAGCCATTCTCTTCTATGTAGGCTTGAGGAGCATGCCAGAGGTGGTAAATCAAACCATGATTTGGATTACTGTGACAGAACAGGGAAAACAATTAGTAATACCTCTGTCCATGTCAGGAAGTTAGTTGAGACAGCCTCTCCCACTTCTGAAAGAAAAGCAGATGGTAGTACAGATGACTGTGTTTCTTTGGCACAAGCAATGCTTCATTGCCACATTAATAAAACTGGAATTCCGTCTACGCTTGGGCTGAAAAGGAAGTTACATTGGGGTGTCATGAGAGAACTATGTAAACACAGCCTAATATTCTAATTGGCTTCAGTCCATGATGCTCTGATTAACTGTTTCCACTGTCTGAATTTACAGACAGCACTCACTATAGAAAATGGAGCGTGATGGATGGGAAAAGGGCACGTGACTTGCAATTCCCTGTGGAGCCCAAAACTTCTAGAAAGCAGTAACTGGCCTCAAATGGCAGCCAGAGCAGTTGAGTGGGCTTATATTGACTAAAGGAGCTATTTTATTTTTATTCAACTATGCAGTACTGAGCTATTCTCTCTTTTCTGTAGCTAAGGCACATAGTGAAGTGCAGATGTAGCATAACATCACCCAAGCAGACAAAATGACCTTTGGGTGCTATTTAGATGATTATTATTACACTTTGCTTCCTTTTGGCTGGTACAGCTTTGCTTATGCATAGTCTCTTAGAATATTTTCGTGTTTTAACTTCCCTTTCAGTTGAGCCACAGCAGAGAAAAGGGGAGATTATTCTGATACCACCTGAATGAAGGCAGATGAAGATTTGTTGAAATAAATTCTCCATCTTGCCTCCTCTTCCCTTTGGCCTCTCCACTTGTTGAACTGAAGCTGCTGCACTACTCCATGGTAGTGCATGAATACAATTGCTTCAAGTGTAAATTAGAGCTACTAAGATAAGTTCTGGCACTCAGTTCTTTTAATAGCTTTAATATTTGTACTACCTGCAGTGGAATAAAAAAAGCTTAACATACTGAACAGTTTCAGAAGCAGGTTTCACCAGAAGGCTGTTTTGATGTTTTCCATAACAGCCTTTCCAGCAGCCTTTCAAGTCTGCTGCAGTGACCCTCGTTAGCCAGTGGCACATGTGAAGTACAGTGTTTACATCTAAACACCAGCAATTACAGATTTCAGAGATGTGAGCTAAAGCAGTTAGCTATTTGCAGTTAGCTAATTAATAGCATGACACTGCTTCCCCTTCTCTGCTGCTGTTCTGCTGTTAGTATGGACAGCATTTTCTCTGTCTGCCTTCATCCCTGAAATGCTAATGGGATCTCATTAGTTCTCCTGTCATTTACTACAAAGCCTACTGTGGGATGATCTTTCCTATGATATTTGGCGTAATATAAGTGTACACATAATAGAACCAATTGTCTTTATAGGCTTCCACTGCTATGTTCAACCTGTATATGGCATTACTTTTCCAAATAAGTTTCCTTGCTTTTACTGTGTCTCTTCATTGTAGCAGAGTAACTCAGTGGTAACATAAACTATAACTAATCAGCACCATTGAAAGTTTACTGCTTTATGAAATATTTTCTGTAATATTTATGCAATGATAATAACAGCAATGCACAGAATGTTAAAAGCTTTTATTTTATTTCTGTTTATGCTTCTGAAAAGATTCTAAAAAGTCATGCAGGAAGTTTATTTTCTTGATTACAGCAGTGTGAAAAAAGGATATTTCATTTGATTTATTTAAATGGTTGGGTTGGTTTTCTTGAATTTAAACAAGGAGTAGTGAATATTGATGTTTATTTCAGTACTATCTTAATTAGCATAAATCTTCTCTCCTGCCATGAAATAAAACCAGAATGTTGTTGATCCTGCTCATGTACAATGCATGAAAAACAGTCACATTCCTTAACCAGAGAAACAGATGAAGGGCCAAATCCATGTGAAATGGTCAAACAACCTAGGTACAGAAAAGGTCCTGAAATCTGTTTTGATGAAGCCAAACAGGTAAAATTGACGTTTAAGACTTTAAGACAATCTTTAGAAACAATTGTAGAGCAGCTTTAGAGGATCAGTGAAAACTGTGTTTAAATGTACCTTGGTGCCTGGTAACCTTTTTATCATTAAACATACTGTTCACTCTAGACCATAGCCACTCTATTTCAATTAACATAAAATTAACAACTGCCTTCTTATCTGCCTTTCCTATAACCATTGCACTTTCACACATGATTCCCACTAAAGAATCATCAGTGAGCATAAAACTGTTGGTCCCTGTATGGTGCTGTGTAATTCAGTTTCTCAATGGCTTGCACAAGTAGATGGTATACTTGGCTTAGGAGTAGACTTTTTATAATAATGTTTCTAAATAGTTATTTAAAGTACAGCTAAATTACTAAAAGTGTTATATGTGGTTCAGGATGTTGTTTCTAGTTTGGCAAATTGTACTGCCATTAGGTCGTGTTCTTAGCAGGTATAAAAGTGCATTACTTTACTGAAATCACCAAAACGATGCTGTTTAGTACTTCTGTATTGAATGCCTCAGTTTCAAAAGAGTAAAATTATAACTGTGCTACATATCTAAATTATTTTTAATGTTCTTTCCATTTTACCTTTTAAAAGTATGATTATGCTGAATTCAAGTTGTTCAGAATAAATTTTAAGGCAAAAAGTGCTCAAAAAGGAAATTCCTGGCATTAGATACAATAAATATTTTAAAAATGCATTTTTAATGCCTCATGCAATTTCTGCAGTGGAAAGATTGTTGCAAATCACTTAGTTGGCTATTACTACTTTATACCAAAATTTGTTCCAGTATGTTCTCTGCTTTTCTTGTAATGAGGCACAATTACTGAGATGTCAGTAGTGTTTAAAAAGTCCAGAGAATTGGTATTAAATGCGGGGGTTTTTTAACCAAATTTTCTTTTACAAAGGAAGTCTTCTTACTGGCCAACAAAGATTAAATAAAATTGAAAAACCATCCAAAATCTATCCAGCCATTGTAAATAATCCAAACCACCCTGATATGATTGTGTGTGAAAGTACAACTCTTGCTCACTAGCTTGATGTGCTGATCAGTGTGTAAGTCATGTGTTTTGTAACAGTGGATTGTTTTGGTTAAGTTTATTTGCAAAATTTGCTGTGAATCTCTTGCTCTTGGGTGGATGCTTTCACATTAACTCTGCTAACTGCCAGCAATCTGCATGATATCTCATCTTGTATGTCTTTTTTTCTGTGTTTTCTTTCCTTTCCTCTACTTGCTACTTTGCCCGTTATTAATAGGATCAGCCTATATGCACAACGAGTCGTGCCTCTGCCATGACGTCCGCTCCTATCTTCATTTTTCTGCAAGTTTTCATGTGGTGTGGATGGTCAGTTACTTTCTCTAATTTTTTGTTTTGTTCTTGGCTTAAAAAAAAATTAGCAGACCTTTTTACTTACTGAGCATACAAAAGAAAACAGAATGAAGCGAGTCCCAAAAGCAACAATCTGGAGCAAATTACTATTGCAATATTAAGGGAAATTAAATATGAAAAAAAAACCTGTCTGGAGCCTTATAAATCACAATTACGAAACACAAGGACCTCTCCCATAGATCATACAAAGACAGGGGAACCTGTTGGGCTTGTATGGTTGGCTCTTTGAGATTGCACATGTCCAGATGAGTCCACATCCTTCACTTGTAAGCATTTTTCCCTTGTCCTTGTTAGAATGAACAGAAGAAGAATTTTTCTTTTTCACAGAGACAAATAAAGATACAAAGCAAGTAGAAGAGACAGTGTACCTGTGAAAATAAAGCTTTACTTATGGGTGGCAAGGATGAGTGCTGAGTGTGAGTGTTGCTATTGAGGAGAGTGAGGAGTTTTCACTGCATTCGGATGAACATAGCAGTTAATGATGGAAGATAATAGTGTGCATCAATTTGGTTAAACTAAGAATTCAGAAAATAATATTTTTTACTTCTTACTTTTTGGCAACCTCAACATATTAATTGCCTGATAACAAGAGAGGGTGGGGTTTTTATTCTAATTAACTACGTAAATTCCTGTATATTGACCAAGTGCAGACTCTGGGGTTTACAACGAAAGCCTTGGCAATTAGACTGTGGTGCATTTGATGGTGTGGGACTGTGTCATGAATTACTGTGCTAGTGACATGTCTGCAAGAGAACTGCTGAGCTAAGAGCATAAAATGTGTGACTGAAGGGGGTTCTGATCAGCAATATTGTTCTGAAAACCACTAGAGGGAGATACTCACATGTCTATCAAAGTGAAGCAAACAGGTAGAACTGGAAGCTTACAGGGCATTTTTCAGAGTTAGTGTAACGAAATTCTGAAAATGGTAGCAATTTGGAAGAGTCATTTTCTCAGTAATTCTCTCTATATTTAAGGGAAGATTCAATTAATATCTCTTGAACTGAACTGAAAAAATTCTTTAAATTCTGTTTAGCAGTTTATTATTTGAGTAATTTTGAAGTTTCTTAATTCTCTATCTAAATGATGTCGTTTTCTGCAAACCTAGGAACTTGCACATCCATGGCAGAAGGTTGTAGGGAAAGGTGAAAGACCTTTCTTTAAGCCAGTGGAATTTCGCATTAAAATCTATATTAACATCTCATGTTCTTGCTCCTGCAATTTACTCTGCACACAGCTTTCTTTTAATTAAAAAGCTACTGTCCAATGTACATAAAGCAGCAGAGACTCACCTTGAGCTGAATTCTTTATGCCCAAAATGTGCTTTCTGCTTAAGATAGGAAACCCACAGAATATAATTTTAGCTGATAAGCTTTTGGCAGCAGAAAGCTATAAAGGTAATTTTGTTCATCCATCTTGTTTTTAATAACTTTGTGATTTTGGAAATGGGTTCTCTCTGGACATTAATCTGTGTAGTTATATTAAAATCAGTGAAGCCAAGACAGATACAATCCAGCTGATCAGGTTCAGTAACCTGACAGGTTTTTTTACTTTTCATCAAGAGTAACAAAACAGTCATTATCACTGCCTCCAATGGCTTGGTCTTACTTTCTACATGCATGCTGGTTTTGTTTGCCATGCCTGAGAATAAAGACCTGTACCAGTTTTTAGCCCCTACTGGGAATGTCTTATTTCCATCAGCTTCCAGGAAGGTCAGTGGGAGCTTTGAGTGTGGTTAGCAGTCCAGGCACCTGGATACACCTTGTTGGAATTGCCTGTGTCCCCAGTCTGTGCCTGGGTAGCTGTGCACCTTTGACAGCTTTGTGTGGTAGTCCAGACAAAGGAGGGTAACACAAAATCTGTGAATGACCATGCATTGGAACTGGAAATAACTCCTGGGTAAACACAAAGGTGTTCTCCACGTAATATGAGACTTTTAAAAAACATGAAAGGTTTAACTTTAAGGTAATCAGTTGATAGTAAAGGCCAGATCAGAAGATCTTTGGGCAGATGTTATTTTATCCTTTTATAAGTCAGACTCGCACAATGGGTTCTGATGAATTATTATGGTTTAAAAACAAAGTTGTTGTTCATTAGTTACAGTGCACTTCTAAAGGAGTAACAAGTATGTGTGTAGCCTTAGTGTATACACAGTGTACATATATATAGCATAGGTATAATATATGTATAGCCTTATATATATGTATTTATAGTTCCATGTGTATTTTTAAAATTTTGGACTGGCAGTGCCTTCAAGAAAATGTTGATAAATAGCAATGAATATGTGGGTTTCATACTTAATGATGAAGTTACGGTTTTATAAAAGCATTCATTTCCATTCTGAAAGTACCGAATAATTTTCATAGCGTGTGATGCTGTAAAATAGCCATACCTAGAGTTGTCATAGTAAGGCATGACATGAAGTAGGTGACATTTGGATTTGACACTTCTCTACCTCGGGCATGCAAGGAAATTTGATGTGATTTATGAATGCAAGAAATTCTTCATACATGTCTGGTGAAGTGAAAGTGGATTACAATTCTTTCCTATTTTTTTTTACAATTCTCTCTCTCTTCAAAGAGAATTAATATACAGACATAATTTTGAAGACAACAAAGAAAGGACATCCCCAGCTGATCTGTTATTCAGGATTTGTGTGATTAATGTAATGGTCTGGAAAATTTCAGTGAAACTGCTTAAAAATAGTTCAGTGTCTAATTGCACTAGCAGAGGTAAAGATAAGATAATGCAAAGAGAAGATAAAATAATGCTGTATATTTTTGTTATAAGATACTTTAGAAGAAATCTCAAAAATAAAATTAACATTAAATAGTTGAGAAGTTTTCTTAAAGCTCAAGAAGAGGGGAAGTGTTTTCAAAAAAGGCATTTTGAAGACCATTCAAAACTAATTTTTTTTTTCAATCTTGTTTTAAATTAGGGATAGAATCCCACTTATGTCCAGGGGATTGTTGATTGCTTTGAGTCACGTAAATAAGCACATAACCAGATTTCCTCCTCTTTTTTATTTTATATTTTCACATTTCCTGTAATTTTGACAACAGTTAAAGCACAAGAGAAAATTACAGCGTGAAATTCTGTGGAGAAAACAATTAATTCAGATAGGATTTACTGTACCTTCTTTACCACTACTATTTTTGTCTTGGCTTAGGACATGAAAGAATTAACTGATTCCAGAGGCAATATTTAGAAAGTTTTCTTGGCAGAACTGCTGGTTTACCACTGCAAATTGGGCTACAAACCTCAGAAATTTAATGTGGCTTTGATCAATACGAGGTTAAAATCTCACTAACCTTGAAATATGTGTGTAAACATTGTATACTTTTGTGTAGTGCAGTTTAATGCTGACATTCATAATAAGATAGTTCCTCTCCTATATAAGGCTTCTAAGATATTCTCTACTGTTGTGAATTGTGAATCCTTTTAAAACTTCTCTGTGTAGTCTTAGGGAGAAAGAAAAAGATATTAAAATCCTTCTTTTCAACCCAATAGGAATATTAGATTGTATGACTGTTGAGTGTAAGAGCAGTTGATAAATTGTGTTGTAGTTAAAAAAATCTCATAGAAAATGGACAACAGAATGGAGGGTGTTTTCAAGTACACATGGAGGTAGGATTAATTTATCAATATAATTTGCAATATTTCATCTAATGCAAGGTGACATAAGATGACTACTGTATAATTCTATATGTGGAGGCCTACTTGCTTTGTATCTCTACTGGATGCCATTTTCACTATAAAAATATTTCCCCTTCATGTTATGCACAATTTTTTCAAGATCTTCAGTTTACTTCTTATACTCCACAGCCGTCTCCTGTCTGTTGGAAATTTTAAATCTCCTGCTTTGCTTTCAACTCTTTCTTCAAAGATGACTGTTCTAAGTAGTTTCAGTGATAAGAATAATAAATACCAAAAAGTAATACTGAGTGCTGTTCACTGAATTCATGTGAGCGGAAACCTTTACTGATAATTCTGTTTTTAATGGTAGTCACTGTGAGGAAGAAGCAACAGGGTTATTTTTAAGTGTTTTAAATAGAAATAAAGCTGCATGACAAGACATGATGCAGATGCAAATAGTGACAAAGCCAAACTAAATAAACCAAAAAGTTCAGTGCATCTTGAAACCTTAGCATCCTGCTCCTAATCTGGTGCAGTAGAGTTCACTCAGGACTTTCTTGTTGACCAAAAACCTTAAGAATTTTGAACTTGTAGGGTGCAATTAACCAAAAAAAAGCAAAACCAAAAACCAAAAAAAAACCAACCAAAAAAACCCCAAACCCCAAAAAACAAACAAATAAAAAAAAAAAAAAAAAAAAAAAACAAAAAAAACCCCAAACCCCAAAAAAAAAAAAAAAAAAAAAAAAAAAAAAAAAAAAAAACCACGAAAAAAAACAAAAAAAAACCCCATCTCAAAACAATAACAAAAAAACCCCAGCAAAGCAAAAAGCATGAGCCAAAACTATACAACTAAATTATAAAGCTAACACATGACAGAGACATGTCTGGAAGAAGCTATTGTTAATAAATAATGGCAGCCAACATGAGGTATTTGCTTTAGGTCAAAATAAATTTCTGTTTCTTTTTGAGGAAATTGAATGCTGATTTTTGGGTTTTGTTTGGGCTTGAGGTTGTTTTTTTTTTTTTTACATCCAAGTTTCTAAAGGCGACTCTTGGTGAATGCTATAATTCCTGATAATGTACTGAGTCTACTTTGTCTGCCTTATCAGATTTTCCATATTTTTTCAAAACTGTTTTGGAAACCTACCAGTTTTAAAGAATGCATTGTGTGCAGAATAAATACCATTAAAATTTTCACCCATTAAAGCCGATATAAAGAAGACATTGAAGTCCTTTGCTATGCCCAGTAATTCCCAAATTCTGTCTTTACACTTCTATTAAGAAGCAGTTGCCCTAACGTTGTATTTGGCTTTGTGCTTTTTAGTGAAAAATTGCTTTATCATTTTTAGTATATTCTGGAGGGAGGTCATAAAAAACACCTTATCAGCCCCCTTATTTCCTATTTATATCCGCTCTGCCATTTTTATGTACTTTCTTGTTCTTGCCCATTTGAGTAAACCTGATTTCTTAAATACTTTTTCTCTATGTCAGTGTATTTAAGTTCCCTGCAGATTCATGCAGGGGTGTTTCTTTCGGGTTTTCTTAAAGACTGTGGTTTTTTGGTGGAAGGTGGTGATTATGTATTTTCATTTTTTGGGGATTGGGTTTTTTGGGTGTGGGTAGTGTATGATTGATTTTTCTAATTGTGACATTACTTTTACCTGATTAATTAATGCAATATTTCTAAATGTTCTTCTGAATCCTTTTGAGGAGCTTGCTGTTAGAGATACTACTTCAAGGAGTGGTTTTTTTCTGTTTTCTGGGGTTTTTTTGGTTGTTCAGGTTTTTTTCATTTTTTCTTGATTTTGAGGTCATAGCAGGGGGGTTAACTGGTTTTGGTAACTTTCAGGTAGATAGCTCTCTTTAAATTGAAATCTTTTTGGCCTGATCTCTCACACAATAAGGCTGAATGCTGTTGCATTGTGGTCTGTGGAGCTCCTAGAGGTGTATATAGCAACTCTGCTTATAATTTTGAACTGACCCTGTGCATCACTAAAGATTCGAAGATTGATTGTTCCAAAAGTCATTTATAATATCCAAAAATATGCTCTCTACATCTCTCTTTGATAAGACTTTGATCCAGTCTTTATGTGGTTTCTCTAATCTCACATGACACTTGTTATCCCTTTGATCAGGCAGTCAGCAGTGCAATCTTGGTATTACATTTTTTATTATGAGGCTCTGAAATTTCTTACCCACAGAGATTCCACCACACTTCCCTCTTCCTGTAATACTTCTATGCTGTTGCATTTTGTGTCATCCCTTACATTGTACCCTTCTGCTGCATGTCCTGCACTTCCATTCGTACAAAGCTCTGACAAATGCTCTGTCCTACTGATTATTCTCCTTCCACCAGGTTTCTGATATGTGTATTTTTTTGGGATGGTTCATTGGTGATGGATCTTCATCCCTCTGTCATGATTTTATATTCCAAGCGTTGGTGTAGAAGCACTGGGAAGTTTTGCTTAATGATGTGCTAATAAATTAAAAGTTGTTTAATGGCTCTTTCTTATTTATCCTGATTGTACTTTTTGTAGACACAGACACACACACACACACACACACTCTCTCTCCAGCCTTTTCTGGGGCATATTAAGTATTAATTGCATATGCCTCAGTGGCATGTCTGTCTGAACCAGGAGCTTTTCCCTGCCTGTTGGCTGTCCTCTGCATTCTGTTCTAAAATCTTTTTGATTTCTGTGCCAGCAGCCAGTCTCTGTTACTGCTCAGATTCAGTCGTCTGTCCTTCCCTGCACATGTTGCGTCTGTTCAAAAAGTTTCCCCAGTTGCTAATATACCTAAATTCCTTTCCACCTACACTGTTTTCTTGCCCTTGGAGGCTTGGAATCTCTTGGAAAATGGAAACTGTCTTTTTATGCCATGGTTACAGAATACAGTGAAAACAAGAGAAAGACCAAATACTTTCAGCCTTAACAGCTACTCATGAATCTCAGACTCATCAGACAAAGCAGTGAGGGGATGGCTGGAAAATTGTCTTGGTGTTTTAGGTGCTAATCAGAGTTTTTATCCATCCTTAGAAACAAGGTCTAAGGTGTTACAGGCTCCAGAAGAGGTATCAAATGTATTTTGGGCAGACTAATGAATAGGTCCATCATGTGGAAGGTATTAAGCATTATATAGTATTAAGCATTATAGGCAAAGTGGTACCAATTAATGTTCGTTGTTGTAATGGAAAAGTGTTGTGATTGCTGTGTGGCATAAGGAATAGTTACTGATGCATGACAGAGCAGTGCAGCTCAGAGACAGCCCTTAAATTGTACAAGTAGTGCAATAGAAAATTTCTTTCTCGTACTTGAAAGAGAAAGCATCAGAGGCAGAGAAAGGATTTTCATTCTCTTTGATCATATCTTCACCTGCAGACCATATTCATTTTAATGTGCGATCATCCGATGAAATAGACATAAACATATTTTGGTATTTGTTTTCTAATCTTGAAAAGTTACCTGTTCTTTTATCTTTTCTCACAATAAAGTCATATTCAGAATTGTAAAATTGATGTAATTTTAAGGAATATAGATGGTGTTATTGGGGCCCCCAGGTATATTCCATAGCATTTCTTGATTGATGGTGTAAGTATCCCCATCTAGTTCATAAGGGTGTGCTGTAAACCTTGGAAGTATTTAATTCTCCCATGTTTATAGTTAATGATGTCACTCTTTGTATCAAAAATCAGAGGAACTTCCGGGAATTATTTTACTGTTATTTTAGCAAAATAACATATTTAAGACCAAAAAGGATGTCTCAAGGATAGTTCAAAATGTTGAAAACTAAGATGTAGATTACTTCTCGAGCAATCTCACTGTTATTAATATTAAATGATTCCTTCTTTTCTTGTCGACAGGAAGATTCGGCTGACTGCGGTGGGGCCTCTGGTCTGAGTCCATCACTGTGGTCCATGGTAGCAATTCAGCTGGTCCTGCTTTGGCTCTTATCTGGCAGCAGACACTGCCGGTTATGATCTTGCTAAACCAAAACCTGCATAACTCACTCGAGACCTGGCCAAAACGATAGCCTCAGTTCCATTTTCAAAGGGTCAGCTATTGAGAGAGCAGCAGAAGAGCAGCGCTCGTGTGTGGCCACCACGCGTTGTGAGATCATCGAGGCACACGATGGCTGCATGTCGGAGTGTCGGATCCTTCCCCGTGTGTGAATGCTGCATCCTCCATGCCATCCAGACAGGTTTCTGTACGTGCTCCATCGGGGAAACCTAAAACCTTTCGTTTGTTTGTTTGTTCGTTGTTGTAATCTCGATGACTTCATGTAAAAGGGCTCCCCTAACAATAGCTTGTGTATATGATTTTCATTTCTTTTGAGCTTTGGATATCACGAAGATTTATATTCTTTTACATGAACAGTTGTTTAAAAACAAAAAAAAAAAAAAAAGAAGAAAAGGGAAAACGTTCTCCCCAATATACATTACTAGCACCACAATGGCTGCTTTTAGCATCAGTTTTGTCCAAATTACTTGAATAAAGTGAAAATATTGGCCAGTCTTCACCAGAAGTTCGTCATGATTGGAATGCTTTATGATGAGTGGTTAATTTTTCCAAAATGAGTCATGCAGCCAGCTAAGTTTTGGTAAGTTGATATTGTATGTAGAAAGGAAGGAAGGGAGAAAACTACTATATTTCAAAATAGAAAGGTACTGGAAAGTGTAACTAAAAAGTGGCTTTCATCTTAAACTTGGTGTCATCTTCTGTCAGAAAAAATGTTAATTTCAATTTAATATCCACCTCCTTTTCACAATGCAGTTACATATAAAGCAAGTAGAAATTCTTCGAAGGCTGAAACAAAAATGCTTGTGAATAAAAAATGTCTTTGTGATATTTGAACGTTGGTTTCCAGGGGTATTTTGCATGATGATGATGCTATGTTATTGTTTTTCAGTTTGTTTTCTTTGATGGTAGAGTATAGTTCATTGAAAAGATAACTGAGTGATTCTTGTATTGTGTGAGAAATTGAACATTGCAATGTGTTGCAATCAAATCTTATTAAATTATATTATGAGCTCTGAATATACTGTGCAATGAAAAAGCTGAGAAAATAGGGTAAATATAGCTACCGTAACGAAAGGTTGAGGTGGATTTTTTATGGAATAGCGATCTCACATGAAAATCTGTGTACAGATAGTTTAAGAATATAAAAATCAGATTTAACACATTTATTTTTGGAAGTATATGTTCTCTAAGGCTCATATCAGGTTCCCCCTTTGTTTCCTTCGTATAAACCCACCCATAATATTAAAACGTATGCTGTTGCTATTTATTATTGAAAATAGTATATTTAACAGAAAAATGACCTGGTTGCTGCGATTAGAAAAAATATAAGCAAATGGGGAGCCTTGAATCTATATGTATGCACATTGATACTTGATTGTGAATAATAACTCTAGAAGTTGTTTTATACAACCTCATTGGTGATACAGATTGGTGCAGTAAATTGCAATATTACAGTGTAGCATAGTGTTGATGCAAAATATGATTTGCGCTTTTTTTCCTAGTTTTCAGAACTAAACAGCTAAGACAGCTAAACCAATGAATGTGCAACTCTGCTGGTATTGTACAGTTCTGCTAACAACTGCAATATGCAAATATTAATATGGCACAATACACTAGCTCTTTAAAAAATAAAAAATGCAAATCATCAGTATGTATATGCTGGCAATTGATTGATATAATTTTGATCATGCCAAAAGCTTAAGAAAATGATTGGGCATGCATTAATATCCTATGAAAACTGAAGAAGCTACTCAAAGCCCTGGCATGGCTTGAACGATCAGATGTCTACTGTAGTTGTACTCATGGTTGGTTCATTGTTTCTCATGTACCGTGGCTCCAGCTATGTATTTTCGCATGTTTGGGAATACAGCGAGTGAAAAAAACAAATCCTGACCTTTTGTTCAGTGATGAAATCTAGATTTTAAAAAAAAAAATATCTATCTAGCAATGTCGTAGGGTTAAAAGTAAAATTAACTGTGTTGGATGACTTCAGGTCCTCCGCAGGGAAGATGAACTAATGTTGATAATATGGGTGAAGATAAACTTGGAGCTCTTCCTTCCAGTCATAGTGCTACAGTTCTGCTCACCCTAGCACCAGTTACCACCTGATACAAAAATGGGTATGAGTGTTTCTAATGCCAAGACTGCATCCAGTATTTTTCCTTAATGTGGTCAATTGACATTTTGTGGGAGGAGCAAGTTTTGTAGGATTAGGCCAATACTTGCTGCACTTACTGCTTTTACTCTGAGGTTACTTTAAATACACATTACTATGTGTTTTGCTCTTTTAATTTCTTGAAGGATTGTTAGTATATTAAGATCTCTATAGTTTTTGCTTAGCTTCCCAAAAGGAACCCTTCATGGACAAGTTACACTGTTTAGCATTTTAAAACACTTTCATTATGCTGGTAGGCCATACTTGGAGTAACTTAGTAAGCATTTCATTAATGTTTTTAGGGAGAAAGAAAGATGGCACAAAGTCATGCTGCCACAGAAAACATCTGTGGCTTTTGCTCTCATCCCATTTCCCTTAGAGTGCTCAGATGCAAAAGGAGGGAGAAGGCCATGCCATGCAGCCACATAGCCCTCCTGGATGATCCAAGGAGGGAAATGTCCTTTATTCCCCTCCTCTGCCCCTCTTTATGACCTGAAGAAATATGTTTCTATATAAACATTTAGCCTAACATTATAACATTCAATATAAATACTTAGCAACATTATGCTCATCTAACTAATACTTCAGAAAGTAGTAAGTATTTTAAATACTCTGAAATTATATATTGGAATATATCCAAGTGATGGTCAAGACTTTTTATTAAATACCCTGATATCTGAAAAATGCAAAGCACAGATCAAAAATGCAATCTGAACTTTAGCTATCTCAAAATGTGAACACCAGTCTGATAGAAATAACTCACATGAATAAATACAAATGCTCATGTAGAAGGGTGTCCTTACTCTCACAGTGCATCATAGTCATCTTCTCTTGTCTTTGAAAGAAGAACCTTGATCCTAAGCTTTAAATGAAGATACTTCTAGATACAATATATTTTAAAAATTTGTGGTTTTTAAAGTCAGATTAAAGGTTCTGTCGATGGTAGCTCAAATCCTTTAAATAGTACTAAGAGAACTTTTGAGACTGGTTCAGTTTACACAGAAGTCATGCAGTGTATTGGACGTCTGACAAATAACCACCATTAAAGTTGTTACAGCATGCTACCATGCAAAACACGACCTGAGGACTTAACATGAAAGGTTTCTTTCTATTTTTTTCATTCAAACAACCAGCATTACTGCCAAAACACTGACCGTGGTCCATATTTGTAACAGGTTTTTAACATGACATAGCAGGTCTGATTGACAAGATTTTTAGGTCCTGTACCTTTAAGACTTTAGTATGATCTTTTTCATGTTTCTAATGCTTGAGGCTTTACTGCTTAACTTGACAAAAACAACAGTGTTGCTGCCATTTGTAAGTTTTCCTACAATATTCCTTTTATTAACTTAAAACCTGGCCTTACTGGTTTCAAATAGGCAGTATCCCTTTTAAGTGACCTTTGCAACCCAAGTGTTACTTGCTGTGGTTGAGAGCTTTTTGGTGTCACTGAAGAGACATTAAGACCTTTTTTTCCCATTAACATGTAAAAAACATGCTTAATATGACTTAACTTCAAAACACAACCTCAGTACCACTGATCCAAGAATTTAGATACTAGCACACTGGTTATTGAGAAATATGTGAATGCCTACAAGGCACTGCAATGCACTCGAGTGTTTTTGGAATGTCTACCTAAGATGAAATCTTAGTAACTCCTTTCTTAGGATAAATTTTACCCTAACTTCATCAGACATCCATGCCTTTGACAAAGGCCAGAATTATTATTATTTTGTTCTTACCACAATGTTAATATTGTTAATACTCATTGTACACTATTGTAAAAAGATTAAAACAAAGTGTCTGAAAACAATTCAAGAGTTTTGAAAAGTCAGCCTCACCCTCTTCCCAGCTACTTGCATCTGTCCTGTTTATGGTTTAAAAGAAAAACATCATCTTGAAGAAATATTTCACTGAGGCTAAAGGGATACTGTCTTGTTCAGATGCCATGAAGTTGCGATTGTGATCTGACAAAGCTGTCTTCTCTTCTTGTGTTGTATGGAATGTCTGGATCATGCTTTCTCAGATATTTTTATTGAAATGCTCAGTGTGCGTTTCTGCAAAAAAAGACTTGGTTGCTCTTACCAGGCAAGCAGGTCTTTCTCCCTTTTCTTGTGTTCTCTTGACACTTTTGTGGAACTTGACAAGCCTGGAAAAAAAAATAATTTTTTTGTAAAAATTTGTACAATAATGTTATAAAAAAGTTTATAATCCTAGAACTGTTGTGTTAATTATTGTGCAAAAACAGTATATTCAGAATAAAAGTTTATCATTTAAAATCAACAACTATTTTATTTTTCACTCTGTATAATAAAAACATGTAAATACGAGCCTACATTATTTGCTATATAATAGTTTTGAGTTTCATATAATTGTACCAAGTGTCATAAGAGAGTGAAGATAGTGACTTAATGCAGGTCTTCATGGGGTTCAGAGAAGGATGCACAGCAAACCTTCGTTTCTGTTTCGTTTCTGACTATGAAAATTAAACAAAAAAAAAAAAAGTGGAAAAAATCCAACCAATGGAAATGGAGGGTCTGTAAACCTCTCAGTAAAATAAGAGTTTGAGGCAGCTGAAGCATCCTTGTTGTCCTGAAACAATTGCTTTTGCAAGGGTTGACATTTGCTAACTTGTAAACACTGCTGAAGTCCAAGAGTTCATTCACATGGAGAAGCAGAGTAAAATCAGATGGCTCAGATGGATCCTGCTCAAGTGGTTTCCCCCACCTCTCACTGAGACTGAGTCATGGTTCAGTCAGCTTCTGTACTGCTGCTGTTCTTAGCTAAGCACTCTGTTTAAAAGTGGATGTATGTACCTTCATAAACAGGCTTGGGGTGCTCAGAAGGTGCTTTGCTGTGTTTCTGACTTCCTGGCAGTCTCTATCAGAAGTGCAGGGCAGAGGGTTGCAAGTGGCAGCTGATTTAGAAGCCTGAATTTAATCCTTGACTACCAATGTGTCACAGCCAGAGAAAATGGCAGTCGTAAAATTCTGATGGATTTACTGAATCCCTGAGGAGTAGATAAGAGAATAAGAAATCAAATGCAGATTCTAGTGCTGCAAAGTAATAGATCACCCATGTGGAAATGCTGCGAGGCAGTGCATGACACTGTGCATCAACATCCAGAGATTACCAGCCTCAACTAGATTAAACATTGCTTCCTAACTACATGATTATCCCCACATGTTGAACTCACTCTATCATGTTTTCTGTAGGCTGACTGCCATTGAGATGTAGAAATAAATAAACCCCCAAAATCCCTTTCTTGTACATGTTTAGTTTAATTGCTGTATCACAATACACTAGTTATTAAGTAAAGGAGAAGACACTCTTGGACAACACAAAGTTTTCCCCCCACACTTCTGGAACTTATAAGCATCTTTGACTTCCTCAGTTTGATATGGGAATTGCTGCGCTGCAGCAAGATATTCTATATTCACCCCTTGTGCAAATCAAGCCAGAATGCACTTGGCCTGTCATATTGTATTATTTTGAGAGATGACTTCACAGTGTCCAATGCAGCTCTGTTGCTGCTAACCATCTACAGAAATCAAGACATTATATAACATGGATGTTACAAAATGCCTTCATTGCCACATCTATTAGCCCAGTGCTCCTTGTAATGCTTGACTGAAAAATATGCCCACCCTAAATGGTACAACATTTTCTCTGTCTGTTGCAAAAGACATTGAAAACAATGTCTCTCGTTCCAATAATCTCTGAGGAGCTTTTGTTCACAAGCTGTATATGGGGGAGGAGGAAAGAAAAATGAGACTTTTTCAGGAGAATGATTTAATCTAAATTCTAATTGTATTTTTCCTAATTGTTTTAAATATATAATAATTTATTTTACTGATTGAAAATATCACATTCTCAGGAACTGACTGTTCCTTTTGAAACCTTGTTCGGAAAATCAGAAACCTTTAAGAAAAGTGGCCCCTTTTAATAGCACACCCGCCCTTCTCTTTCTTCTAGGGTTTTGAATCTCATTTTTTCCTCTGGATGTTAAAATTATTTCCTCGATCTCCAAGTGTACGTCCCATATTGTGTAGAAGAGGTATTTGAACTTGGTAATAAGTGTTTCCTTTGAGGAAATTATAAACATGTTTGTGATTTGTCTCATCTAGCTGTAGTTGTCAATTGCTCATGAGTTACTCTACAGTCAGCAGAGTTTAGGAGCTAGGTACTTATGCTTCAAGGCCCAGACAGGCTTTAACCATCTGCCTGAATCATTGGAAGGTGAATTCTTTAAAAAGACTTTTCTACTGCTCTTTTAATTGTATGTCTTTTCAAAGAGAGGAGTTAACATATTAAGTAAAATATGCATCTTCTACTTCATTACTTTTTTGTTGGATTTTTTAAGCACTGCTAGTTTTTGACAGCTATTTTGAGAAGGAAATCTGAAATGCAGTGGTATTCACTCTTCCTTTTCAAGGGTATCTTTCAATTATTTTTTTACAGCCACTGAATTAGTTATTCCATAAACAAAATAAAACATGTGGAGTTGGAAATGGAATTTCAGAATTTCCATTTTAACTTTTGTGGCTTTAACCCAGACTCTTCTTATGACCCAGACTCTTGTGATCTCAGCCTCCGTTCTGTGGCTTGGTTATCAAAAAATAAAATTTTTGAGCATTGTAATACAGACACTATGGAAAGGTTAATTAACATGCTTGAAACACTGACTAACAGCACAATGTTTTGGTATGTGTGGTTAGCATGTATTATTCCTGTAAGCTATTTTGAGAGTCCAAGTAATGCTCATTGTGGTACGGGTCAGTCAGTTTGCCACATAAGCTCTGGGATCTTCAGGATTTAATTAATCTACAGGAATTAATTAGCTCTAAGAGAAAATTGTGGACACTTTAGTCTCTGCCTAAAATATACTGAAATACCTAATTTCAAGTGGGTTAGAAATTAGGAGCATTCTCCTCTCCTGCTTGGCTGTAGTCTGCACAAAAAAGAAAAGACCCCATATAATGGTAGGTTCTGCTTTTGACATCTTTTGGCAATACCAGTGTGGGAAATAACAGGCAGGGAATCTTTGAGAACCTGGGACTAAATCACATGCAGAGGGATTCACTAGGTGAGCACTCCTGGGCTGAGCAGGGGAGAGCCGTGCCATACAGACATGGAGTAGGGAGAACCATCCCAGTGAGCAGCCACTGGGGGTATTACTGCAGTTGCATATGCATGCACACATTTCTGTGGAAATTGAGTCACGAGGATGCTAGATTCAGAGAAAAAACAAACAGTGGAGACGTGTGCATTCAAAATGTGACCCTTCTGCTTTGCTGGATCAACCTAGATCCTAGGATCAATGTCTGGGCTGGGTAAATTCCCCCTAAGGCAAGGCAGCTGTGAAACCTAGACTTGTAGCTACCAGGGAATGATGCAGGCCTACATCTGCTTTGAAGGCCATTGCTATGGAGTCATAGTGGAAGAGATGCCAAACTCCAGGCTCTGAGAGGAGCCTCTTCGGTGGCTGTGGTTGGAGCACAGTCTGGGCCAGCACTGAATGCCTTCCAAAGAAGAGGAGAGAGAGTGGTGGTGGTGAAGAGGATGTTACTCATCTTTTGCATAATTTATTTCCACATATAGTACTTGTTTCAAAAGTGTAGTCTGGTTTTAGCCTTTCTTTAGTCTGAGAATATCTATGGGAGAGGGAATTTGAGCATTTAGATTTAGAGGTGGCAATGAAATGTAGCCTACAGTTTTGATGGCTACCTTGAATGCTCTTGCCATCAGGCTGTTGAACATGTCTGCAATAAGAAGAGTAAGCAGCTTTAAACATTTGTTTTCCTTTTGTTAACGCAATTTTAATTTATTTTTTAGAAATTGTTATTATTCCATTATTGAATGAGAAGAAATTAAGAAATAGGTAGAACTTGA
Source organism: Vireo altiloquus (assembly GCA_013396875.1). Classification (NCBI taxonomy): domain Eukaryota; kingdom Metazoa; phylum Chordata; class Aves; order Passeriformes; family Vireonidae; genus Vireo; species Vireo altiloquus. The sequence goes on from VZRF01006086.1 coordinate 454,727, forward strand.
AGATCTAGAGAGTTCTAGAAAGGTTAAGTAGGTAACTGTTACTATATGCAAGATATCACAGTTTCGTGTATTTGTGACCCCAAAGCCTCGACTGTGTCACATTTTATTTCATAAATGCTATGATTTGGGATTCTGAAATTAAGCAGTGTTTGTAGGACATTTCTGAGAAGGTGATTAATGTCATTAATCACTTGAATTTTCATTTTCTGATATTTTGTATTTTTGTCCAGTTCTAATCTAGCAAGTCATCCAGTGTCAAGCTTTAAATAAATTCTTAATTTTCAGTGAATGGAAAGTCTCATCATCCACAAGGAAAGCAATTGTGCGGAAATCTAAGCATTTAGGATTAGGAAAAGGAAATATTATTAACCGCATATTTGGTTTTAGCAGACTATTTTATGGCTCGGAAATGTGTTGGTCATTGATCATCCAAAAAATTCCATAGCCACTTGTGATGGTATCCAGCGTTTCATAACCCTGTAGCTGAGGCAGTAGCATGGAAGAACAGTGGTGACAGATTGCTTGTATTTCAGCTGGACATTGCTTTAACTCTCAGATCCTGAGAAGGTTTCCTTTCTCAAACCTGACTTTCTGTGCAACTAAAATTGTGAGGGTAGCATGGCCAAGAGGAAAGTAAATTGTAACTATAACATCCTGCAGAGAAGGCGTGTCTGGCACCAGAGTAGAGCCTCTTGCTCTCCCCAGGGTGCACCCACCAGGCTGAAGTGGTTGCTGAGCAATGCCAGCACTATTCTCTGGGGGTGTTGGGAGGAGCTGTGGGCCTAAGCTGAGCAAACAGGTGTATCTGTTTCCCTGTCTCCATCTATTAGCAGCAAGAAATTCAACAAACTACATAATATTTGAGCTGTCAGCTGCCTAAAATTTCACTGAGAAAAAACTGTAAGTCAGAGACAATAGCTTTCAAATGCCTCCACACCTCTTGGGGGATATAGGTGTTAAACTAAGATTTTGAAGTATTAAGATTTTAGGGGAAAGTATAAACACAGACATAAATATTTTTATGCCTTTTAGATGCTACCCATGGGCTTCCAGCAACCTGCCAGCGTGCTTTGCTTTCCAAGGTCAAAGAGACCACTGTGCTTTATTCTGGCAGATGACATGAGTAAAACTGTGCTTTAAAGCAGCTTGCATGTAAGGCCTCCTTTGCAGAGCATGAAGGAGAACCTAGAGTGTGATATTTGATATTTTAGAATCTCTAGTTGAGTGAAATGCCTTAAATAGAAATGGGCCTGTTCTGAATGAAAACCTATCCTGGGCACTGCACAGATAGGTACCTTTATTGCTTCCAGAAGGAGTTGTCTCGTGTAAATGGATATTCTGTTACTAGAGACCTCTTTTTTTTAATAGATTTAATAGCCATTTAAAAATAACAGAATAGTGTGGAATGCTCTATTTTATAGCTTAGATGCATTCACCCTGCTGTAACTAACCCTGGACTGCCTTCACCGTATCTGAGGCTTTTGCCTGCAATTCAGTTGATTTACACAATCCGGTGGATCCAAGAATCAAGTTCCAAAAGAGTGCAGATAAGGATGACAGCAGTTAACAGTGGAATAGTTTTGTTTGTTTGTGTTGTTTTTCCCTGCTAAACATACTCACCCACCCAGAGTTTCCATATTAAAAACCTTTAAAACGTAGCAAAAAATATGTATAATTGAATTGATTGCCATTAGGAAAGATAATATTTGTCCTTGTTTCATATTAGTATCCTTCTGCACTATGTTTGGGTGTTTTTTTCCCAAAGTTTATGATATGTGTATAACGAACCTGTATCAAAACAAAGCCCAGCTCTTCCTTTTTGAGGTGCAACATGAAATGAGTGCTATATTGGATATAAGATTTCTCTAATAGTTACAGAAGCTTTTATTAAAATTCCTTTTATAGGGAATTTAATAGTTATAGCTTTATAGGTTATCAGACACAGCTTTAATTCTTGGTAAAATTAAAGTCAGATTTGCCAAACCAAATGATTTCTTTAAAATCTGATCAAATCAGAAAAACAAAGTGGTTCAATCAGTAGTATATTGTTTTTTCTATGTATTTCAGACTGTACAATTACCTGAAAGGAAGAGGTAGCAAGGTGGGGGTCAGTATTTTCTGTCTAGTAGCAAGTGACTAGAGGAGGGGAAATGGCCTCAAGTTGCACCAGAAGAGGTTTAGATCATTATTGGGAAACATTTCTACACCAAAAAGTTTGCCAACCATTGGAACGAGCTGCCCAGGGAAGTAGTTGAATCACCATCCTTGGAGGTATTTTGGCCATGTCTTAGTGGTGAACATGAGAATGCTGGATTAACAGTTGGACTTGATGAGCCTAGAAGTCTTTCTAAACCTTAAAAATTCTATGATTCTCTACCAGAAAGGTTGTATTTAAATTGAAAGAAGGACAATTCCTTCTTAGAATGTTGCTCATGATAGATGAACTGTCTACTTAAAACTTAAAGGTCTGTTTGTCCAAAGTTAAATAATTAAAGTTGTCCTGTACTGGATTTTTCTTTATTTGTTTGGGGTTTTTTGATGGTTGGTTGGTTGGTATGGGTTTGGGTTTGGGTTTGGGTTTTTTGACACTGTTGTGCATCATAATGTACTAAGGAAGAGTTTGTATTTTCAAGACTGCCCAATATTTTCTTCTCAAGAGCAGAAACTGAAAGAGCAGATTGAAGAACTAACCAGTTCTAAAAAGCAGACATAGTTAATTAAGGATAGTAACCATTGTTTGGGGGGAATTTTAGCCAGACTAGAAAAGATAGCTGCTCTGTCTCTGGGCTGATGGCAGCAAGAGTCACTTAGGAATACACAGCCATGAGATGCCAGACTCCGTGTGGGTGATGAGTGAGCAGTGCACAAGCAGACACTCTCTGAGGTTCACGCTGATATCCAGTGAGGTTGGCATCCATATGCTTCGTTGCATCATTTAGTACAGTGGCAATTGTTCTGTCACCTGCATGCCTGACTTGTTTCTCCTCCTCCCTGGCCCACGCAGGCTGCTCACAGACTTCGTCCCCTGTGCTCGGCAGTGCAGCTCCAGTGCTGCTTGCAACACCTACAGGCACCTTTCAAACATTTCTGAGAGTCACCCTCAGCCTCTGCCTCTGAAGGCATTGCTCACCACTGGTCCGAAGAAAACCTGACAGATGAAATTAATAATTAAAGCCACAGATGATAAAATTTGAGAAGTATGTCTAGAGTGTCTGGATATAGTTTTGCATGGACCAGTGCAATTTTTGGCTGTGGCAGGCAACTGCCTTTTGGAAACATTGGGTGGCCTGAAATTATTCTGTCTAGCTTTTGCTTATACAAAAATAATCAACTTCATGACAGCATCTGTTACTAACCCAAAGGTCATAGATTTCCAACTTGCATTTATATGAAATAGAACCAGATGCAGACTATAAAATGATCTGAATATTTTTTAAATGACTTCACTGATATTTTGTCTCATATTTTCTTACAATTCATGATTAATATTTTTAAAGGTGATTTATCTTTCATCTTGGGTTCCACTATTGTTGACTTAACCTTTAGAAAGCATTATAGAGCTCGAGAAGGAAGATCACTTGCTGAAAGTATTTTTAAAATATATTTCAATTAGTAAAAAATGAATTAATATCTGTACAGTTACGAATTATGGATATTAGAAGAAAATGATGTGTTCTTTTCTTTCTTATTTTTCTCTCAAAAACCGGGTAAAGCTGAAGAATATACTGCTGTCGATGATAAAATTATGCCAAATAGGTTAACAACTTTTGACTCAACAACTGTGATTGGTAGAGGTAGAATATATGTAGCAGTCTGTCTCTTCCCCCTTTTGTATTACTAATACTATGTTAAAACAATTAAAGGACAAAGTCCTCATCTTTTTTTCTGGTGGCAGAAATTGAAGAAATATTTGTCCTGAAAGAAAAATGGTATTTATGGAAAAACTTTCTGAGGTTTCCGGAAAGGCCATCTGGTTGCTCTAGCAAACAATATTTGCAGGCAATTATCTGAAAACCATAGAACTGAAGCTCCTGAATTGAATTTAGCACTTGTTTCACTGTATTGCTGGGGGCAACACTGCAGATGTGTGAAGCCAAGTATGTGTTTACATACTTTCACTGAATAAAAGTATTTAACAAATAATACATTGCTGTCTACAGTGGGAATTCCGTTATGCTCTTTTTTGAAGTTACTTAATGCTTGAGATATATCTGCTAATTTTGTCTTTAGAGCTTTTTACATATATTTATTCTTAAAAAAAATTAAGAATTTAAAAAATACAGATTTTAAGAATGATACCTTAAGCTCTCAATTGCAATTTTCCTGATACCAAAAAAAAAGTAATTAAAAGGACAAAGTGTTCTTTTTGAAGTTATTTCAACAAATGGCAACATTATCAATAAAAACCCATTGGAATCATTATCATGCCCCACTCAGGACTTATGTGACACTTGGTGACACATCAAACCTTCATAGGAAAATGAAATTACTACTAAAATTGAGATGAAATACTGTGAGCTTTGTATGTTTTAAAAAGTCCATATTTCTGTTGAAAATATTATGAAGAAAATATTCCAGTCGTATTCCTTTCACTTTCCAAAGCAAATTGTTTTTCTCTAAAGCATCTGAGGAAATAAATGTATTTTAGTTTGCATGAAGTACAGAGGTCTGATGTAATCCACAAATACAAGATGGTAAATAATAAGTTAAACTAGAGTGCAGTGTAAGGAAAGATGATGACATATCCAACAACTCTGCTGTCACCTTTGTGACTTGCCAGGTAAAGGCTATGAAATAACTCTTCCAGTTTTCTTGCTTGTTAATTTGTTTTTAGAAAAGGGACTTACAGAACTGTACAGTGAAATTCTGTGCCATGAGGGTGGGGAGACACTGAAAAGAGTTGTCCAGAGAGGTTGTGGATGCCCCATCCCTGGAAGTGTTCAAAGCCAGGTTGGGTGGGGCTCTGAGCGCCTGATCCAGCGGAAGGTGAAAGGATGGATGTGGCTATGTTTTTTAAGAGCATCAGAGGACCTTCTTTGACTTGCTAACTCATCATGGTATCAGAGAGCTATTCCATGTCATACCCTAAAGTGTCTCTCTGACCACCTGACCAGAAAAGCCAGTCCTGGTTCGGAAATGTAAACTATCACACTCATAAATAAGAAATTTATAGTGCTAAACCTCTATTGAAGAGAATCACTACAGACTAATAACAGGCACAATTGTTTTAATGACAGTCAATCAGCTGAAAATAACCCCCATTTAATAAACTTGAATACACTGACCTTTATTTGGACCTTTATTGTCTATGCAGATTAGTAGGTCCTGTTATCTAGGCTGAATTCATTCTCACATTAAGTGCTAGTTCAGTACTTCAGTCCAATAAAAACAGAGTGGTTTTTATTTATGAAACATTATCAGCTAAATTTGGGATTCTCTAAATAACTTGGTTTCTTACTTTTGAAAGTCCATTTTCTTCTTATTTTTCTATGAAAATAAAAATTTTGGGGGTAGGGAGGGGGCTTCTTTTTTTTCTTTTTTCACTTCATGCACCTGCACATTTTACACTGTTTTTTAAACAGCTGCCTTTGGTAGTTTAAGTGTTTCCTGTCACAAAAACATATGCCCTAGCAATCACCAGAAACTGTATGGTGACTCATGAAGCTTCTCAGAACACATTTTTAGCAAATAAATTAATATAATTCATAACCACAGGGCAGCATTTACAATCTGTGCTAGGAAGACGAACGTGGGATAATGTAAGACATATGTGATTTCCTTTTTTACTGGTGACTCTTTCTCTTTTTTACCGAGATCTGTGAAAATGGATTAATGATACATTTATCTTACTCCATGCCCCAATACTCATCTTGCTCTCCATGCAAAATCACATAAAGTGGAGAGAGGCTTTGTTTAAAGTTCAAGGAATACACAAATATGAGACAGAAACAAGAATGTCATAACAATGTATAAATAAATAATGAATACATGAGATCAGTATCTTGCGAACTTAGGGCATGTGAGCATCTCATGTGAGCTGTCCTGCTGACTTCAGTGGAAAGATTTCGTGATTTGTTGAATTATCTAAACAAAAATTCTTGCATTAGATACAGGAATAGCTTTAAAGTACATAATTTGCTTTTTTCTCTTTGAGGACTGCGTGTTCTTGCATGAGAGACACTGAGGTCAGAAAACTCCCCCTTCTTAAAAGTTTATGCTCTAAGACAATAATAATTAAACTCTTGCACTTTTGGGATCGTGGCTCCAAGTTCAGCATTTTTTCGTTCCTTTGGTATTTATTCCTTTGCATTGCCTTGAAAATGCCAGAGCTTCATTAAGTGTGGCATCAATTATCTCATCAGTTTGGACATGCAGTGTTTTAAACATCATTTTGGTGGTATTCCGCTTATCGTAAAATAAAAAAGAGTTCATAGTCTCAGACTCAACTTCAGTGTGTCTCCACACTCCTCACAGAACTTATCAAAGATCAGGATGGGTTTTACTGCTCACTGTTTCCAACACACCCACTAGAGAAGGACCATTCTTTGTTAAGAACCAGAAAAACCTTCAAAGACCCCAAAAATCAAACCAAAACTCCAACATGATATTGCATTAAAGCCAGAAAGGACTGTGATAACAGAGTTAGGAGTTGTCCAGCTTCCCTGGAAATCTCTTCACAGGGACAGACAGTGCTAATTTGTTACATAATGGTTCTGAGAGTAGCAACCTTCCTCTTGTGGGATGTGTTGATATCTTTACCTCACTTGTCTTCCTAGGCCGGGCTGTAAATTCTGCCTGTCTTGTTATACCTGTTAGATTACTTAGGGAACTGTTGTGTAGGGTCAACCTTCATTATCCATTCCAGTCCTATCTTGATAATTTCTCCTGTTGACAGAGAGAAAAAAAAAGGCACAAGTATGTATGTAATAAAAACATATTTATTATCCTTCACTAGCTTAGTGCTTTTGAATGATTTTTAAAAATAATACTGTCTAATCTAAACTGTGCAGATTTGAATTTTTTTTCTCTTTTCTTTTGGATGAGATCTTTATCTCCTTCCTGGTTTATATCTGTGCTGACAGGTTGATGATGTTGCTACTATGTTTTCTCAACTATAACAGTGTAGACAACTGCTAACAGTGTAGACTGTGAAAACGTACCTGTGTAGGACTTAGAAATGACAAGTGTGAGATTTGGGAATGGCTTAACTATCAAGAGCCATTACCAACAAAAAGTCAGTGTTTATGGGAGGATGCTTTGTCCATAACATCAGTAACTTCTGCAGTTTCATAAAACCAGCTTTTATCATTGCAGCTTGGGCCGAGTGGTTTCTATGGCAGGTATAAGAAGACAACTGCTTCATGAAGATTAGAAAGGAGGAAAATTCTCCAACATGAAGGTCACATCCTGTGTGTAACCAAAATGCCATCTGTGTAGAGCAGCAGAGGAGGTCCCAGACCCTTCAGCATCCTCCTAACACAGCCCAAGTCATTGCAGGGTTCCTGCAGGCCAGAAGCAATCAGTCTGGGCCTCACAAACATTTTGCTCTTTTAATTGCGCTGAAGGGAAAGTAGGAATTCAATGGTGAGACAAGTACAGGCAAGAGCTTGCACGGTAAAACAAGTAACTAAAAATTCTTAGATTAGAGGCAGATTTCCCTAAGCCACTATCTATGACTGACCACAGGCTACAGCCTTGGCTGAAGGTACACCTCCACAGGGCTGCAGGGATAAAGCTGCTTCACCAGGCATGTAGCACCAGCCAAATTTCTAATGTGGGACAGTTCTCTAGTTATTCTGTGAAGTTAAACTGAATTTAAAAATGAGGCTGGTAGATGGATCCAGCTGCAAATGCTAATTGCAAAGCCCTGTGGATGTGGGGTACATTAGATGTATTTCAACTCAGTACTTCAGAGCCTTGATTCTAATTACAATGAGCCTAAGGGAAGAAACAAGAGATACCATGTAAAAAAATGGGCCCAAACCCAACCATGTGGATATGCATAACCTTTTTGCACAAGTGCAACCTAGGTAATGCAGGTGACTGACCCAAAAGTTTATTATAAATTCTCTGGCTATAATATTTATGGGTCACACTCCCAGTTCATATTCACAACTCATCTGGGATAAAATGCATCTCTCTGAGAATTTGTTGGCATTTATACACAGTTAATTACTGGGGGGGGTTTATTTTCTTATATTTTTTTATAGGAGTGTAGTTTCCCATTTCACACTCAGTACTGGGACAATACATTCCCTGCCCACAAGGCTTGCCTGCTTTCATCTACAGGAGAGACACTCAGGGCTGCTTTATCTTTGTGCTGGAAATATGTACAGCAATTGTGAACTACACTTGCAGGACTCTCTAACAGCACTGTTTGGGCCTGAGGCTGAGGTTAGAGTCTGCCTAAAGAGACAAAAAGAGGTGAGAGATGATATTAAACCATTATGGCACAGACTAAGCCCATTCACCTCCCCCAGGTACTACAAACATAAAAGGTTAAGCAGGCAGCTCAGCTAAGTCACTTCAGATGTGTAAGGCAGGAATGAGTGCTTGCAGTGTGACACCCACACTGATGTGTTGCTGGCTCCAAACAAAATGCAGTGCGTGTTTAAGAGAGCTGTGAGCTGCTCTGAGCCTGGTACAGGCTGGGGCTCTGCATGAGCACACCAGACACATCCCAGAGTGGGTGCCGGCTCACAAGCAAGTTTTTCTTGTTGCAAATCACTGACTTGGGTTGCCACAAGGCAGGATTTGGAAAGCAGCATCTCAGCAATTTAGCTTCTGGACGCAGCACTCCTGGAAGAAAATGCAAGTCACAAAATTGTGAGTGGCATCTAATTTGCCCCAAGTACTTCAGTCTTGATATAAAAGCCAAAAAGACATCATAAGTGAAATCCACACTAACAGTTTCTGCCTTAATCCTCCAGCAATGTCAGCATGGTACTGGTATCAAGAGAAGAGAAGTCAGTCATTAAAAGTGGAAACATCCCTCTTCCAAACCAGTGCCCTGGTGACTCTGAGAACTCGGTGTTTATGCCAGAGGGTATAAAAGGAAAGATGGATAGGGAAAGAAAAAAATGACTAGACAGTTTATCTGACAATGATCCAGTTAAATAGGAAGACAGCCCCTCTTGGTATAAATCTTTACAACTTTGTTGAAGTCTGTGCTTAGCTGCACCAGCACTCATGACTCTTACTCATGATTTTGATTTTGAAATAACAGCTCAGCAGTCCTTTGGCTTTCTCATTTCAGATTACCAGGCTGCAAAGGCATTGAAACTCCCCATAAGCTCTGGGAAAGAAAAAAAATCAGTTTTTAACATTAGGCCATTGGTTTTCTATGTGTGCAGTTTTTTGAGTGAGGACAAGAAAGCTAAAAGGATAATTTGATTGCTTTACTGCATATTTTGAATTCAAATTGACTGTGGGCTTTTAAAATGCAAATTCAATAAACCAGTGCTTAGATACAAACACTTTAGTTTGCAGCTGCTTCTAATGTTAACCATTTATGCTGTAAATAGTATGAAGATGAGAAAGGAAAATTGAATGACATTCAGCCATGACATATGGACAGCATTTTGGCTTCTGTTGTCTTGGAAAAACATCTTTAGTTAAAAAAAAATTCAGGTATTCTACATCTTTGGCAAAATTGAGGTACGTAATAGAAACTTAGCCAAAGTTTTCTCAGTTAGAAAGGCTGAGCATTTGGTTTGATTTGAGCCGTGAGTAAAGCTTAGCTCTGAAGCTTGTTTCTCTGCCAGAAACCATGCAGTTTTCTATTGAATACCTAAGTTGGGTTTTATTTTTAAGAAAAGCATTTGTTCTAGAGTCTTCCAAAATCTAACACCCATTGGAATAAATGCTTTTTCATGTTTATTCCTAAAATTAATTATTTAATTTAAAACTAAGCAAAGGAAAACCTTGAGAATCCTGAATATTTGGTCATTAGGACTCCCCATGCAGCAACAGTACCCACATACCTGGAAGTTACCTACAGCTTCCTTTTTACTCAAAGGCCCATATTCTGTAGTTGTATACACAGTCCAAAGCTGATCTGAGTAGATTAAAGCACTACACAGTGTCAGGTTGTCAGAGAAGTCCTGGGAGATGTTTTGCAGATCCTTCCCACCAGCAGCCTGACAACACCTATGTCAGAACAATTCTACCCAGCAAGAGGCACAGTTTGTGTGAAGTACTTGGGAATTTACCTCCTTTTTACACACTATCAGCTGCTAGCACAATCTATTCCTTCATGTCTGAAAAAAGAAAATGAAGATGTTCCAGGTAATAACACTTTTTCTCTGTGAAATCAGTCATAAAGGAGTATTCTGGAATGTCACAGCTCATGTCATGTAATGCTTCAGCTGGATGCCATGTCCTCAACAGCCTGCAAACCAAAGACGTCAACTTTACCTGAAGCTTTTGAAACACAGAAAGAAAGAGATGGGAAATAGCAAGATAAACAGCAGCTTTACAAGGCAGAATGAGATTTTGGTTTTAGCAGGGAACTATGGGCCCAGGGAGGGTTAAGGGTACTGGAGGTGACAGGTGTTTTGTAGGAACTGAGCTTTTTTAAGGCCCACATTTTACCACTGCAGAAATCTCTGAATGCCTGAAAAATATTTGTACCATGGACAAATGGTTCAACAAATGGTTGAACTCTGATACCATTACAAATAAAATATTTCCTGATTGTCCAAGGAAAGTGCAAGGAGATGGTGTATGAGAAAGCCAAAGTCTTGTGTAGAGAGGACTGAGGCACTAAGAACATAGGGGTCTCTTTCTAGAAAAGGAAAAGGCATGATATACAAAAGGTCCCAATGCCATATAGCTGATTTGAATACTTTCTGAGATATCTAATTCTGCCTTTTCACTGCTCAATCAGGATTCTGGATCTAATTCAAATAATTTCTTGTCTATAAAGAAGTTGCAATAGCAATCATATTATTTCTTTTCTTGTCTTTTTTTCCCCCTTTTTTTGCCTCTCCAGTTTCTCATCTTTAGAATGGGAGTTTTAAAGAAGAGCCAAAGAAAATCTGAGCAGTTTTGTAATATAAAAGCAGGAGGTGGGATCCATTTTCTCTAATTTTTTGTGTGCATTTTAGATGTTTGCGCTCAATACTTGGCTTTCTGTCTGGATCAAAGTGGTAGATTTAGGCATTTTTCTACCTTATGTTTAATGTCTCCTTTTAGGATGAGAGGCCATTCACCCCAAAAGCGCCTGCTTCTGTGTTCTGAGAGAGAGCTGTATGCTTTTACAGTAGCACAGGCTACTCTGTGTACTCAGATCAATCCTGGGCAGTATACCTTTTTCAGCAACAGATATCCTGTAGGATCTTTGGCAAAACATCTCGTAAATTTATGTCCATTGCCCATACATAAACCTTTCACTGATCACACAATAGTAGTGCTGCCCTTGGTCTGATGCCCTGTTAGACTGGGGGAGGGCCAGGGCAGGTGACCATCTACTAAGAGGAATCACAATCCTACTTGGAGCCATGAAGGGTTACACTGATTGCAGTAATTTTTAATGCCATGCTGTTTATTCACTAATATTCTTTAAAACACCTTGAAGAGGTGAAGTACTGAGAATGATGTAAAGTTAAAATAATGAGAAAAAGCAAAGCTATGAGTTGAACCGAAGACAGTGAGAGAACTCTCCTGGGGAAGTGTAGGTCAGGGCTTGTGCAGTTCTGTAATCAAAAAAGTGTAACCTTTAGTCCATCTTTATGGTAAATAGCTTTTGGTCTACCTAGTGTCTGACTCCTAAGAATCTTTATCCTTCCTCAGTGGAAATGATCGGGTTCTTAAAAATATGAATTATTGGATTCTGTAAAGGTAGTCCAGGCAGGAGAGTTAAAACTGATTTAAAGGGAAGAGTGCAGCCCTCTGTGATTCTGACATTTGCCAAGGTTTGGAATTTATTAAGATAACAAGGCAAACCCTTCTGTTTTCCAGAAAGGAACAAACCTTCTCCCAACCAACAATAAATTAATTTTCCTAATATTTGTGGATGGACATACAACTTCTCTTTTCCTCCTTCAAAATCCAGCATTCAAAAATCAGTTGGTTTTTCAAAGATTTATTTATTTTTGGATGTGCATGAAACACTGCCTTGCCAGGACCTGAATAATTTAGAACAGGACAAAAACACATGTGGGATTTCTCTTTTAATCAATGTCAGTTCCATATACCCTGAAAAGGGATTTTCCAAGGGTTAATATATATTATGTGTTGTCATTATTAATTTCTTCTTCATATAAATAGGATAACATTTCTACTGAAGTAAGGTACAAATGGGACTCCAAGCTTATAGCTCTCTAATACTTTTTTGTCTTTTAGACTTTCTAGCACCTTCAGCAGGAGATTGTGAAGACCAGATGGAGTTTCCAAAAACAACAAAAAGCTTCAAAATAAAACAAAAAAAAACAAAAAACAAAAAACAAAAAAAAAACCCAAAAAAAAAACCCAAATCAAATCAAAAAAAATGAACATTGAACTTTCCCCTTATTGTTTTCTACAAATTCAGTTATAAAGATTTCCACTAATGGAGCTGCTGATATATAACTCATAGTTTATAGATGCCACTTTTCTCTGTGAGGGAGACCTTGTGGATACATGATTAAGGAAAGTCCACATCTGGTCATGGACCGAGAACAAGATTCAGGCAAAAAAACCTCTGCATTACAGTTCTATAGTACCTTTCACAGTCAGTTTTATTCTAAAGTGTCTTCTCTTATGTATAAAGACTCAATTTGTAATGTATTTTGAACTTTATTCTGCCCATGCATTTCCTGGTGTGAGTGTAGTCTCTGTGTCTCCATCAAGTGTTTGCCACACAGTGAGCAGTTTAGGCATTGGACTTAATAGGGAGGTAATGCAAGGTGTTCAGGGCACTTTGGAATCAAGGTGGGTTGTCAGCCACCTGAAGAATTTCATCTCCTCCAGAATTAAACAGAGTAAATAATCTTCAGTGGATGGTGAGCTTGGATTTAGGGTTTGAACTGAGATATCCAGTAACAATGAGCTGATGCCCTTAGCAGATTGTGGTATTCTGTAGCCTGTTGCAATCCTCAGGCTATCAGTCCTATCAGCATCTGCTTGAGTTTAGGAAACTCTACTCCTTCTCTTTTCTTCCAAAAGTGGAGCTGGCACAAAGAGAATTGTCTCTGGGACAAGAAAGAGACAGAAAAATTCTGAAATTCTGTGCTAACACATTTTAGCCAGATGTACAAAGATTTTCCTATTCCTTTCCTATTGATTTATCTTGTTTCAGTTTTTCTGTCTTTTTGCTTTGTTTTCTTTCAATAGGAAACAAAATACCCACCCACCAAAAGGAAAATTAAAAAAGAATTGTGAAGCATAGGTTCATGGACATATCTTCTTGAAGCAGCTATTTTCAAAGAAAAACATTTTTAGTGAAATATTTGTAGTAGATCTACTAATTGTATTTAGAGCATTTCATCTAGATACATAATTGCTTTAAGAATAATGTCTTTTCTCAACAAACATTTGGTTCATTTCTCTGATAGTCCCTTGTGAAGTCACTGAAGAAAGAAAAAAGGAGGACATCAAAGCTCCCAAAACCAACAGATTCATCATCTTCCAGGATAAAATTTTTGTAAGAGCCAAGTCTACTGTGGAAAAGCAATATCTCAGCAGGGGGGTGCAAATTCACTCACTGTTTTGTTCCCATCCATACAAATCTTCAGAACTGGTATAATGACTGTAAGGCAAATGAACTCAGGAGGCAGTTTTTTCATCTTCAGCATCAAATCTAAGAACAGATAATCTACCCAATAAGGATCCAAGGCAAAAAACAGAAGAAAGCATTGAGCAACTCCATTTTGAAAGATTGACAACTGGTAGAGATGTGTCAGTGTCACTTAGACCTTAACATAAAATTATGGCAATAGGTTTTCAGAATCACTTCATTTGGACATGGCAGGCATGGACTTAGGGCAATTTTGGTCCATTCAGAGCTTGACACTGAGTGCTGAATTTCTTTATATAGGTTTTGTAATTTGTCCCTCACTTTGATCCATATTTTGCCTTGGAAATCTACAAGAAAGGACTGATATATTTCAGGAGGGCTTTGTGAACCTCATCCAGAGCCCTTGACTGAACTGATCACAGATCCTCTGCTATGGCAACTACAGCTTTCTACGCTAACTAAATATTACAGTGAAATCTTTGGAAAAGGACAACTTAACCTGAAACAGTGACAGGAAAGCACTATTGCTTCAGCTCTCCAAGACAAAGCATTTGGGTAGAGAATGACTTTTCTAGACTGGATCACTTCATTTCAGTTTTGTAGTTTTGGAGTTTCGTTAAGTTTCTTTGGTTTGTTTTTTTGTTGTGTTTTTTGGTTTTTTTTTTTTTTTTTTTAGCACACTGAGCAGATTCCAATGAAGTAAAAAATGTAACGTAAAATGAGAAATCCCTAAGATTTCATTCATTGTATCTCAGCGTATCCATTCATACTTCTCACCACGTTGGTTAAAAAGAATTATTAAAAAAATAATTTTGGTCTCTGCCTTTTTTTTTTTTCCTGTGATTCATTTCTGTAAGTCAACACATCTCAGAGCTGGAAATTTGCTGTTGTTTAACCATAGGTAATTTTATTTACAGCCAAAGTACAGCTATCACATTACTCAGGTCAAAAGCCAATTTATTTATAATACAAAACATTTGAAAACTGACATCTGTTCTTGAAATACACAGAATTTCTGAATTGACGTCAGTGATGTAACCACACAGAAGAACGTTTCCTGTGAATTTCCTTAGTGTTTTATCTGAATGATAACTCAGCTCAATATAGTGTAATCTGCTTTTTTTTTTTTTCACGCTACACAATGAGGTGAAAGGGAAATTAAAAAAATGCCCTGTAATTATTATGTGAACCAAATTCAAACTCAGCAAGCATAATTATCTTTATATCATGAGGGTCTTTTTTTTTGGACCAGATACAGATATGATAGGCAATTCTCCAAAATTAACCCTTTCCATAGAAGACAAAATTTTGAAAACTGAGATCACTTGTGAACCAGAGAGTGACCAAACAGAAGCATGCTTTCAAATTTTCCTTTGTTTTTCGAAAGGTAAACCATCAGTAGTAGCTATTGGATTTCTCTAAGCAGATAATATTTTCTGAAAGGATTTCTGGCAATGACTTAAATCCAGTTTTCAGTTTTTATCACAATATGAAAAGCATATTGAGAGAATAGCTTATAGAAGATACTGATATTATAGCTAAAATGCAGATTCTTTCTCTTGATTCCATATTTGCAAGACATCCTTCCAGGATTTCTTATTTGAAAAGGAATCATTAGGAAATAGAATTAATTTTTCTTTGCTATTTACAGGGTATCAGCCTATAAAAAAGCCATAAGGAAACAACTTTTCTGGAACTATGAACGATAGTTCAATGTCAAATGTAAAGGGTCTTTCACCTATACAATAATGACTGAAATCATTGAAAGTAGAAAATTCAAGTCTAATTTTAAAATACATGTATGTGGAAAAAATTTGAGCTAATTAGGGTTCCTGAATATATCTCTAACCTGAGTAGTCTGACACTGAGTAATTCAAAATTTAGATATCTCCTGAATCCTTGGGACTTTTATTTTGTCTTCTCTCATTAATGGTAGCATCAGTGGCTAACCCAGGCCCTTAGAGTCACTTTATGTTAATCCTATTATTTAAAAATAGGAAATACCATTAGAACAACAAGTCTATCTAGTGATCTACTCTTGATCATTAGTAGGAGTGATTAGTATATTTCAGACCTCATGCCAGGATTCTTTTTTCTCTTCATAAAAGATCTACTGAAGGCTGATCTCTTTTGGACTGACATTCTTCCCCAAGACAGAAATGATACCATTTATATGGAATGGGAAGGTTAGACCACCCCCAGCACGGCCTGTTCTAGACTTACATACAAAGAGGGGTTGGTGCTGATCCTCTGACGTGTCTGGTCAGCCAAGCTGGATGATACTCTGCTCCCCCACCCATACAGCTGCTTCCAAAATGTTTGGGGACCAGCTAAATTCTGCCTGCCTTTCTTTCACAAGGATTGTCTCCTTCTCTTTTCTAATGCATTCCACATTTTCACACAACTTCCAGAAATTATTTTTTTACTTTTCTACCCTATTTTTGCTTTTTCTACCCTTATTAAAGATTGAAATCAGGATGGTGTTTAGTTCTTACCAGACAGATCATTTATTAGATTACCTGGTTTCAAAAGGATCCTTGCTTAAGGTAATCAGAATTACTAAATAAACCATCTTATGGGAGTCGTAATGCCAAATGTAATAAATTCATTAGTTCAAGCATTTTCCAAATTTCATAAAAAATGTGCCATATAATACTGAATTTCTCCAGTTCTCCATCTCCCTCTTGAATACCCACATAGAGTATAAAGTATTTCACTGTGGAGGGTCGTAAGTGTGACTTGAGTGATTATGAGTGTTCTCAAGAATCAAGTTTGTTCCCTTTAGGAATACAAAACTAGATGTCGCAATGGCCCCAAACAATGACAGAGAACTTGCTTAATCTGCAGAATTACTAGTAATGTAGGTGATGCCTGAAGAGGGGCTTTGCTTTTTATTCCATGAGGATACTGTTCTTCTAGAGGGAAGAAGAAATTGGATTTTGATTAAAACAATGGAAATAATTTTTTTAAATCTTCACTCATACTCTCTTTTTTTTCTGGAAAATAACTTATTTTCAACTTCCACAGTCACTGTGTTTCCAACCAAGGATTGAAGCCCTTAAAATCAGTGGTTTGGATGCAATATTTTTTTTTCTAAGTTGATTAAAATGTCTCTTATTATGTCCAAATAGGTGCTCTTATTTAAGTGTATCATGAGAGTAGAAATATGCTATAAAGAGATGTGGACAGAACACAGACTAGATTAATATGAAATGTTCAGGTTAGGAATGAAAAGTAAGTTTTCAACTGCTAGCACAGTGAGATTTTATGATAACTTTAATGAGATTGTGGTGACATGAAATGTGCCTATTTTTAATATGTTGATGGATAGAACCGTATGATATTCTTGCCTGTAATAACAGAGACCAAGAAAGTAAGTGCCCTGCAACTCTGTGCCACATCATTTGGACATCCCATTCATATTCATTTTAATGGAAATTACGTGCCCAATTACTAAGATAATTTTGAAAACATGTTTTGCTGTTTGAAAATTGTACAGGACCTTCACAGAGAATGTGTGTTGTGTTGTCAAATGAATCTCCCTGTGAGCTAGATATCAATCAAAAGCATGACATTTTGAACCAACATTTCCAAAACCAGATGGCTAGAACTAGATTCTGAGATTCATATTTAGGACTTCATTGAGTTTTCAGAAGTGCAAGCTTTAAAAATGGAGACGTCAGTACCAACAGAAAAGCTAATAGGCAGACTTTGAAAACAAGAGCATTCAGAACTACCTATGTGTCTTAACTCTGAAGAGCAAGGTACTTAGCATCACAGGCAGAATTCCTTCAATTTTGTGGTTTATGACATTTTTCATGGATTTTCACTCAAAATCCTCTTCTCTTTTCCACTGCTTTGATGGAATTGATTAGTTTTCTTACACTTATTTTATTATGCAAAAAAATAATTTGTGAAGCTGGATGATCCTCACGCAGCTAAAAGAGGCAGACGAGGATGTTTACTTTTACAACTCAACCACTTATTTTTATATATATACAAAAATATAATATATATATATAATATTTTTTTGGCATGGCTATTCTGGTAAAATGAATGAAATAAACCATGGCAAAGAAGAAGGTCCTTTCAAATTCTTTTAAAAATCCCCTAAGTCTGTGGAACAGACATGCTTTTTTGAATAAGTTTCAGAACAGTAACATGATTTACTGTATTTTCAACTCAAACTGCATCTACATTAAATCACCACTATATGTGATGTCAAGGTGGATGTAGCAATGGAAAGAGAAGCAGAACATATAAATATTTTAGGGATTTGAAGATAAGAGATTTAAGCATGTGCAGTGGCAAATCGCCTCAAGAAGTTTTGTTTGGGAGTTGCCAGCTTTTGGAGTCTACAATAGGTATCTCCACGATAATTGATGAAGAAAATTTGCCTTATCCTTCATCCAATTCTGCACTTCTAGGCAACCCAGACATCATTCCAGTAAGACCTACCACAAGAATGTGTCTGTATTCTCCTACAAGCAATTATTTTATTCAATTTCAGAGGTTACTTGGGTTTTGGTTGAACATATAGAATGTAACTCATCAGTGAATGACAGAATCACTTATGATTCATGCTTACATGGCTATTGGGAATTCATCTTTGGGAATTACTTACAGATGAGAGATTAATAAAAAAGTCCTCCTGCCTGAATAGCATATATTTCTGAGATCTGAGTCAGTAGTGATACTGGGTTGTGAAGCAGAAAGGCGAGTTTTGCTAAAGAAAAGGAAAACAGGTACATCTAGCTTTCTCTCTCTCCTCTGATTCAGGAAACAGATGTCCTACAGCTCTTTGACAGTGGCTTTTGGACATTCCTTCATGGTTTGGTTACATTTTATGTCATAATTATGAAGGGAATTTGTAGCAAAGTGAAGTAAAACCATGACTGCTCTTTCATTTGATCAGTCATCTGGTTTTCTTGAAAGGTCTTTATTCACAAAATAAGGTCTTGGAGGAAGTGACAGTAATCTGTATCTGTAGAGTTGTTTCTGGCCAACAGTTAGGCTCACAGTTACAACAAAGGGTTAAATTATAAAGATAAGATTTTTATCAGTAAATGTCACACGCGTATATCACAGCTATCTACATCAGAAATAATGTCTCCATGTGTCTTTATTTATAAATAGAGAGAAAAGGGCACATTACTTTGATCTGTTTCAGATATCCAGTTTATGATGAACTTAATAGTGACACGACTGCTTCTTTGCACTGGTTGTGACAGGGGCCTTGCTAACTAGTTTAGAAGCAGTCACTAACATTTAGTCAAATCAATCACACCTAGATTTCTTAACATATTGTATATTTACTCGGTGCTAAAACTGCCTCTCTAATTTATGTACTCCATAAATAAAAGAACAACCAAAACAGCGGAGACTTGTAAAACAATGGCACTTGAAACAGTCTAGATACCAGAAAATTCTTTTATCACAGATGTTTACACTTCATGCTTGAAAAGCAATATTTGTTAACACTGTTTTTGGATCAGCTAGGCATAGAGATTAAAAACACATTGCAATTTTCTAACTAAAAGAAAAAGAAAAGGAACTAAACTGCTCAGAGAACAATGGTTGTAGTTTCTGGAGGTGATGTTGAGTCATCAACAGATTTCTGCCCCTGGAAGAATGTTTAGGAAGTGAAAGTGCAGTCTTGGGTATTGCAACCAGCCAGAATAACAACCAGGCAAGATCAAGTGATATGATCTGGCTATGTCTCTGTCTTCTCAAAAAAAAAAACCNTTTTTTTTTTTTTTTTTTTTTTTTGGCAGGGGGTTTTTTTTTTTTTTTTTTTTGGGGGGGGGGGGGAGGGTTTCCTCCTTATGGTGATTGTCCTTAAGAATTCATGACAGTTTAAGATGGACCTGCAGAGGAATCCCTATTACATAGCATTGGTGCAACCTCAGCCAACAATTCCACCAATTAATTCTGAACTTTCACGTGAGTTTCTAGAAATTGTTTTATCTTTTACTGTTAAAACCAGAAAAATTGCTCTTATAATTTATAGCTATTATGTGGCCAGGAATTTTCTAGGATTTTCACAAAAAAAAAAAAAAATTGTGTCATGTCACAAGCCAGAAAGTCACGAGGGGAGAGGAAAACATGACATTACAATTACCCATTATTAAATGGTCATGGTTTTTCCTTCTCTTTTCTTCAGTTAGTCTGATTTTCCAACAAAGTGTCTATGAACTCAAGAAGCTAGTATGGGGACGGTGAAGAAGGGTGAAAAAAGGTGTAAGAACTTATAAAAAATTTTCAAGGAATGTACACTTTGAAAAAGAGGCTGGCAGTGGCTGTGTGATGTATGACTGGAAAGCAAGAAGAAATGTTGGACTTATATTATGGATTCATTAGAGAAAATGATCATTGCAGAACATTTAGAGAGATGTGGTTATTAAAGGAAGGAGTGTAGACAACTTGCTTTGATTATACTGGACTCCATGGACAAATTATTCTACATGAGATATTCTACAGGAGAAGATTATGGACAAGATCATAATGCTAAAACCTCTGGAGTGCAGACATGTAAATTCTAAGTGTCAGACAAAAACTCATCTAAACAAATGAAGAAGTAAACATAGAAAACAGGGAGTCCTGGTGTAATGGCTGAGAATGAGGAAATGGAGCTGCCAGTGGGGCTGCTGACAGAGCAGTTAGAGAAATGAGCAGTGAAGAACAATCATGGGGGCCAGGGAGAAGCTAGCTGCCAAGAAGAAGGGAAATGACTAAATGCATAAAGGACAACAGGAAGATCAAATAGGCTTTGAGCCAGGCCAGAAAAAGAAATTCAAAGGGAAGCTACCACGGCTCATGTGCTTCACTGAATGGTTATTCTGCAGCAAAAGCAGCAACTGAGATGTCATAAGGACTCTAAGATTTAGAAGAAAAAACAGACATAAGACAGATCCCATTAAACTTCTCATACAACAGAACAGACCTTCATCAAAGTTCAGTGGCTTTTGATAATTGTCTTTGATAATTGTTTGCAAATTTGCTTCTCCTGACCCGTGCAGTGCTGACTGGGTGTACAGGGATTCTCTGTTCCAGCAGTTTCTCATCACAATGTGAAAGGTTCATCCCATTCCGTGATGGTAGCTTTTTATGCTTGTAGCAATTCCCTCTGGTTACTAATGGATCATTTACACATCTGAGAATGTTGTTAAGAAGCTCCTGAGATGGAATGGGATTCCAGCTGTAGCAGCTACCTACTGCTCTTATTTCTTATGGCAGGCTCCTGAGAGTTGCACAACTGCCTATTAGCAAGTTGATGATGGATGGAACAGCTGTAAATTTACAAGCAATAATAAGCTTGAGACTCCTAAATTAGTTAGAAAACAGCAATTTTCAAATTTTAAACCAGACCTTGAACCAGGATCTTTTTGCAGGATAATGTCACCAGCAAGACACTAAGTCAGTGGTTAAAAGCTACAAGCATTTCCCTGTCCTTTCAAGTTGTGCTCCATCTTTTTGAAAATAGATAGTAAAAATTCCAGGCCAATTTATCACAGTGGTTCTAGTAAAGGCTTTAATTTTTTAACTGATCTGCTGGATCATAATCAGAAATCTATATGTTCCTTTCCACTTCATCTCTCTTCTTCTGCAAAATCACTTCAATTCATTTGTTCTGAGAGATAAGTGAAAAGTAAACAATTAATACATTAAGGAGGCAAAACAAGAATAGTCACTCAAGGATAGAATGGTGAGAAAGAAGAAACAACAGAATAAGGAGGGAGGAAGAATAATGCAGCTGTTTCAGCAGATGGAAAAGAGAGAACACCATACCCCTGGTGATTCTGCAAATATCTTAAAGACACAATAACATTAAGAGAACACTCTGGGAAGGTGAAAATGAGAGAATGAAGAAAATATGAAATCTTGTTTTCCTTGTTGCCCATATACCTGCAAGGCCAAAGAGATTCCTACTGAGAGAGAAATTAACAACTTTTCTGGAAAGAGAAAACTTTTCTTCTAATCATACTTGCAATATTGAAAGGAACAGAATGAAAGGTGACCTTTTGTTTTTTCCCTGTTGTGTTTCTGCTGGTCCTTTCATCCCAAGGACTGATAGGTAGGCTTGACCTCACCTAAATTTAGAAATCTTTATCTGAGCTAATTTTTAGCACATGTAGATTTAGGTGTTTCTGGCATTCATTCACTACCAGTTAAGTAAACTGGATCCATAATATTAGGACCCCAGAGAACTCTAGGCAGAAAGAGAAAACACCAAAAGGTTTTGGAGGACACTTTTTTTCACAAACAAAACTCTATCTTTGCTGTTTGAGTTTTTGTCTTAGTTTTGATGTATGTCTAGACTTGGTTTACATTTAATAATAAATTGTGTAGAAGGTGCCTCCTTGGCCTAACAGATTTCAAATACCTCTTCCTTTTGGATATGAAAATCCTTGAAATGATTTATTGTAATGGCAACTCAGTCTAAAAATATCAATGCCCTATGTAGTTCATGCCAGAGAAGAGAAAGAAAAAAATGAATTTTAAAATGCACACAAAGTAAGAACACAGGGGAGAGCAATACAAATTTAGTGCTTCTATTTTCATCTTCAACAAGTATTAGTACTAACAGTTAATTGTCCTGAAGAGGCACATGATTAGTGAAGGAGTACATGGAGTACATGTTTCACTTAATATTCAGGTTATTGTTTTTTTATAGAACCAAAATTTATATGTTTCATCTGCCGGTCTTTTCATCTGAAGGACTGATTGTTGAGCCTGACCTCACACAAAACAAGACAGAAGGACTAAATAGTATTAGTAGGCTCTTTTTGTTAATGTCCAGAGTCTTGTATATAGAGTTCAATGGCGTTACTATGTGAAAACATGCTTGCAGTATATGGAGAGTAGGACTCAATGAGAGCAAAGCCAGGTAGTGAGATCTGAGGTCTGTGTAGGACTGTATAATATTGGCAGCAGATACATCCACAGGAAAGGAAGTTCAACCCTTCTGTCCCCAAGACTTCAGTGCCTGACTTGTCTATCCCAGGTATTCAAAGTGAATTTTTATGGAACAACTCATATGTTTAAACATTAGGCCAAAGTTAGGCCTCTGTTTAATTGCTTTTCTCTTCTATTCACCAATTCTGCGTAAAACATTTCTAACATAATTCAATTACAATAATCTCAGAGCGTGCATGCAAAAGGAGAGGAAAATTAGAACACCAAGACACTTCTTTTCCTTTGGTACTTTTTCCTGTGAAGACAGTACTTTGATTGATGTTTTGTTGTACCACTTTATTGCTTTGTTTGGATCAGCTCTGCAGTACTTTCCAAATTTTAAAATGAAATGTGTGACCCTCTTCTTTTGTTGTCCCCTTTTAAAAAAAAGTGCCTGAATGTTCTCATCTGACATCAGCTGTGTGCCTTACAGAAATGATTCATGAGATACCAAGTCATGGGGAAAATTAAAGGGTAAAGGGCACCCTGAATCCTATTACTTTTATTTCTCTGTTGATTTGGGTTTTTTTGAAATGGGTGGCCTTTTACTGGTTCTCTATCTGCTTTTATGATTTCTGCTAGTCTTTATGTTCTCACCATAAAATAGTGGCACAATCACTGAAAAGTTAAAAATAATCAGAAAGCAAAATATCACTTCAATTTCCCTCAGATATATCACAACCATGACTGTCCTGGAAGAATGAAGGCTGATGCCAAACTCAAGCAACGTCGCCTATGAACAAAGCACAACCAGCTGATGTGACAATTTTCACAGCTGTTGTAACTGAGGCTGATTTCAGATCAAACCACAAAGTATACAGATATGTTTAAACAAATATTTCCCCCAAGAAGAATTTTTTGTTTGTGAAACAAATTTTAGCAAGGAAATTTACTGACAGGCTAGAATACAATATTTAATTAGAATAGCTGACCTTCAAAGCAAGTCTAAACTTCTACTCTGTTAAGAATATCTGTCCAATATCTCTATTAATTAATATTATTCAACCCTAGAAAGCTTTTTGACCCCACTGCACATAAAAGGACCTATTTCCTTACATATATTGAAACTGTGCTCTTGAAAGTGTGAGGCATCATTATTTTTCCATAATTCTAGCTCTGAATATATTCCTAGAATTGACTTTTTTTTTTTTAAGGGACATAAAGAAATTTTCATAGCATGCCCAAAGTAAGAATGTGTATTTTTAGTGCCACTTTAAGATAAGTTCAAATATTGTTTAATTTACCAATCAGTTTGTTTTGTTAGTGTTGTTTATGTGATGTTATAAGAACACGAATTTAAACTTCATTATTGAAAACAGAGATCAAAGGGAAAAAAATCAATCTTCATGCTACAAGATTCTTGACATGGTGAATTATTTAATTGTATTTTTAATATTGCAATTACAAATATGATTAATGATGTGTAGTGGCCTCAGGAGAATATCTGCCTACCTATTTTTTTTCAAATATGAGAATAAGATGTGAGTGAA
The DNA here is from genome assembly GCA_013396875.1 of Vireo altiloquus. Taxonomy (NCBI): domain Eukaryota; kingdom Metazoa; phylum Chordata; class Aves; order Passeriformes; family Vireonidae; genus Vireo; species Vireo altiloquus. The sequence goes on from VZRF01006086.1 coordinate 478,889, forward strand.
ATGCTGTCAACCGTCTATCTCCATAATAACCTTTTTCCAACACCAGCCCCCTCCAAATATGGACTAAAACAAAATTTTGATTTCTTCCGTTCTTGTAGAATGTTAATATAAACATTAGTACCATTTTGTTTATCCGTTTGTGAATGTTATTCCTTAAAATCATCACAGTTGTCCTTAAGATCCAACATGTGATTACATCTATATATTTGTGAAGCAGAGATGTTTGAATGGCCTATGATCTGCTTGATAATGCCTTATTGCACAAAGAGTTTTCCTTTATTAAATATGTCACAGCATAATGGAGGCCAGAATTTGGTCCAGTTGCTCAAATTTTGTGATGAAGCTACTAAAAAATTCAACCATAACAATATGTCTCTTTTGGGACAGGAAGTGCTGACACAGGTTTTTTTTTTGGCCAGTCAGTGTGATAACTTGAGTCGGAAAATTCTTTCTGGTAACATGAAGGTAGTCACAAATATGTCATCTTCTCATACCTTTGTGGAAAACCAGTACAGCATTCCTGTCTGTCTTCAACAAAACTAATTAGCAGGCTAATGAGGGTAGCAGATTGCACATTTTCCTTTGGGTTCTCAAAGGAGTTGAAGGGAAAATCAGTATTATTTGAACATTGCTCCTTAAAAAATTCCAGAATAAAACATATATACAAACATACACACACAACAACCAGGATATAGATCATATGTACTTAAATAAAATATTTTCTTTAACAAAAGCCTTGCAGGCTCATGTTTTTAGTTGTTTTCAAAATTCCTCTTCTACAACAAAATATTTTTGCCTTTAATTCTTCTGATATTTATGAAATAGTACTTTGTTATTTGTATATTTTATATTTTTTTTACTTGATTTTCATTTTTCATCCAGGGTTTGCAGTAATATGGAGGATTTATTGTAGAAGATTTGGTCTTTCTGACATCAAGGTATAAGAGTGTGTAATGTGGCTGCATCCAATTTTGTTGACTTTCCATTTGCAGAAGTATCTGATGATATTACACAGCATTTCTCTGAAGCACAAGAACATGCTGGTGCTGCATGCCTTTGACTGGACAGATTACGAACTTGACAGATTTTCAGATTATGCACAAGGCCGACGTCTTCCTGTAGTGTACACTTGAAAAGAGTTTTCCATATTCATCATTAAGAAAAATGTCTACTTTTTTAGGGGAAAATAAGTTAGAACTTACTTTTGGAAATTCCGGTTGTATGCAACAGATATGAAAGACTTTTAAGATAAGGACTTAAAAAGGATTTAAAACTGGATTTTAAAACTAAATTGTATAAAAATGGACATTGCCCAATAAAAAGTTTTAGTAGTGTCTTCACAGGGTCTTCACAGTTTCTATATTCCTGAAATATGAATCTTAGTGATGAATGAATTTAGAAATAATAATATGATTTGCTTCCTTTGCTTAAAAAGTTTGCTGAAAACACACTGCTTTATTATCTCCCAGACTAATTTCATTCTGAGCAAGTATATTTAAGACTGCATGAAATGGAGACAGAATAAAGCCCTAAAAAAGTTAATTAAAAAAAGAGCCAAAAAAAAAACCCAAAACAAACATCAGTCCTAACAGTGCTCATCAGGCAATTCTCAAATCATGTATCTGGTTTTGTCTGGAACAAGACTGTACATTGCATTACAGTGTCTGCTAATTCCATGCCATGTTGAAACTTTTAAACCCCAGCTATTTCTTGGTCTGTATTTTTATAAAAAATATAAAAGATGTTGAAATTTTTAACATGGGATAAAAAGTACATGTATATGCATTTTCAATCTAATCAATAAAATCTTGCCTTTTGGAGCTCAGAACACTTATATTTTAAGAGATGAGAAATGATATCCAAGAGGATGTTCCATTAAGCTGAGATGAACTGAATAGTAAACATCATAACTGAAATAATTTTAAAACTAATTACTTTCTTGGAACAATAACAGAAAAGAGATGAGACATCAGCTTAGGCATATTTTTATTTGCTTTTCTGGAACAATAATTGTGGTCTACTTAAAAAAATACATAAGAAGAATCGTTCATCAAGTCAGGCCATCCACAACACATATATTTTGACTCCTAGAAGTATTCTGTATCTAAAAAGCCAACAGTTAATATAATTTTATTTGCCAGAAAAAACCCTTTTTTTGCATTTGGGGTGTAGAACAGGAATGGAGTAGATGTTTGGTAGGAATAGTTCCATCTGCTGAGATGCTGAAGATACAAGTATAAGTTTTGCTCTGGACTCACACTTACATCTCAGCTGTAAGGGAAGGAATCAAAAGTGATGCTAATTCTATCAATCCTTGTTTCCCCATAGATCCTGAGCCCTATAACTATCCTGGTCATTATATACCTACCCCAGTATATGGCCTGTGTGTTCTCTCGTGTAGCAAAAACAAAGGAGCTGGATTTGAAGTCAAGTATGTAACATACTCATGGGTGTTTCTGATTTCTTTGAAGATATTTGATACAGTGCAAAATAACAAAGAGCAATATTGGCTACTTCTTGGTTTCCCAAATACTCCATGCTTCTATCAGGAGAAAAACAAAACATAACAGCCCTGGAACTCTTCTGCTTCCAGTGATATGGAGATATGCCAAATTTCTTTATTTAAATCCATCCCAGTAAGAAGTCAGCTGCACTGTGACCTTTCTTTCTGTTTTGTTCCTTCTTAAAAAATTGTCCTTTTTTCTCATCTGCTATGCCCTGTGTTTACAGCAAAGGAGGAAACAGGAGAAAAAACTCATAACACCTGCTGGAGACTGAAAAGCAAGGAGTACCTTTTGTGGAACACCTTCAAACATTCAACCCATAGCGTCTAAGAATTTTTGATTTCCAAATGCATATGATTCTTCTTATAGGTGATAATGATTGATGGCAATGTGGTAAGCAAGTGAGTTCAGGAAGGAAAAAACCAAACAGGTTGTGATGAGGAAATTGTTTAAACAATATGAAACTGCCAATCTAAATTTAAATGTGCCCTTTAAACAAGTCCATCCTCTCTACCTCTCTTTTGCGAGTGCTGTAAATATGTCACTTCTGTTTTTTGTAGTTTCAGACTCTTCTTATCTCTTAATAGACTCTGATGGAAATATCCCACTTGTTCTTTCCCCCTTTTTCAACATGTCCAATGAAGCAGAGTTACAAAAACCAGGGCAACACTGAAAAACTGCTATTTGCATGATCATATCTCTTGCCAGTTTTCACTTCTGCTCTCAATTTATTCCACACAGCTGATTTTAATAGCAATAACAGAGTTTCTGATATGCACAGTATGTTTTTTTGAACTTCATTTTAAAGAAGTAGGCTAAAAATTTCCAAAGGCAGCTTTTAATTCCTGTTGTAGTGATGATTTAAGCATCCAAATTAAGACAAGTGAGAGCCTATTTTAGAAGTGCTGAGCATCAGCAAGTCTGAGTTCTAGAGCATTAAAACTCAGCACAGCCAAAGGATCAAGCAGGCACATACAAGCACTCCAAATCAGAGACTGCTTTTGGAAAATTTAGCCTTGTTTCTTAAGGGTGAAATCTTGGCCTTTCAAAGTCAATTACAAATCTCCCAATGACTTCAATAGGCTAGGATTTCACCCTTTATATTTTATAGGAAAAAACAGGCAACATCATACAGAAGTTTCTCTTTTATGATTTTCTTGATGTTTGCTCAACCCTGGCTTCCCTTTAGGTAGGAAAAATCATGGTTTTAATTTAAACTCCATAAAAACAAATAAACAGTAGCTTAATTACAAGGGTGGATGGGATGTTTCACAATGCTTAAACTAATGTAGTAAAACACCAAGTGTTTGAAAAAACATTTTCAAAACTCAGAAAACTTTAAACCATAGTGTGTCTTCTCCTCCCTATTCCCAACAATGCTGGAGTTGCTAATTTTACAGCACAAATGGGAAACTGATGACAATTCCTAGTAAAATAGGTTCCATTTATTTTGATTGATGCCAACAGTAGTACTGCAGAATAACATTTTTAACTGCTTTATCTGTAGTAGGTACTTCAGTATGTACCTGTAAGACATATTGTGTTTCTGTTCTGACTATATGATATTGATCTCTTCCCATTTAGTTAGGTATGATAATCTCATGTTCATAAATGTCTTGTATTTGTATAAACATAAAACATTTCTGTGCCTATAACAATAATTTATAAAATAACAGAACTGGTTTCCATCATTAAAGACTAAATCCTTACTGATGCTTCAACAGTTTTTTATATTATTACAATATAAAAACTGAAACACAAAGAATATATATATATATATTTTAACACATACACAATCTGTTGGCCCTTGAATTGCTCTGATCAGGTGAAAACGGACAAATAAACCTTAGGTCCTACAAAATCACTAGTAAGATTCAAAGATTCCTTTGCTCTATATCTGTGACATATTAAAAAATCTTTTGGTCTGTCAGTTCAAAGACTAAGTGAATTATTTATCAGTTCCAGTCTTTCCACTTGCCCGTTTCTCCACATGTCCATAAAACAAGGATTAGCCATGATAACACAGAAGATACAGCTCTTTGTATTGAATATTTACATGTCCCATCTATGTTGACTTGTTTTCCATAGGAAGATTAGATATCAAAATGTTTTATCTGATGATTCCTTGGCCGCTTCCTTTAGGGACTAGTACAGAACCAAGAACAATGTTGGCCCATGTATGGAAGGTCTTGTGCATGGAAGAAGGTTTTGAGAAAAATTACTTCTTCTCTTCTTTGGGGGAAAAATCTCTTCTTTGGGGGAATATGATGAGGATAAACCTTTACTTTGAAACTTACACTGCTCCTTTTCTGTTTAGAGGTCAGAGATTTGATGACAGGTTTCCTTTCCACCTGCAGGAGGTGGTGTCACATCACCTTTATTTAATTTCCTGTGGTGCGTCAGCACTAGTGGCCAGACAGTCAAGAGGCCTTATTTCCTACTCAGATTTGTTCCTTGAGCCAAGCAGCCTACTTAGAGTACAGCTAGCCTTTATGAGAAATAAGCTCAAGGAAAGAAAACTTGTCCTCCCTTATTTCAGTGGTTGGTTGTTTTCAAATGGATTGGTGAAGCTGTCTGTGGCTGGAGGGTCTCATTTTTGGAGACACCAGAAGACAGACAACCTTTGATCATTATGCCCAAAGCACAACACTGGATTCCATTTTAGAGTGCAAGGGTAATTTTAGAAAATTTCCCTTCAACAGCCAGCAAAGGTACAATAACAAGAGGATGTAAAAGACTTTTTCCTTGATGTGTGCCTAGAGGTCATGTTTTCATCTGAGCTCCCCAAAGTCACAAACTTTTCTTTTGTAAATTACACTCATTGTCATTCAATATTGATGCTAAATTTTAGTCATCCTGTTAAGTTGCTTTTTTACTGGGTTTTTAACCAAGCAAAATACTGCTAGTTTTTTCTGTAAATAAAGGAGAGCATTGACCTGGTGTATTATATCTGGATCTGCTTTTGGACCCTGTAAGCTTGTTTCCAGGATTTTAAAAGTCGCTTATTAGGGAGTGTGTCCTTACTGACCCACATCTCAATACTGTGTTTACAATGTTCTTAGAAAATGTGCTCAGAAAATAATGTGCTTCACTACTCCACTTTACCTTTTGCCTGGCAATACTCCTGAGGCATCTGTTCTCAGATCAAGGGAACATTGAAAGGCCTTAAATCTGATCTCTCAGACAGCTGTGCTAATTTAACTAAAGGGGCTACAAGAGAGGATGGAGAGAAATCTATAAAATATTTGGCTGACATTTGAAAAAAGAGATAGGATGTTTTCTTGTTAACCTTTAGATCAGGCCATTACATAAATTGTGACAATGTTCTCAGATTAAATGAGACTGTATTCTGTCTTAGCTCCAAATTTATCACTTCAGCAAATGAATTCTACTGTAAATTCTGGCAATATATCTTTTGAAGAATGCTGTTTATCTCACTGGGGAAGCAGAGTGCTGATAAATAAGGAGCACAGCCTTTTGGATGAAACATGGTAAGGATGGATTGAAAAGAAGATTCAATAGCACTGTTTTCCTGGTTCAGTGTAGGAATGCTCCATGTTATATGTCTGAATAAATTACAGGTTTCTCATATGATTTCTGTAAATTCTGAGATGATAAGCAAAAAGATCTATGAAATGTTGCCTTCTCATAACATTAGATTATGTGAATTCTAATTACATAAGTAAAGCATTTGTACAGAATTCAAAGATGAATGGTTGTTCAGCAGCAGCTTCAGCTCCTACTTAGGTTTTCATTTGCTTCAAATGAATAATTTTAACCAACTTTTATCTATAAGAGCAGACTGAGAACTGACATTCTAAATAATTTAATTTTAAACTCTCCTAAAATTAAAACAACTTTAATGGAATTGAGTTCCCTGAAGGCTAAACCCTACACTAGTTTCTCAGTAATTAAAATTTCTTTGTGTTTATTCAAAACATGAGTAATACAAGAAGCTGAAATATAGAGAGCTTATGGAAACATAAAAGGTCCATGTGCATTTTTAGGGAGACAGTAGAAAAAAGTTGGGATAATTATTTTAGATTAAAATATGAAAATATGATGTAAGAGTATGAAATTTTATCAGAATCTGTCAGTTCATAAAAATTTCTTTCTAGAAATTATTTATTCAATTTCTGTAAAAAATTATTTTTAAAAATTAATACATTAGCTATTAATAAACCAAAGGTAAATAACATGAGCCTTCATTCCATTAGGATGAATTATGAATTTTTGAAACCTAAAAATCCCCACTTTCAATATTAGTACCCAAACTGCACTCAGGAAGCAGTAAGGGGTTGCTAAAACTTTCCAAGTCAAGGGGTTACACACATTGTAGTCTTCAGAACATTTTGATTATTCAAAGGGTAAATTTTCAGAATTGTAAACTCTGCAATTTTCAAACTATACTTGCATGACTCATGCAAGTAAAGCCTACTTGCCTAAATAAATGAAAGATTGTTTCTTATAGGGAAAAAAATATTATCAGTAATTTTTTGCGTTCTGAGGGAACCGAACAGAGTGGACCAGAAAGCAGAAGTATATATAATCCTACTAGTCCCAGACACTAATTTCGGTGAAGATTCCAGTGCTTCTTTATTTTATCTTTATTTATCTTTATTTAGAAAGTTTGTTGGGTGATGGTGACTAATAGCTGAACATCTGGATTCAGTGACCTTTAAAAGCCTTTAGTCATTACTGTGCCCAATTAAACTCAATATCAACAGAAGTGCTTGCATTTTTACTGGACTAGTATAAATCACTTTGCAAATACATTGTGCAAACAGGGGGAAGTATTACTATCCTCGGCTCATTCCCCCTTAAATGACTTCAGCAGGATGGGTCAGAAGCTAAGGATTTGTTTTGGTTTTTGTTTCCAAAGTACAAACTTTGACAATTAAGAAAATTAATTAATGCAGTAAGTTGGACCAAATAGCTCAAAAACCTCATTGAGGAACACAACTGCAATTTATCTAAGTCAAATGTACAAAAATTATCTGGGATTCACATCTCATACGGAGAGAAAATATCTTTTAAGAAAGCTTTTTAAAGGCCTAAGTGGATAAACAGCCATCTCATAAAAAGGATATTAGAAGTAAACAAGAATGGGAAAAGGAGCGATCATTAAAGGAAGCTTTACTTTAAAGGTCAAAAAGTGCAAGAACAAAGCGACAATTTTGAAAAGCCAAGATGGGTTTGCCTTTATAAAGGAAAATAAAACAGGTGAGATGAAGGCTCTTCTAATAATGTCTAAAATGTGGAAGTCTGACTCCTGTTCAGTGAGGGATCAAGATAAGAGACAACCTAACATGGCACCAAACCCCAACATTCAACCGAGCAGCTGTTGGAATGAGGAGATGGATGGGCCAGGGGTCAGCTGAGCCATCCCCAGCCTCAGGCTTCAGCACCTCCTCGGAGACAAGAAGAAGCCATGGCCAGGCTGGGATTTCGGCCAGCAGGAGGGGGTCAGATCCAGGCCAGAGACGATAACCAGGGTCAGTCCCTGTCCAGGGTGGCTGGGTGAGGCCAGGCTGGGACATCAGCTCAGCAGGGCCCACGGATCCAGGCCAGAGACAGTAACCAGGGTCAGTCCCTGTCCAGGGTGGCTGGGTGAGGCCAGGCTGGGACATCAGCTCAGCAGGGCCCATGTGCAGGGTTCTAGCAGGGATGGAGATGTGTCCTCTGGCCTCTCTGGGGCAGGGACTGATGGCTCCAGGGGCTGGAATGCCATCCTGCACCGTGGCAGGGGCAGCACCCGGGGCAGGGAGGGGCATTTATTTGCAAACAGAGTTTTCTCGGTGTTAGGATTTAAGCAGAGTAATCAGAAGCCTGGTTTTCCCATGCTGCTTTAAAATCAATGTGAAAAAATCCTCTATGAACAGCAGCTCAAACCCCCTAAGATCTAAACTCGCGTCTGAAAATTCCTGTCTCTCCATCAATAGGTCCTTGGGCGGTCTCTGCATTCATACATTGTGAAGTGATATGCTGAATTTGGGAGGGCTGGAAAACATCACTTCAGACCTTAAAGGAAACTGACTCAGAATGTAGCAAGAAATAATAAAGATTCTGTCAGGTTGAAGACTGTACTTCAAAACTAGAAGCTTTGAAGCTGTACAAAAATACAAAATTTATATTTAAAAGAAGAAAAATAAAAAAAAAAGAAAAATAAAAGCCTCTTGGGTGGCTGAGGAACAATTGTTTAACCTTTGTAATATGGAACACCTGGAGAAAATGTAATTGAAGATTTCACAATAAACAGAAAATGACATAACATACCATGAGTTTATCAAAGTTAATCACGGTATGCCAACAGGAAACTTTTGGTCACCCTTTTCCAGACAATGGGTATATCCAAAGAGCATTTTTGTATCATGTCATATAGGAAGCTATTAATTTTACTGCCGGGAGCCCTGGTGGTGTAGTGGTTAAGCACATGGCATAGCAAATTGCCGAGGCTCGGGGTTCGATCCCGGCCAGGCTGCTCCCCGGGCAGGCAGAGCTCGTTAGCCCTGCAAGGGGGCAATCTGCCTACGTCCTGAGGAGGACCTCAGCTGNTCAGATCTGCGCGCCCTGTGTCTCACCTAAAAAATCCAGTGCGCAGGCTGGGAGGTCTGAAAGGAAAGAGGCCTCCCCCGGATCTTCGTACGCGAAGACTGGCCAGCAAAAAAAAAATTTTACTGCCATAAAATTATGGATTTGTGAAAGTAAGATAACTATAGACTGTGTTGAAGGTAATTGTCAGGCTAGAGACAATGTAATACTTTGGAACTAATGTTCAGTATTTCTAATTAGTTGTTACTAAATAATTAAATGATTAAAAATTATATTTAATAATAATAACAACAATAATAATAATAATAATAGTAGTAATAAAAGTATACATGTTTCCGTAGAGCTTTTCAATAGTTAGAAGATGTTCTGTGCACCTAGACTGGGTGTTCCTTGTTCTGTGCACCTAGACTGGTTGTTCCTTTTATACTTCATAACTATCAAAAGTCCCAGTTCCTTAATTGTTTGCATTGATGACCTACCCAGAGCATATCACAGCTCCTTCTAGTCCAGATATTTGAGTATCTGGCAGAAGCAAGGCTGCTGTGTGTCTGGAAGTTGCTCTGAGGTAGTCATAGGAGAACCCTTAATAAAAAGAAGGTTAAATATAAACATTATCAGTGTAAGAATGATGACTTAGAGCACCAAAGTGTTAGAATAAAATGAAATTCAACAGTTTAATGTGCCCAGACTTACACGTGGATCTCAGAAAAGTATCATATAGTTCAACAGTCCTAAATACAGAAGCAGAGAAAGATCAGGTACTTAAATTTAACTGAACATTGCTTGAAAGAACTCAACCCTTTTGTTCGGGTGAAGGAGAGAGATACTGCTGTTCTCTGGTAGTCCATCTCTATTAGCAACAGGAAGCTGGCAAAATAAAAACTGATTTGGAGTCACTTTCCCCAGCTGGGAAACTCTTGGGGAGCACTAATCTTTAGAAGGATGCAAAGACTTTACAATAAATACAACAGTCTTACAGGTTGTGTCTAAATTGAACTGTAGATGTGAATGCAATGTGGGTCAAAATCTCAATTCCTGGTAACTCAGATTAGGGAGAAAGGCTGAACAAATGTTCTGATCTGCTAAAATTTCCTAGATGTTATTTTCTGCAAAGGAGTTAAGGGAAGTTAGGAATATGATTTGCACCTACCATGGAATGGAGGTTAATTGAACTGAAGAAGCAAATGTTTCGTCATTTGCAAAGCGAAGATAAAAAGGCTGAAAGAAACAAAAATATAATTAAGAAAGGCATAATAGGAAAAGATATGAAACAATATTCTCTCACAGTAGAAAAAAAATTAAAAACACTCTTGAATTTAAGCCTCTAAAAATGTTATTGCATTTTAAGCTAAAAAGTCTTGGGTTTATATCTGGTTGAAGAGTGAAAGATAAAGGAATATATTCAAACGATTCATGAAGTAGAACTGCAAACAAAATCATAGGCATCTAACTTGACTTTTAAATATTCTTGACAAATATGTACATGAAAATTAAACATAATTAATTTTATCCTCTTACCTTGCATTTTTTATAAAAAGCTTTAAAAGAAAAATGATTACTGACCTAACTGTGTAAGTATCCAGAGCCATTTTTTCAGAGATTGCCTTGCTCAGACTAGAACTGGAAAACATTTCAGCTGACCTTTTGTCTTCAGTCTTCCTAATTTCCCCCTCCTTTAGTTTTTATGGATTTATTCCAAAGACAATTTGGCAGTAAATATCTCATTTCTTTTTCACCCAGATTCTGACTTCTTAAAATTCAGATACCTGCATCATCTGTGGAAAAAAAAAAGAATGTGCCATTATTGAATTTTATAATGAAAGACCTGAACTCCATAAGTGATTTTAAATTGACAAAAAGAAATTGCACATCAAATACTGTCACAAGACAAAGTAAGAGAAACACATACTAATCAGGGCAGTTGCTGATTTCAAATCATGTTCCTGACAACCTGTTGCTATATAAATCTAATCTCTGCAAAAGCTATCTCCCTATATATTTTTATACCGGTTACATAAGGAAGGCATAGCATAAATCTGTGTTGTTGAGGACACTAAAACCCGAAGTCCTGAGACAAGACATGCAGCTCATTGGCTTGGATTCATGGTTACAGATGTCTGGAAGGTGTCAGTGCAGAGTTCAAAGCCTCCTGCATCAGCACTCCCCACAAATTAATATGATGCTGGATATGTCCAGCCAGGCCCTCCTGAGGGAGAGTTGTGGATGGTAAGAAATGCAACATGGCTGTTCCAAGGAAAGGAAGGACTCCTTAAGAGATTTGCAAACATTGCTGTAGACTCAGAGAGCAATTTAGGGTTCCCTACAAAAGTTGAGGGCACTGAAACATCATGGACCTCAGCTCACATATGTAGTCTAAATTGTTACAGGTGGGATTTTTAACAGCCCTTGCAACTGTTGATAATAAAATCAATTGGCAGGTTTTCCCCTGGATACACTGAGGCAGAAACAGGTTAGCACTGAGTGGCAGCTGTAACACCACGAACCCAAACCATATCATTCTGGAGTGGTCCTCTGCTTAAAATCAGGGTTCTCACAATTCCCGAAAATGTCTGTGGTAAGTTGCTGACTACAAAGAACTGTTTTCCTATTTACTGCATGTTTCAGCCATGGCACACACTCAGATCCTGCGTGTTAAGTATTTGTTGTTGCCTGCCTTGTAGATTACTCTCAAAAAAAAAAGGAGCATGTCACAAGAGACTATGCATTATCAGCGGTGACAGGAGCAAATAAAAGCTGCAAGGTGCTATGATGCATTTACTTTTGACTGCAAGATCCTCTGTTTGGATTTAACAAATTAGCTTCTCAGAAGTTTGCTCATCTGAGCAGCAGCTGTTTGCCATATGGATCAGAACTGCATTTGGCAAATGGAATCACTTCCTCATGCCCATCTGATTTTCATGTACAGTCATATATCAGAATGTTTAAGGGAGGAGTTTGCTGGTCTGCTGAGGGTGGTTCAGCTGAGAAGTGTTTATTTTGTATCCCAGTTTTTCCTTTTTTTTCTTTTTCCCAGAAAGTTCTCCTGCAGAAGACTTAAAATACAGCAAAAACAAAAGCCCTAAAAGCAAAACTTACAAAGTAAGTTTGAGGAAAGCAAAATTTAGTGGAAAAGCAATGGAGAAATACGTTTTCATCTTAGCAAAATATGACAAATACTCTGAGAGAAATTCTCTAAGGAAGTAAGAAACTCTGTACTTATTGTATCTTCTAAATATTGAATTACTATCAGCAGAGATGATAATTTAAGCAAAGAATACGAAGATTATGAGCATCAGTTACAATATTAGTGCAGGAAGCATTAATATTTTAATATTTTAAAATTTTGACAAGGAATTTCACAGTTTAACAAATTAAGGTTTAAGAAACAGGATTATGCAAATAGAAAGGAAAAAAAACCCTTTCCTTGTATGGATTATAATCCTATGAGCACATAAATTCTTTTTAGTTATAGACTTCTAGCACTGCTCATGCAAATCTGTCACAGCAGATTTCATGATTTTAATGAATGAACAGAGCCTCACAACACCTTCTGGTTGTTATGGGTTAGAATTGTTGGAACCAGTAACTAAAACGAATAGGATTAAGACATTTATTTGTGGACATAATGCATATCCAGATTTACATATTATGTTCACATGTTCCCATATGGATTCCTATACTAACAGCACAAACCACAGAACATCAGAGAGATAATACATACATGAAAATTAAGTAAAGTGTAATTGTGTATTTATTTATAGCTTTGGGATGCTGTCCTCATGAGCAGAGCACTGATTCACTGACCCCTTCACTTCTTGACTCATAACTTACCTAATCAGAACCTCAGCTACACAGGAAATGACTTTTTATCCTCATAAGAATTTTTTTATTATTTTTATTTTTTAGGCTTTTCTTACAAATTCCTGGTGTTTTTTATTAATTCTAGTTAATTTCTTACAAATTCCTATTGATTCTGTGTTACATCAGAAACATATGAACATGGAGTTTTCATGTGTTTCCACTGGTTTCAGGATGGTTTTCTAATTCACTTCTGGTGCATTAAAGCAACATAATTTCTGTCCTTTACCAACTTTTTGCTTCAGGGGATGTATTTCCTTAATACTTAGAAATTTTTCCTATGAATTTACTATGAATTTTGATTTCTTGCAATCCAAATCAATGAGCAAATTTCAACTAAAAGGAGTTAAGCTGAAGACACTCAAAATGGTGGTCATTTGACTAAGAGGAAGCAAATCCTTCCAGAATACCTTGAGGGCAATCTGAAAATCTCCCTGAAATTCATTCTATCCAGGCTGATTGATTGTGACATCAAATGCTTATTTGCTTCTAACAATGCAACAATGAAACCTAATTGATTACCTTCAATTTAAATGCCCAAACCCTGGACATCTAGCATTAGATGAAATGAATACAACCCAAAGTTCATAACTAGGTACAAGTGAGAGACCCACATAAACATTTCTATTGGAAAAATGTCCATTAGCAGGAAGTCATAATGGAATTTATTACTTGTTTGTGACCAGTCAATGTGTGTATGCCATGATACATGACAAAATGGTGTGTGTGCTGTTCCCAATTCCCACTGAACCCACCAGCACGGCTGTTGCTGTGGGATGTGGCAGGTACCTGAAGGCAGCTCACAAACAAACAGGAGTGTTTTCAGGAGAAGAACTGCACCCAGGAAGCTGGGCTTCCTTTTGTAAGGCTGGAGGAGTACAGGGCAGAAACATGTAGGAAATGTGGGGTATAACAAGGCATAACTACAGTGTGACAGGCGGAAATACGTATTTTCCCATCTATGTAAGTAAGAATCATAGGTATAATGATTTACCTCTCTTCTGGTAGTATTTTTTTAGGCTTCCTGGACTCTAGAATGTATCTGAAAGTATTCTTATGTTTCTTATTTGCACTTCTGGTTCCCTGGTGTATATATAAAAATGTCTTTTGAAATGGATTTGTGGGTAGGCAACCTTCCATTCTAAACACAGATGGTACATCTGCATTTATTATTTAGATATGCTAAGGGGAACACTTTTTTACTGACTATTGTAACTATTCTTTTTTTCTCACTGACTTAGTACATTTGGGCATGACGCTGTGACTCTTTTATTTAAGACAGAGTATTTGTGCTCTATTACCTATTTAATAAAATGAATGAGCAAGCTGCTTTATACCTTTCTGCAGCTGCTGTTCCTGCTTCACTGCAGAGAGTTTTACCTCCTTAGAAGGTTGCGTCATTGTCTTGATACTTAAGTATGTCATCAGTCTTGGCTTAAACAGCGGTGATGCACTGCTGAAAAATTATCTTCCTTCCTGTTGCAGCCATATTATATTTGATTGAATACTTGTTTCACCATGAGTGCTGCTCCATTGGAATTTTTACTGGCCAGATGACCTATGATTTTCAGTTTGAATGTGCATTTTTCCATCCTGACATTCTCTTCTTTAAATTTCATGACAAAAGCTAGATGTTTATTCAGACTTGATTTTACAAGGTATATATATATATTATTTTGTTTTGTGAATGTTTTGACTCATGATAAAACTCTAAGAGTTTTTTATCAATAGTTTGTAAGTTATTTTGGAACCAACGTCCTTGGAAGTACCTCCTCTCTTTTTATAAGAATAGTCCCGTATACCAAGAAAGTTCTTTTGAAAAAAATGTTTACATACATGAATAGTCCCATAGATATGAATGGGAGATAACCAAGGAGAACTGAATTTGTTAGTATATTTTGTTATCTCTTTAAGAATATGTCACCCAGAACAACAGCTAGTTAATGTTATTCAGATGAGATCCTTGTGAGCAGTAGAAAAGCTGGTCCCTGCTGTTAGGCTCCACACCAGAACAGGCTGCTGTTCACAGCGCTGGTACTTTATCTGTGTTAGGAGGACACACTGATCTGATGGAACATTTCAAGCTCTTAGTATCCTTCTACCTCCTTAAAAAAGTGGGGTTTTTTTAACTCCGCTGTGGAGAAGTATCTTTGGTTCAACTGTAACTGCAATTCAGCTGTTCTTGTATCAGTAAAGTCAGGAAAGACGACCATGAACAAGATGGCAGGGAGCATATCTCAGTATGCCACCTAAAATGATTACTCTCTTGGATTGTAGCTGCTAAATTTTGCTCCCGGAGTCATGATTATTTGTCAAATTTTCTTCCTGTAGACTTCTCTTCTAGGGTTTGTTTCATAGGCCAAAATTTAATTCATAAATCTTAGACCATATAACTGTATTTTTAAACTGACAATATGCAGGAAGACTGTGAGGTTTTAACAAAATTTTAAAAGAGAGAAAGTTAGAAAGAGAGAAAGGAAGAAACACAGAAAGGCAGGGTGAAAGTTAAAGGGAGATTGTGACAGAGAAAGAGAAAAGGAAAAATAAATAAAGTGAGAACGAGGAAGATGAAGAAGGGAAAGAGAAAAGGAGAATGAATGAGAATGAGAAAGAAAGAGAGAAAGAAAAAGAAAGAAAAGAAAATATTTAATTCCATATACACTGTCAACTACTGTTAATGAGACATATAAGTGGTTTACCACAGTAATTAGCACTCAAGGTTATTTAAAAATGTGATATGCAGCATTCAGCATTTTGGTTAACTATGCTTCCGATTAAAAACTGGAGAATCATTTCCAGATACAGAGACAGGTTTCTACGTCAGTCCTTTCAATAGGACTATATCAAATATTCTTGTCATAAAACACAGATTAAATGTCAACAGTGTGCTTGCTATTTTAATCTTGGGAAACAAATACCAGAATTTTTTTTTTTTTCCCTTGGAGCAGTTATAAGAAAAATAGTTTAACTGTTGTTCATCTCAAGCTGAGTGACGTACCCCTGTATTTCCTGTGGGTGCTCAATGCACATTATCACTGGTTTATCTGAAGTGTTTCCATAACTGAAGGACATGTGTATAAAATAATCTCAGGCAAAAATAAAGAATATTGCCATTGCTCTTTAATATATGAATTGAAACCACATTGGTTTTATCTCCTGGGAATAAATGAAGAAATAAATTGGAATGGCAAAAAATATTGCTAATCTGATACGTAGTGTGTAAATATACATATTTTCTGTATTGATGGTTTTACTTCCTTATTAAAAATTGTTTATTCAAGGGTTTACATGAATTGTTTATTGAGGGGTTCACATGAAAAATAAGTAAAGGACAGTGGAGTTATTAGGGTTTGGTGTCGTTTGGCTTTTTTTCTCCTGAAGAAAAAGTAATAATATTGCAACTCTGAATATTCATTTTTCCATAGCATATGAAAAAAGCTGTTTTGTACCAGAAGAAAAAAAGCTCACAAAATTGTGTATTTGAAAATCTCTTGCTCAGTTGACTTATCTCATATTTTTGCTTAGCTGTTTACATGGGAAACATGTCTGCACAGTGAGAGAAAAAAGTCAAAAATCACTGGGAAGATAATTAATTTCATAGCATCAAAAGTTGGATGACCATCAGATGTTGGCAGGTTGGAAAACATTCTAAGGAAATATCTCTAAAAATCTGTTCTAGTTTTAAACTTTTCCCTAGACAACCTTCATTGATTACTGTCAGATAAAATTTCTTGTCTATGTGGACTTATCCCTCCACCTAATCTGCAGATTCTTAAATGAAAACCCAGTGTTACTGGATCTGGGGAGTTAAGAGATACAGTGAGTATTAATCTGTATATCATTACTGTAAGAAAGACTTCAAAAAAGCTTCCAGTAATAATACAAAGCCAGAAATAATGTGTTTTATTTTAGGGCAGAGCACAACTGCTATTCAGCAGAGAAAAAAACCAAACAACTTTTCCATAGTTGTTTCTATGCCACTATTGCAAATGCATTTTTTTGCGTTATGTTTATATATGTCGATCTCATATTATTTATAAGAAAATCTTATTTAATATTATGATAAAAACTTTGAAATAGGCCATCATACCAGCTTCCTTAGCAGTAGTGTTCCAAATTCAAAACCTTTTTAATGGGTAAGTTTAATTTTTCATATAAAGAATGGGATCAAAACTTCAGCAAACTTCAGCAAACTGCAGACAGCTTTAGAATTGTAACTTCAGCCCATAGACATATAAATTCCGCTTCAGTCTTACTTTTGCTGCAGAAGTTGTTAACAAAATCCTCAGCAGTGCTAAGGCAAGAATGTACTCTGTCATTGTTTAACGTGCAGTGATGCCTAATCATCCATGCTCAAATTTCACCTATGACAAAAAGGCTGGGCCAATAGTTTATCTCTATGAAAAGTGGAGATTGGGTACTTTGTAAAAATAGATACCATAGTGTTGAGGTATAGAATACTAAGAATATACTGGAAAAGTGAATGTGCTTTATTGGCATAGCAGATGTTGAGCACTCACAGTGTTCTCAGCATCATTTCATGACCAGAACTGCAATACTCTGGTAAGACCTAGAGGAGAAGGCTGGGCTGACTAAAGGCATTTCTTTAAGATATAAAGAAATGACACAGAAGAGAAATTTAACAATTTTCCATCATCTTCCTTTGAGAGTTCCTGTCCTGATTCTGCAGCCACATGTCCCTTTTCTCCACTTGACTATTTTCCAGTAGCTGCATTACAAAGCTCATATCTAAACAAGGAGACTTTGATTCAAATAAAGTACCCAAAGACTGTTCTTGAAAATAAGTCAAGTTGAGATTTCTCCTTTGATAATATCTTTTCTGATACCTTGGCAAGGTTTCTGTCTCTGGGGTTACAAACCGTAAACCAGGGAAGATCACTACTTTATGGCCATGAATCGTGAGTTCTTTTTTGTTTGTGTTTTTTCTAAGCTGTTATAAATATATCCTCATGTCTGAGAGACTGCTAGGAAACTGATGAATCCCTGTGAGTGTTTCTTTCTAAAATCTTTAACAGCACCCTAGGTAGAAAGTCTCCTCTTTGATATGAAATCCTAGAGAATTTACTCTTGACAGCAAGTTCTGGAAGTCTTCAGTCTCTGGAATTCAAAGAGCTAAGTTTTTGTCTCTGGATTTTTGAATTGCTGAAGTTATTCCATAGCATAAAATCCATAGTCAAAGACCAGTTTCATTTTATTCTTTCGTACTCTAGGCTTATTGAAAACACTTCCTAAAATTTATACCAATCCAAGATATATTAATAGTATTTTTTTAAGCAATACATCATTTTTATTAAACCACTGTGTGTTACCTTTTTTATTGTATCTGATCTCTCAGCATCAATTTTGGTAGTGTTTTCTCAGCTTATCTGACAGTGATTTTTTTTCTACAGAAGTATCATATTGGAAGATAAAGATCCTTTGCTTTTTGCCACCAATTTACCTCCTCTTGCGGTAAAATGTATCCTATAGAGAACCTTTTGGAAACTTTTCCCAATTTAAAAGCACACATTTAAGTCGAACAAACCAATGCATGGGCCTACATTAACATCTCTGCTTTGCTTTCATCAAACATTTCCTGGAATAATTTTGGTCTTTTGGACTTTTTATTGTACTTTATATATTTTTTTTTAATTTCAAAGTAAAAACTATGTCCCAATTTGAAATCCATCAAAAGTTTGTTATATTTTTTAATAAATATAAATAAAAACAATTATTGAAAATAAAAAATGCTTTCAGAAATGCAAACATTATTTTTCAGTTTGGGATCTAACACGTAAAAAGATCTTAGAAAAACTATCCTAAGTTTTATGGTTTAGCCACTTAAATGAAAAAAATATTCAGCCAATGATGTTCAGTGGTTTTATTTAAGTACAGTGTTGGTTTTCACTGACTTCAAAAAATGCAGGAGGAAGAATGAATTATCTATATATATATATAAAAAAAGCATTAATATACTGTCCAAATTTCAGATATACACATCTTGCCTCAGGCACTAAAATCATTAATTCATTTAAAAGACAGATAATTTGAAAGACAATGTGATTTGGGGATTTTCTTAGCGACTAAATATTTTAGGTGGGTATTTTCAAGCTTTTCAACAATAAAGAAGTCAAAATGTACTTAAAAGTACAAATACAGATGCAGAATTCTTTGGCCATGATCAAGCTTTGTACTTTACCTAAACATGTAAAGGAATGAAGACTTTCTGAACCAAAAAAACACACCTCAGAGAAATAACTTTAACTACAGCATGTAAATTAAAAGCTTCTACGGTTGTTGCTTCATATCTATCATATTCAGCTTCTGGGTTTTTTTCCAAAGGCTGGTACCACAACTTAATTCTAGTAGACCAAGGTCACAGAGAGGTTCATTTTTTCTTACATTCTTGTGGAAAAAAAAAAAACCAATACAACAACAACAAAACCAAAACAAACAAGAAAAAAAAACCCCACCAAGCTGCTGTAAAGAGTTTTAAGTTCAAATTAGCCCTTGTGTAATACAAAGTATATTAGAATCTATTTACCAGTACTACCAATGATGTTTATTCTTTCCAGACTTTCTTGCAGAGACTAATATCAGAGGAAAGCCACAAATATAAACAAAAAGTTTATCATTCTCCATCAATATCTCTGATTACATACAAGGAAAAAACCTCTTTTGAGTTGAGTGAGGGATATTTTGTGTTTCAAAATGCACATAACCATAGTGCAGCATAGCCCACAAAACTCCAAATGGATATTACGGGAAATTTTAATGAAAAGAGTAATTTTGCATGCATATCTCCTTGTAGATAGAACATTTAGGTGTGTAAATATCTAAATTTTGATCAGATAAAATTTTAACAGATATTTCCTACAATGTGCTGTATATATTCTTGCATATTTTTTTTTTCTTTCTTCCCAGATATTAGAAATAGTAATTTCTGATGGTCTCCATTGTCATCTGCTGTCCTTGGGTACCATTCCAGAAATGACTTAAATGACTTTCACGCTAGAATTTAAAAATTGTTCTTAGTTAGCATACAGCATGCAAGTGAAAAGCAATTACCATATGTCCCACGCAGGAAAACCATAAAGGATTTACACCATTAACTGACTGCATGGATGAATGCTGGATTACCCAGCTAGGGTTTAGCAACCAGGCCTGAACACTTGGGACTCTGGATGCAAGAAGAATTGTAAATTATGCGTGTTTGAATATTATGAACACACGTGAATTATAACGGGTGGAAACAAACCCCACCAAGTCACTCTGGAGCTCGTCTTTGCTCTTGGGTTTTCCTGGTGGGGAATCAGCAAGAAGCCTGATGTGAGGTGCCACACTGTCCTGCTTCACTGCACGGGGCTCTACACACTTGGCTGCTGTGGTGAATCTGCCCTCTGGAATCAGCAGTTCAGACCTGCAACATTTAGTATGATGACAGGAAAAATCCTTTGGACTGCATCTAGCATAGTCAACTGAGTTCTGAGCCTCTGTTTTCAACTGGACATTAATGCCAGTCGGAAGTTGTTATCCACTTCTTCCTGCTCCTCCTTCCAGTTTTCACACCTTATTTCCCTTTTTCTTTCTGCACAGAGAAAGTGTGGGGATTATCTTGGACAGTACCATGTGTTCCCAGAGCTTGGGCTCTGGCTGAGGTGCCTCAGCAAGTACTGACACCTGTCATGTTCTGTAACTGCTTAAACTCTGCTTTTCCCAGCAGTGTCAAATCTTGTGGTCCACACCACAATATTTCCTGTTCCTAATCTTAACATCATGCTATAAAAAAAAGGGACAAGAAGAGCTTAATCCACTGAAATGTGAAGCACAATTGCTTGGTTTAAATTACTCAGGCAGCCTGAGATTTTTTCATCAACTTTGTGTTGAACGACGATTACTGCAAGCATTTAGGTATTTTATTTGGCTTGTTATTCAGTAGGACTTTACCAGAGTGGTACCTATACCAGATAAATCAAGAAGTAAAAATATTTATTTTGAGCAAAAATGGCGCTTCATATGAGAGATGCTAGTTTAATTAGAAAAGTTTTCTTTAAAGCTGATTGTGACTTAATATTGTTCTGTAAAGATTCCTGCCCAGAGTGTGAATATCAAGCATTTCTGAATAGCAAGTTACATCTGAAAAACAGATTCAAATGTGGTTATGGTCAGAAAAGAGAATATAAAAATAGATGTTTCTATGTGTTTGGTCATGTCTGCTTACTTTTCCAACCAAAATAAAGTTTTTCAAACTTTTTCACTCATGTAGGCAGTCCAGAGCAAACACATCTTTGGTAAAGTGTGCAGTATCACTTTTCTTTTTAGATAAGTTCTACAGAAATGTTATGCTACTTTCCCAATACAGAGCTACACTGATTTGAAAGCCAGGTTATCAGAGCAAGTTTGCAAAGCTGCCAAAAAATAGAAAAAAAAATATAATGAAAAAACCCAACAACCCAAAAATCCCCACTTTCAGATAAACCCCAAAAACAGATATAGAGAAAGAGATTTATAGGTCAACAAACATTCCCTTAAAAGATCAGAAAACATAATACACTTACATAAAACCTACTACTTTTGAATATTGTATTTTAATTTTTAGTTACTCTATGTGCAGACTGAAACTGAACACAGAATTTTTCCTGAAAACCTAAGCATGAAAATGCAAATTTTGCAGCTTTCCTTCATATTGAATATTAACTTCAAGATAAAATTTGATTGAACCGAACTAAACTATTATGCTTCAGTTGTAAAATATATGAGGCAAGAAGAAAAAGAATCATACTACAGTTTCCAGTATATGATGTGGCACCAAAAAGCACTTTCATTTCACAGATCCAGATGCAAATCTTTGTCTTGACTGCCTACAAATAGAACATCTGAATGTAGAATCTGTAGGATCTTTCCCTTGATAATGTACCTTCTGTCCCGGGCTGTCTAGTCCGTGTGCCCTGGTTTCCTCTGAGGGGAGATATATATGGCCTGTGTAAAAGGCAGAGGTGTCCTCCAGCAGCTCCCCAAAATTGGACAAATGGAGAAACAGGACTATGGAGTTGCACCTGCCCAGCACAATATGTGCAGCCAAAGAAGCTTATGACCAGCCCTTGAGCTCTCCTACAGAACTGAGACACATCATGAATAATCCACAAGGTTATGTATTAATAATAAGCATCTATTTAGCAAAATATTTCCTCCATTAAGGAGCACCCTAGTCCTCAAGAGACACAACAGCAATCTTCCTAAAATTTAGGAAGAATCTGAATACAGGCCAAATATTCCCCTCAGGGAAGTCAGTGGTAAAAAAAATCTACTTGACTTTAATGACGCATGATTTTGTTCTTCACAAAAAAAGGTCACTCAACACATGCATGGACAGCAAGTCAAATACATCTGGTTAACAGAATGTCACCATTTTGGGCTCAGCATAGTGATATGATTATTTTTGTTGCTTTTTGTTCATACTTATGTCTATATTTGGCAGGGAAAAAAACAGAAAACCAAACCTGAGATATCCAATGGACAAGGATTCCACACAATTTTGTTGGCCAGTGGAATACATTTTCTCTGTTTCTCAGGTTGTACATCTCCAAGAAATTCCTGAAAATTAACTTTTATTCTTAGGAGAAAAACAAGGACAGCAAAAAACCACCCATCAACTAAGACCCCTAGAAATAATGCTCATTCTGCAACAGAAAGCATTTTTTTCACACAAAAGTGTTTTTCCTGTAATGCCAAATGTTCAAAATATTTTCTTAACAGACTCACTCTCAACTTGCTTTTGTCCCCTTACTTTCATTTAGTAAGACAGTAATTCCCAAATGGAAATTTTATCTTTTGCCACTGGGTACAAACTGGATAAAAAATCCCACTCACATATGTTGGGAATACTTGATTAGAAGTTATTTGTGTATTGGGAAACAACCTGTTTTTTAAGAAAAGCTTTTTCACTCAAAGGTGCTAATCATCAATACAGGCAAAGGAGTCTGGGGTGGGAAGGAGATACATTTTTCTAACTCGCATGGCATGGGGCCACTTGTAGGTCTCTGGCTGATTTGTGGAAAATGGAGGAAAAGAGTTTCCGCTGTTTTCTCACACTTCTGCCGTAGATGGTAGGTGGGTGCATGGGAGAAAGGAACAGTTTAAATTAAAGCAAAACTTTTCCTCGAGTGTTTATTTTCGAACACTTGCGTGTCACAGAGGCCGGTCTCATGACTTTAAACAAAACCCAATGTCATTGCTTCCATGAGGTTAAAATGAAGTGCAAGAGAAGAATTACAATGACTTTGCCTGCAACAGAAGGAAGGTCAGGCATCATTTTGGACTGAAGCTCATCTCCATGGAGCGACGCCAGCAGCTGATACTTGACCTTTAAATTCCCCAGAGCTGCCACAATTTTGAGGAAGTGGCATTTGTCAGATGGCCAAAGAGGGTGACGGAAAGGCCAGACTGGTGGCTGGGGGCAGCCATGGGCAGGTCAGAGGAAAGGTGTTTCCTTACACTGAAATTGTCCATGGGGTGGGAGACTCCCGGTGAAATGGCAATGGATGAAGGTGCCACACGGGGACGAGGCCGAGGGGCAGGTGCAGAACATTGTGAAGAGAAGCGTCTGCAGGGAAGGAGAGGTCTGTTCTGGCTGCAGGTGAGATGGCAATGGGGGCTGCGGGGGAACTGTGCGGCAGGAGACACCAGCCCGGGGGCAAGAGCTGAGAGACCCGACCCGGCCCGGTCCGACTGCTCCTCCCGAGCCTCTGAGGGATGGAGAGAGAGAGAGGCGGGAGGGGGAAGGAGGGAGGGAGGGATGAAGCAGTGGAAGTCCTCTCCCTGGGCTGGTTGGGGGGGGGGAGGGAGGGGAGGCAGCTCCTGAGGAGGGGAGGAGAAGAGGCAGAGAGGGGATGTTGTTAAACAGTTTCTTACCGTAAGAGGGAGTTGGGACCCAGATCTTTCCAGTTAATCACACAACAAACTTAGATCATCGCAATAAAAAGCTCGGCTCACTCTGCCTCCTCGAGTGACCGGCGGTGCACGGGGTCCCTCCGAGGAGCCATCTCCCCTTCTCCTCCCCGTCAGCCGCCGGGGGGGCCGCCGGCACCATGCGGGCCACCCACCTCCTGCCAGCCTTGCTGCTCCACCAGCTGCTGCTGCTGCCCACCGCCATCCCCGCGGCAGGTCAGTTCTCCTATCACTTCGCTAGCCA
Organism: Vireo altiloquus; assembly: GCA_013396875.1. Classification (NCBI taxonomy): domain Eukaryota; kingdom Metazoa; phylum Chordata; class Aves; order Passeriformes; family Vireonidae; genus Vireo; species Vireo altiloquus. Next base: position 502,994 of record VZRF01006086.1, read on the forward strand.
CCCCCGTGCGCCTCGCAGCCGCAGCACGTCCCCTGAGCCCCACTGCGCCGCTGCAGGGAGGGTGCGGGGACAGCCCGCAGGTCGCAGCCCGCAGGTCGCAGCCCGCAGGTGGGGCTGGCGGGGAGCCCTCCGCCCGCAGCTCCTCACCCAGGAGGGGTGAGCTCCTCACCCAGGAGGGGTGAGCTCCTCCCCGGGCGCGGTGGCAGCCCCGGTGCCTGCCCGCGGAGCGCAGCGTGCGGCGGTGGGAGGGAAGGAGCCGAGCTCCGGCCGCGCAGCCCCGCGGGACGCAGGTCCCATCCCGGGGCCGCTGCTCCCCTGCGTGACGGGGACAGGGGCTCGCTCAGCACGGGCAGACCTGGAACCGGGAGAGAGGGGAAGGGAATCTCATCATTGCCCAGAGGTGGTCCCGGCCGTTATCAGGACACGACCGTGTATCCTTAATTTCCAGCGGTAGAATAAATGTTAAATAACAGAAGTTGACGAGGAGTACCAAAAGCACGGGATAGTGCGTTGCTGAATGTCCTTGCTGAAGTTCAACAGCATGAACATGCTATTTCCAGACTGAAATACTTGTAATTTCATTAGATGTTCCCGCTGAAATCCGGGAGGTGGAGGGGGGGGGAGCAAGGAACAAACAATAAGTAATCAAGTGCTGGATGCTCTTTAGCTGAATTTCTTTCCTGAAGTGTCCCCCCTGGACTGGATATCTGGAGAGCCAACTCTGTGCTTTCTATTGGCCCTCTGGGAACACGTTTAAGGAAAAAAGTTTGTAAAGGTTTCTACAAACCTTTCCTTCCTTCCGGCAACATTGTTAGGGTCAGACCTTTGCACAGACAGAAACAAAGGACAGGCACAATTCAGGGAAAGAATCTGCCAGGAGCGGGCAAAGCAAGGGCAGGGAACTCTGGCAGCTGGGTTCTGGGGCAATATCTGAGGGCATCAGGCAGTGTATGGCAAGGAATGCTGATGGCTTCCAAGATGTAATTATGTTTTCTAAAAAAAAAAAAAAAATTAAATGGGATTTCAAAGTGGAATATTTTGTGATCTGAGTGGGCAAGTCAAAAACAGACTGGCAGCATCATGTGCAGTAAAACCTGTTGTTTTCCCCCTGCAAGCGAGAGTGTGCTTCTGTAGGATCCTGAGCAATCTCATTACAGCTTCTCTGCTCAGTGTGCTCACTGATGATGTTGTTTTCACAGGCGTTCTTTAGCAGGTGACACAGAGATACAGCCACTATGATGCTATACTTTTCTGAACTCCTTTTCCATGTGTATTGTAATTCCCAGTTTTTGGACATGCAGCTTCTCTGAAAAGTGATGACTAGAGCAAGTTAGGAATTTTCTGAGAAAATGTTTTTGGGTTTCTTTTACTACAAAGTGCTGATACATCAAAACTTTTCACAAAAATAATTCCTGTTAAAGAGAAACTTTCTTTGGTTTGTTTCCTTCAAATCAAATGACAGAGAAATATGCAGCAGGAGACATTGCCAATAGCTTGTGGTAACCTGCTGTGGAGAAACACACACCTGTGAAAGAAACTCATCAACTCATGTGCTACTTAGAAAAAAAGGAAAATAAACACTGCAGACACACCCACACACTCACTTTATTCCGTGGGCCAAAGATACACAACTGGTCTATAGTCAAGCTCATAAGGAGCTAGGTCATGCTTTGCTCTCCTGATAAGTCAGGATACTTTTCTTGAATGAGAGAAAGTCCTTGTTGTCCCTAACTGCAGGGTCTTGGTGCTCTTCTGTACTTTACCACATTCAGTGAATGTTGGATCTACCTAACATTCCAACAGGAGGGACTGAGGACACCTTCTCTACTGCCTGTATCAGGGTTGTGCCCTAACCAATGGGCTCTCCAGTTTAAGAGTGAATGGTTCACCTTGATGAGGAGAAAAATTAGATTTCTAAGAGTTTTTAGAGTAGAACTTGATTTCTGATCAGCTCTCATGGTGACAGTTTCTTGACAACCCTGCTTTTCTTAATTTTCCTCCCCCCACCTGCCTTAATATTAATTAATCCTATTGTTTGCCTTCTTGGCAAGAAAGATGACTCTTACCACACACTGTCATTTTGCTTACCTTGTTTTTAAAAATACATGATCTTCAGCAAAAGTGTCTAGATATTTACACTGTAGGCAAGGGAAAGTTGTCCTACTTCTTTCTGAAAATACAAATTTCTGGATCATTTCTGAAAATGATTTCTTTCTAAACATACATATTATCTTTCTATGGGATGTTGAATTCTTTTTACTGGGATGTTTTTAAGAAAGATTAGGATTTGCTTATATCTGATTATTTTTAGATATGAAAAACAAGCTAAATGATGAACACAGAATTAAAACATAAGAAGTCTTTTGCTAATACTCGTCCATACTTCTAATGCTGTTCTATCAAATCTGATTTCAAACGTACCTAATGATGAATATAGTTTCTTCTGTGAATGGATGTTCTGGGTTTGTAATCCCATGCCCTAAGTTCTTGTCCTAAGACAATGTTCTGTGTAACAGAAATTGCTGACTAATACAGTTGGGTTATATTAAGGGGTAAAGAAAAAAGAGGGTGAAGAAAACTCAAGAAATTTAAATGTCAGCAAGCTGTCTACGCTATCAGTTTCTGAGTTTCTTTTTCATATATAAAAGATAAGAGAATGATTGATGAAAGATAAATGTGCATGGATCCTATAGACTGCTTGCCTAGTCATTATCAGTATCCTGTAAGTCTCTGCCACTTGCACGAAGAAATTAATCTGTAGCTAATAACTTTATCAAGGAGTTTTCTTTCTTGTTCAGATAATCTTATTTTTCAGTATTCTTGGGAAGTATCTCTTTAATAATGTTCATTTAGTAAAGTTAAAAATGACTTTTTAATCAGAGCAACAAATAGATTGGCATGTTGCAAAAGAGTGAATGTTAAAGATTTATTTAAATTAAAGATACATTTTTCTGTGAGAGGACTGTCAGCCAAGTGTTTTTATTTAAATTTATTTAAAGCACTTTCTGTAGTTTGGATGATCTGAAGAAGTTGCTAATGAAGATGTGGGAGTTGTACTTAGTTCCTATATACAATTATCGCTTAAAGAAAAATAAAATCAAATCCCATAGCCATAATCAATTTATGAATCTTGTATATCTCTGTGGTCTGCATAGCTAAGTATATTTTTAAAAATTAATGTGATTTATACTTTCCCATCCCAGCTGTAGATAATCATTATACTATATACTGTCAACAAAGTGAAGTGATATTGTGCCAGTTGGAAGAGTGTATTCCTTCTGTTTAATGGAATCCTTTTGGTGCTCAGTGCCAGGGGCTGCTTGTTTTGCTCTCACATGTAATACAGCACTTACCCTGCTTAACAGATTTTCTGTTTCTATTAATGCCATTTTCATAAGCAACATAGCAGGAGAATATAGAGTTGAAAGACATGAGATTAAAATGTTGCGTAAAACTCTGGAAAATTGACCACTGAAGTCAAGGAAAGGAAAGCCTCTTATTGGAGGAGCTCATCTGTCATTATTGTAATATTTCAGCTGAGGCCAGAGTTGGAAGGAAATGTTCAGTCTCCCTCAGAGAGCAGAATATCTCCCTTTTGGATCTTTATGCTGAATATTAGTTTGCCACTTAAGCATTTCAAACTTTTCCAAGGGGGTTTGAAACCAGGATAACTGGGCCTCTTTTGAGTAAAATCGTGGGGTGGAGAAAATAGCATTGCCCTGAATGTTTTGCAGTTACTTGTACTGGATGAGAGTTGGAATTTCACTTCTTCCCCATCAGCATTAAGGTGGGGTGGAATGACAGACACTGGAAGGCAGCACAGAGGTGAGAATGGATTGATCATGGAGGTGAGAAAGGACTGGTCTCCATGCTTACTTGGGAAGCATGGATAGTAGGACAACAGCCATAATGCAAGCAAAATTTGAACCTTGCAGTGAGGAAAGTATGGAAGCTACAAAGAACCGGGAAGGGGTGAGGACATCCTCACTGTTACCCCATCTTTACCTGTAGGTTTTTTGGCAGTGCTCTCAGAGGGTTGTAGAGCTGATCCTCACTGTGATTAGTACCTACACGCAAAGCAGCACTGCAGCAGAGCAGATCTGGGAACATGCTCCAGATTAGTCAAATGTGTTGGCAAAATCCAGCTGTAGTTTTCAGTGGCTTGTGGGCCTCCACCCATATGCTGTCTGATGAGCCCAGCCGTGCCTGGCAGTCCTCGGTGCTGCTGGCCCAGCTGGGGACTGGCTGCTCCCTCTGTCCCCCCTCAGCTCCAGCTTTCCCTATGACTCGCTGCCTTGGCCAGCAGAACTATTTTTATGTATACAGCATGCAGCAAGGCTCTCATCACTCCTCACAGGGGCTGTTTTGCTGCCCTCAGCCATCTGTCATTCTTTGTTTTGCCCAAATCCCTGCCCTACCTACTTGTGCTTTTCTCCTTACCCCTTGCTCCATGCCTGGAAATCCAGTTGGCTGGGACACCATCCTGAAGGAAGAGCACAGTGTGCTGGCTGCCCTGAAGGAGACACCATGTTCTTGAAAAAATTGTGGAATGCAATGGGAAATGGTGGGGATTTAATACTTGTGCAGAGTGCATAAGAAGACAAATCTTACAAGGGAAAACCCTCTCAGTAATTTAGCCAGAGGTTAGATACAGTAAGTCAGAGTACAAGCTGCAGCACATTTGTTTCTGCCAGTGGGTCCCAGCATCCTGCTGAGCAGATAACCTTTTCTTGGAAGGAAAAGAGCTGTCCATTTGCAGCTACCATCCAATTTTAGAGTATACTATCTGTTGTTAGCATTATCCCTAGCTCCTTGAGCTTTCATGCTGACAATAGGAGTGGGTTCCAAAGGCAGGACTTAGCATAAACATGAAGTTGGGTTCCAACTTTCATGGCAGTCTTTGCAGTTGCTAATAAGGGGGTGTGGGAGTGTATGCGGGAGTGGTAATGTAAAGCCAAAAAGAAATATCTTTTTGCATTTCCTGAATCTGCTCAACAACTACACTGAGAGCCAATGTAAAAATAAGGAAATCATTATCTATTATATATAGATATTGTATGGAAAGTTATATATATTTCAAGCTACTTTCAAAAAATTTTGTGTTTTTTCCCCATGATGCTTTTGCGCCAAGAAAATAAATTTCAGGAGTTAAAATATTCACATCATCCTCCAGGTACTTCTGAGAAACTGTTTAGTTTTGACAAGCTAGAGATTCCTCCTTGGACAGCTGGTTTTATTTTGGTGACTTTCCATCTACACAGCTGACTGCAGATTTCATGGGTATGGTTGGTAAACTTCTTTTACGCCAAATTATTGTCTTACATAAATAACTGCATTAAACTTAATCTGGCATCTTAAGCCTATCCAGTCTACAAAGTTGTTTTCTTGGGCACAACTCAGATTGTTCCAGTTTCTCATTATGTTGGTCTGTCTTTCTTCTTTTTGTTTTCTTCTTTTTCTCCCAAATGAGAAGTCATTTGGAAAAGGTGTTCACTTTTTTTCATTGTAGCCAGGAATCTGGGTATTTCTGATACTGAAACAGGCAGAAGGAAAAGTCAGAGTAAATGAAAGTAAGTTAAAAGTGTTGGCATTAATTCTTTTTATCAGAATGACTGTTATGACTTAAGAGCCAAAATTGCCTTAAATGTACTTTTTGAAGAAGTGTTTTCTAACTGTTCACACAGATACCAATACTGTGATGGCCATCTAATGATCTTAGGATCAACATTCATCTTTAACATCCTTTATTTTATTTCTGGGACCGCACTGTTAACTTGAGCATGTTGTATCCAAAAGCATTTAGTAACATCTACTTTCACCATCTGGTGAAGATTGGGTTTGTTTGTTTTTTATTTTTTTCTTGATGGACCCAGTATATTTATGTTATCATACTGAGGCACAGGCCAGAATGTAGTTTACCCTTGATGTTTTATATCATAATAATAATGCTTTAAAAAGCAGTTACACAAGTATACATTATTGAATATAACTAAAAGTATCCCTTCTATCATACTTTGTAGATAAGTTAAACACCTCACTGTATTTCCATACTGGTTTTCAACCCATATATGACAAGAACTGCTGCTTTGTTTCAAACCTTACTCATTGATTTTTTTTTTTGTTACACAAGTTTTGCCAAATGCTATTTTATGCATATAAATATACTTTGTTTTTAATTTTCTTATTAAATTGTCAATGTTTATACTGAGACAAACATTCTGCTTTGGTATATCTGACACTGTGGTAACACATTTTTTGCAGATTCTTGCTTTGCACAATTTTTTCCCATTCAGATACATACTTATGAATGTAAGTTACCATGAATTTTTTTGTCAAGTATGGTGTCCCCTGATAAAAAATTTGATATGTTTATTGTTCAATTGTGTTGAATTGTGCTTTTCTGCATTTATTTCAGATGTGTTTAGGGTTGGGAATTTTTTCTTTTTTTTTTTCTTTTTTTTTTTTTTAATTGAAAGTCTTTCATATGATGGTAGGTTTCTTATTTCCCATCCCCTGCTCCCAAGTTCTAAATCAGATGTAATTCCTGTAATTCCTCTCTCATAATTTATTTTTTTTTCCTAGCTCATTGGGAAAATCCAGTTTACTTTAGCTTGCAGTGATGATTGTTTGCAAAATTAAATTAATAGCTGATCTCATTTTAGCATTCTGACCTGGTTATCAATTATAACACAAATAATTCAATCTCTAATTAGTCCATCTGTTAACTGCTCAAGGTCAAATGACTTAATTTCATTACAAACATAATGCAAATTATTAAACAGAGATCAAAAATGCCAGTTGATACTAAAGAAAGAGCCTATGTCTGTTTTATATTTCTGAAATAATTGCAACACTATACATGATCATTTTTCTTCACTGGAATATATTTAGAGTCTTCAGCTTCTCTGTGCTTCCTGCACAGCATGTGCACAATTTCCCACTTTTACATTTTTCTCCTCATGCCATGTTGTTTTGTATTTCATTCTCCATTTGGAAGGACTGCAGTTGATTCCTGCAGTTCTTTAACAGCATCAACTAGCCTGAGGAATTCAGGTATCTTCATTTTTTGATTTGTTTTATTTTCCCATAGGTTTAGTTTATCTCTGACATCTGACAAACAAAGAAGAGTGATGCTGTTACATGAGTGTTCATATTCTTTTAAAAGCTGGAAGTTATAAAAAAGTCTTTTTTCCATCCATGCTGTGAAGACCTGTATCCAACCTATTTTTATAAGCAGATGTGTTAACAGGAAAAAAATAAATTCATTACCCCATACAGTTGAAAGTCTAGCTCAACAAAGCAAATAACTACATAATAAAATGCTCAAGTTCTGCAAGTCTAAACAAACAGAAAAGGGAAATAAAACTCAATCACAAAGCACCGAGTTTTAATTAAGAATCTCAATTTAAACATAAACATTTAATTTAAATGCATTTATCTTCCCATTTGGAAAACAAGGTGTTAAGTTTTGATGGTTTTGTTCTGTATAATAAAGTGGGATGCAAAATTATAAAGAAACAAAAGGAATCAGCTTTCATACATTATCAGGAGACTTCAAGATGTGTTTCTTTAAGAAAGTATTAACTTTTGCATAGACTAGGGAGAAATTTGGAAACCCTGAAAGCTGACATGCTGAATGCATCATAACTAATATTTAATAAAAGATTTGTAGAATCTGTAACAAGTCCATAGAAGTAGAGATTTTTCTAGGGGAAGCAGCCAGTATGCTCCAGTTGTGCTCTGTAAGACCATAACTTTGAAGCCTAAAATATACATCTACATTAGAAACAGCTGGGATGATGGAGCAAGGAGAAAGGGATTACCAATGAAGTAGATAAAGTCAGGTAATGTCCTTGTAAAATTTTGCTGTAGATTACTCAAATACTGTTTTGATCTCATTGTAATGGACAAAGGTGATTTTTGGGCCCTATCCGGTATGCTGCTTTGATTACCACAACAATGGTATTGTATTTGTTGTATTAGGTTTTTTACTACTAAGTAGATAATGGAAAACCAAATATATTTTGTGATCAGACTAAGACCTGAGGGTGTGAAACGTGACTTGCTTTGGCATTTGAACTGTAAATAACCCAAAACTAGATTTATGCTGAATTTCTTGACTCTCATATAGCTCAGTATCAGACGAATCATACTCTGCAAGGTGTAAATTTTGATTTGAGATTTGGAACATAATCAGGTAGTTTCAGAACTGAGTGGTGGTTTGGGAGCCCAAAGCCCTTTTTGGTTTGGTATACAAGGCCAGAAGAGAAAAAAAGATGCTATTTTGCTGTCTTTTTTCTATCAACCCAATGATTAAAGAATATCTGGAGAGAAAGAGAGATCTAAATGTCAACACCTTTGCTGATTTAAACCTGTTTTTCTTGTTAATCAAAAAAGTGCCTTCATATTGCATACTGTGGCAACTATTGCTCTCAGTTCTCTGTGTTACTAGTTCTGTTTTGTATAAATATAATTAAAATTAATGTTAAGTAGGTGCTAGAATACAGGCACTGCAACTTGCTAGTGAATTTTCTCACAAAAAATGTCACACAATGATAATTTTCTTTATCTCTGATTATTGAGATTATTGGACATGGACTGGAACTGCTCCAAGAAAAGGTATTGTTGGAGATCTTTTCCTCCTGGTGCCCTATAGTTCAAGTAGTCTCAGTCAATGATTCTTTTCTGAGAAGACTGTACAGAAACCTCATTTGAAAATGTAGTAAGGGAACAGAAAGGTGAGTTCTCGTAGCTCCAAGGTAAATGTCTTTCCCTGTGAGGTACCTTTCTTCTTAAGTAAATATTTAAAGTCTTTTATGAAAATGAGGAAATCCAGCAGGGAGACTGTGGAAATAACAATTGAGATTATGGAGCATTTGTCCAATGCTGCGTCCTACTAGAGCAAATGTGTCAGTTCCCATTTCCTTGGGCACTGGCTGAGCTACTCTCTTTTCTGTTTATGTTAAGAAATAGAAAAAGGCACCATCCTCACCTTTTTAAGGATTTTTTTTAAGTCGAGTCAAGAAATATTTTTAGTTAGTGGTTGTTTCTGTTGAAGAAGAAAATGTTGTTTCATATTTGACTGGATTCCTTTGTGTTTGAATCAGCTGCCATTATTTTCAAATTTAAGTGGAACGTCAGACTTCCTTAGTAATATGATATGAAACTACAGGAAACATCAGAGGACATGGCCAACAAAATGGGCAGAAGCCCTGATTGATTTAATCAAAGTTTAAAAAATTGAAATGAATGGTAATCACAAATTAGTTGCATTAATTATAGCATACTGCATGCTAACCTTTAGTGTGGAGCATGCCTAAAGCTCTATTTGAGTTAATATTTTATTAATAAAGGCACCTAACTTGACATAAAAGGGATATTATTTTTATATATTTTGTTGTGAGAATTGTAAAAGTACTGCTTTGCATTATTCTGATGTTTCTAACAGTCACACCACAGATGCACTTGGCCCTTTGCCTTTTGGATTATAGGCAAGACATAGAATGTTGTTGTTTGAAAGCTAAAGTAAATCAGGCTGTTATGAATTGCTAAATGCAAGATCAAACCCATAATCCTCTTTGGACAACTGCTAGGAAAAGAAGGACAAAAAAAAAAGCAGAACTCTCTACCATATTTTTTCAGGCAGAACAGAATTTCTTGATTTTTTTAAATCATATTCTTGCATGCTGGCTGGTGAGTTTAAGAAGCTGTTATCATTGGGAATTAAGAAATTACACTTATCAGTAGATGGGAAATGTTAGTATCAGGAACCGAAAGAAAATACTTTGATATTTCTGTACAGATTCTTACCACCACTTGACATAAAAGTCTTGGCTGAGACAACATAAAACTAACAAGTATGTCTTGGAAGATAATAGATTGAGAAACACACCACAAAAGCTTTACAGAAGATTGGTTTTTCTGTGGTTGACTTAAGGGGCAAATGCAATCCTTTTTGCAGCACTTTGGCTCTATCACAGGTACAGTAAAACCTAAAGCAGCTTCAGTGAAGACACAACCATTTTCAGTGACAGGATGCTGATCCTTAAGATGAGAACATTCTCATAACATCTCCCTAAGCAGTGATTCATTTTGGATGTGTGTGCACTGCACAAATAGAAGGCTGGAAATGCTTGAGAGAGCTGATATGAGTCCCTAACACAACACAAAAATTATTAGCATTTGATTTTCTTATCAAAAGCTTCATATAATAACATTATATTTAAAAGTAAATAAATTATTTTCTTTCTTAAAATTTTTGTGATTGGGATTAAAATTGTGAGCTGTTAGGTACTGAGGAGTAGCATAGTTTACTTTTGTCAGTTCAAAAAGAAAGAGAGGAGGATGGGCTAAAGATTATTTTATAGGGATGTTACAGCAGAGATATTCTACTCCTTTGTTTTTCTTCTTTTTTTAAAAGCTAAAGCTTTATGAGATCTAATTCAAATGTCTTTGTTATGTTTCTAGGTGTCTTAGGATAACTCACCACTGAGAGGTGTGATTTAGCTGAATCCAGTGAAAATGTGAACTCAGTGATCAGGATGGAAGCTCTGCAAAGGGAACACCCCTAAGCCCTTTTTGGGTTTTCAGTATGCAGAGCTGACAGTAACCCCACCCAGGGCCTCACCTATTGCAATTTACAGTTATTCTGAGCTTCTGCAGAGTGCACCAAGCAAAACTTTACTGGCCTAAGTCACTCTGCATGTGCATGAGGATCTGTTCAGAGCACTAGGCTGAGGTTTTATATATTTGAAAAACTCAGGCAAAATTTAATAAATTGAATCTAAGCATTTGTGTTCTATTATTGTTGCAGAGTCTGTAGAGAAAAATGAAAGGACAGCTGTGAATACACTTACATGGAAATAAGTTACGGAAAATACTATTATCTACTTTGTAAACTGAGGAGGAGTTTATTCACCTAACCTTACGTGGATAAGCCATCTAATCCAAAAAGATCATCTGGGATCACTGAGTAAAATAGGAGAAATAGATCCACAGGGCAATTTATTCTCCCTATGTTACTCATCTGACAGAATAGGGACAATCACTCTCCAGATGTACTCATCTGCCTTCACAGACGATGGAGAAGCCTTCCCTGGCAGACTGGTTTTCATGGAATGCAAAGTAAAAATACAAATAAGTATGGGGAAAAATCTGGAATTTTCTTGTAGATATCAAAGACCTTTACTCTTACACTTTAGCCAAATATCTCTAGCCAATCTTCCTCACTCCATTTTATGCCTCTTCCTCTGGGCCATTCAATAGACATGGAAACCAGATCAGTGCGTTCATTTTTGCAGAAACCTTTGCAGAAAACTGCAGACTGTTTCCATACTATGGCCTCTGTTTGACCTCATAATTTTTCTGTGAGCTAACACCTCTATTACCTCTATTTACACACTTAAACTGGACACAACACTCACACTGAGACTTCACTGGAGCAGCGAGAACACAAATGATAATTTTGTGTCACTTCTAGAATCCACTTCTTTTCACAACTTGTGATAAGTTTATTGTTTTAAGAACAGTTTTTTGCATTCAGCAAGTGATACTCTTTTTCACTTGAGTTTTCCATGGAAATATTTACAAGATCTCAGATAATTATCAGGCATACTTTGGAGACTGAAAAAAATTTATAAAGGGTGAGAGACTTTCCTCTTATCCTTTTACAGCGTTAAGCAAGTCTTTATTTGAAACTGGTTTTGCTGTAATTCCTACTATTTTGGTTTTAAAAATGGAAATCACCATCTAAAATAATAAATTCTTCTGGAGTATATACTTATACCATATTTTTGTGAGATTATGCTTTAGGTACTGAAGACGCTATAATTCCTCTAAAATGTTATCCAGATCTAATGCCATCTTTAATATCAGCACTCTTCTTTAAAATGTTTTATTTTGTTCTTGTTTGTTTTATTTTTCTTCTTTGCTTCCTTTTTTAGAGGGTAAAGGAAAAAAGAGAAATCCTCTTCACGACTTCAAAAAAACAGGAGAGTTGATGCTTATTAAAGTAAACAAAACACTGGAAGTCAAAACTAAGCTGTTAAATTCCACAGAACAATGTGCAAAGAGATGCAGCAGGAACAAGGGCCTTTCATTCCCTTGCAAGTAAGTTATGTATCTGTTTTGTTTATTTTTTCCCTAAGGACACATGTATAACAGCCTTTGATCAAAGATGTCACTGTAATGGTCATCAGTGGTAGCTTGTACTGAGAAAAAAATTTACACCACAGATTGTAATATCTGATTTCAGTGATCTTGCTTTACCTGTCCAGAGTGTCAGTCTCTTCTGAAGCTTTGTCTGAGTTGTCTGTCTTCTTAGCTTGCCCAATCTGTAATCTTTTCTATAACATAGCTGAAAAAATGTACTCATGTTAAGATGTGGATGACTTGGGCTGCAATATAGCATTTGGTGAACATTTCTGAGATTTTTATGTCTCTTATAAAATGGTTATTGTCACACATCACAGCTGCAGTATTTCAGCACCACTTCAGACCATATTCTGTCTTCATTCTTTGCACATTACTCCTGCTGAAATCAATGAGAACCTCACACATGGAGCACAGATACATGCCCTGCTGAAGGTCACTGGCAAGTACTGCAAATGTGATACACTGGAGTCAAACCTGGGCTGTGGATAGCCATCCTTCAACACCTGCTGTCTCTTAAAAACACATCGTGCAGCTGATTGCTTATCTGCCTTGTACATATTCTCTACTAGTTTTTGGAACAAATCACTATCATTTTTCTGACATACAAGACTTATATGATCCCCCTGGCCTCTCTTAGTCTAGACCATTAGCAATCAATGAAAGGTCATGGATGCAGAAGAATCTTGGAGAGAGTGGATGAGTTCTGTAATGGTGAGTACTGGGCTAAATGTGAGCCTGAACTTGGAACATTAAAAAGTTTTGACAGTTGGTACAAATGGAAACTAGACCAGATGTGACAACAAAAGCTCTTCCTTGGCAGAGAAGGTTCTCAACCGTGATTTAATTCTTCCGTAAGCTTTTAATTCCATTGTTGCAGGATCTCATTTATATCATTCTGTACTCTGACTATTTATATGTGTAAACAATGGGCAGACTTAACTTCTTTCAGATAGAAAATATTTTCCGGGCACTAATATTTTTCACGTTGTACAAGCGACTCCTTTCCCTGTTGGCAGAGCTTCCATTGATGTCATTGCCAGGAGGATTAGGTTTTATTCAATACAGCAAAACATCCTTGAGTTCTGATCAGCTGCAACAAGGAGTATTGCAAAATTAAGTATCACAGAATAAAATAAATTCTGAATAATGCCAAGCAAACAACTATTCTAGTATCAGCTTAGGAAAACTTTCTTGAGCTATTTGTAGTTGCTCTGGATGCTTTCTCTTGTGTTCCAAAAATAAAAAGCAAGTTAATATATGTGTCTATTCCATTTTATAATAAGATTAATCTAGAATCTCTCTGAATTTTTAAAATTTTCTCATGTTTTCTAGATTTTTTTTTTTAAATGAGATAGTGTTTGATGGGCATCTTAAGGGGAAAATTCTCCCTTCACGGGAGGAGCCATGAGGGGTTTTGAGAACACAGCTTGGAAAAGTCCTGCTCACAGATAACAGAATGGCAATCTGTTGTGTGATTACTTTACAGTGAATATGGAGAAGGAAATATGATTATTTATTCTCTGAATTCCCGTTTTCCCTGGCAGGTTTTTAGCATGGAAGGTGCTAAAAACCTGCTTTAGCAGTAGAAATGTGGGTGATCATGTCTTGCCTGTGCTACCACTGTGCAGCAGAGCACATGGGAATTTTCCTGAAATATCAGAACATTCTTGTGGTTTTCCTTTTGGCCCCATATAAGTCCTGTTGTAGTGTGACCTGTTCCTTGATGCTACTGTAAACACACATTTTACGTGTGTTCCCTTTTAAAGGATCCAGTGATTACCAAGGTTTCCCTTTCACTCCTAGGATCCCAGTCTATAACTTCATACCAGCACATGGTTACTACAAGGTGAAATTTGTTGCCAACTTAAATGAAAAACAATTAGCTTCCTGCCTGCTGTGGGAGCATTCTAAAATAAGAAATAACACAAAATGACATTTGAAATGCTCGAAATACGAGACTTGAAATTTCCTATGTTTATTGACATTTCCATGGCTTGATCCTCATACTCCATATCCATGCAGCAGTTCTCCATCACTCGGGTCACAGCACCCATGTTTTATTTTTTGGATGCAAACTTTATGTAAGAATTAAAAATGGAATTGCTTTGTAACATAATTGTGACGATAGCACTGGGAGCAACAACTTCTGGGTATGTGCACTGCGAGGTACACAAGCAGGAACAAGGTTAGGTTTATTTTTTGCCAGAAAGTGGTAAAGTAGCAGATTTCAGGCACTACAGGCTTGTAAAAGTTCAAGCACTCCATATTTTCTAGGGGGAAAAAAAATATGACAGATTTCTTCATTATAAGTTTCTGTATCACTTGCAAGTAAATTTTGAGGGTTTTATTGGTTAATCATTAATCCTTGCTGGTTTTAATTCTGACACTTTTTTGTTGAAACTAATGTATGTCACTTTTCAGAACAGATGTTTCCTCTATTCCTTTGCTGTCATGATTGCACAGACCTTGTTCATCTCCAGCTGAGTTACAAGATCCTTATCTAGGCTTTTTTCTTTTGCATAACATTATTCCTAAAATCCTCCATCAAAAAACTCCTTAAACTCACTTACATGGTGTTTTTGACTTCATAAATCTCTGGGCATCTTTTTCTGCCTTCCTTATCAGTTTTATCAATCTGCTGCTACTGCTAAGCTGTTCTGTTCCTTTGTTTCACCACCGTTTCAGTCCATTATTCCCACTGCTCTCCTACAGTCATCCTTGCAGTTTTTCCCACTCCAATTCCTATGGATGACAAAAAGGTAATATAGTTACTCTTTTATTGGCTGCACAGGTGACTTTTGCAGGTATGTTCCTTCCTTAGCTGCAAAGTTGTCACTGTCTTATCCTTTGTTATCTGCTTGGAGTGTCTGTATTTACACAGGAAGGGATTTCAGTGTAGACAACAGAATTTCAGTACCTGATAAGAAAATCTACAGACTATCTCAGTACAAAGAGAAACAAAAAAATTGTTGTGATCGACAGTATGAGTAGAAGAAAGTCCAAGAATTTGCTCAAATATGTTGACTTTGGAAGTATAAAAACCCTCCAGATTTGGGTCCAAGAAAAGATTGTTAGAAACTTTTATGTGGAGAAGTGGTTGAAGCCAAACTGGAAAGAAACCAAAAGGCAACTGAAAGGCAAAAACTGAAAGAATTGTTTGTAAACAGTGCATTCTGCATTCCCACTTTAGGAGGGAGGAGCGGAAACGAGAATGTAATTGGAAAGGCAGGAAAGGTCAAGGATATTTTTGTGAAGATGGAGTGAGAGGCACTTGGATATGCTTGAATTTGAGAATCAGCCAGAAGAGAACAGAAGGCTGCACAAGGGCAGAGGGATGAAGGTTAGCAGGTTGGAAACATTCAGAGTCAACAGAGTAGAGAAAGCAGTTGGATGAAAAATCTGTTTGGTGATGGAAACGATAATGAAGATGATGTTTGAAAGAGAAGGCTGGGGAGATTGGATAGGATCTTGTAGTATTTTTAACTGAAGCCAGCAAAATCTCACATGGAAAGCTTGTATGGCAAAATAAATGAAGATCAAGGAGCTTTTTGTTGAGGGATGCAGTGCTGAGGAATATGGCACAGCCAAAGTATGGATGAAGTGTAAGAAATCTGTGTGTCTTTTGGATGTTCTCAAGTAGGGTTAAAATGCCTTCTCAGATCAGAATAAAATATCTCAGAAGGTATGGGATGAGTGACAGAAATTCAGATTTTGTGATAGGCTAGAGGAAATAATGTCAGTGATTTGTTATTTGGTTCAAATGAATAATTAAAGAAAAACACCTGTGGTGTTTTTTCTTCCTTTTTTTAAATTTCCTTATTGGAATAACTATTGCCCCCTCCAAGACAATCAATTGTGTTTTTAAACTCCTTTGACATATTTTACCTATACTTAGTAACTATCCTTTCAAAACTGTTTTAGGAGAAAAAAGTCCTCATTTTTCATTTAAAGTATTGAAAGAAAGTGTTTTTACTCTTCGGATTTCTGTTTGTCTTCCTTGTCCTCCCCCATATCCAGTCAATTCAGCATGCATTGTACTCACTCCTAGAAAACAGTTAAAAATAAGAGCAAAAAAAAAAGAAGACAAAACCAAGCAAGGTTAAACTCTAGATACACTATCACAGTTTAGTTTATTTATAAAAATAAAAAAAATCTTGTTTTTAAACAGCTCTGATTTTCTAGGCAAGAAACTGATTCTTTGTGCTTGAATTTTCCTCAAACTAGCAATGTGAGATACTTACCTATTTCAGAGGCATACTGTAAGCATAGCAAAGAAGATGTTCTAGTCTTTGTGCTTTTTTCCCAGAAAGCAGCATAACTGAGGACACAAATGCTGTCTCAGTCACATTTATCTAAGTTTTAAAATAAAGATCTTTAATGACAAGGGAACTCTTAGATTAGCGTGAACAACCAAACTGGTATTTAATGTAATGACCACACCAATTTAATTTCTTTGTTTCTTTGCTCTTGTCAGCACAGTTGTGGGTTCAAATAGTAATTTGGACTGTTTCTCTGACTTTCCCAGTAAAAATAAATCTGATGTCATTGCATGCTTCTTGGCAGGCCATGTGTCATTATTATAAACCACACAGAGATTTTTTTCTCATCCAGATTTTCTTCGCAGGGCCTTTGCTTATGACAGAGTTACAAAACGGTGCCATTGGTTATCCTTCAACAGCTTGACAAATGGTGTGAGAAAGAAGCAAGACCATGCTTTTGATCTGTATGAAAAGAAGGGTAACTGATTTATTTACTGATTTTGTTTTTCCAGCTATGGAGGGGAAAAAAAAGCCCTGAGGTCAGTCAGTGATTTTTTGGCTGTAGGAACATCCCGGGCTGTAGGAGCATCCTGGGCATGGATGCTTTTATGCAGCTTGAAAGCTGCATCCTACAGTTTTATTTACGCATATCCTGAGTTTGCCCTCATGCAAGTCTACGTAATTGCTCTTGGTCAGTTTTCCAATCTACATATTTGCCTACCATCATACATACTCGTTTGAATTCTGCGTTTCAGCTTACTACGCAGCAGCTCAGTTGTATGAGTTACCATTTATTACTCAATATTGCTCTTATTTACCTCATTAATAGTAGGATGTTAAGTCCTCAGACATGGAGTTTTGTTCAATCAGATACATTGGACACATTTTCTGGATTTTTTGGAGGTCAGATAGTGGTCAATATTAGGGAAAAAAAAAGAGGCATGTATGTTAATAATTTAAAAATATTTTTAATAATTGAGTATTTAAGGGCTAATAAATGATAATTTTATGTCGAAACAAACGGTGAGCTTAAATTTTTCATACATTAACCAAATCCATAATTTTCTTCTATTTCAATAGACTATGTCAGAAATTGTATCATTGGAAAAGGAGCAGACTACAAAGGAACAATATCTGTTACAAAAAGTGGTATCCAGTGTCAGGCCTGGAATTCAATGATTCCCCATGAGCACAGGTAAGAGTTCAGGAGCAGAGACAATGGGAATAGTGCCCAGACAGTTTCCATAAAGCATAAGAATTTATGGGAAAACTAACTTTAGACAACAACATCTCTTAGGTAAATTCCTGCCTTTCTCCAAGAGATGCCATTCTCCAGATCCCAGAAAATCCTTATCTTCTTGGACCTTCTCCAAAGAAGCCTCTTCTAATGCCAGCCTGTGTGTCTGTATCCCTTCCCTTCCTGTGTTGGGGTTTTCTTTTTTTTTTAGCTGTTTATATCCTTTTGATGTTTTAGCTACTGGCAGAAACAAAACATCTGCATTATTTCAGCCCAAGGCCTGGAAGTTTATCACTGTTTTCCAATTGACTCCCAAGGAATAAGCAGTTTTGAAAACCACGTTACTAGGAAGTGGGAGATATTAGTCCACCTATTTGCTTAGTATATAATATTGCTTGTATATCATACATAGTTACTGTCAATTCTCTGTTATTTGTAGAATATATTAAACTCTATGGACAACTTAGGCCAGGCAACAAACCCATGGAAAAGACTGAAGTGACTATTGAAATCCTTCCCTTCAGATCATACAAGCAATAACTAAAGACTGAGGGAGCATGTACGAGAGTTAACTTCTCAGATTAGGATCTGGTGCAGTGAGAAACTGAGGCCAAACCTACACCTTGATCATAAATCTAGTTGAACTCTATTGGCTAAGGAAAAGGAGAAGAAAGCCAAAACCTGAAGCCAGTAAGAGTAATGGTAAAAACAGATTCAGCTCCAACAAATGTTCCCGGAAACTAGTAAAAGGGCTACGAAGATCTGGTCTACTCTTTAACCACCTCTCTTCCAACGTTTTTGTACTGGCTTTAGCCATGTAGATAATAAAACCTTAAGAGACAAACCCAAAGTGTCCTCTCACTGTAAGAGTGCTATCCTCATTGCTGCCTTTTGCTCTGGACTCCCAATGTCAGCAATTTGTTTAGGAGGAGCCAAACTGGAGATCGCTGGCAAGGAACTGGGCTGTGCACTGCTCAGTCCTGTTCTGACCAAATCAATCCAGTGTGCAAGAGGATATCTTGGAACAACATTAAAAGGCAAAGGATACTTGAGTTCTGTCCTCTTATGATGTGTTACAAAGCTAAGCCTCAGGCTTGGTCTTACTGGACTTGACGCTTACAGTATAGACAGCAGTGTCTGCTTTTCAGTTTGGGACCAGATCTGCTCTTAACTGGGAGCAGATCATAAGTACCACCAGAGCCCAAAGCAATGACTTCTTGAGACTTAACACCTTGAAGTATATATCTTTGTCTTTCAGAAGTGAAAGAATTCTAAATCATTACAACCAAAGCAAGAATGAGCATTTATTCTATGTAATATACATGAGACTTTATTTAACTAGGGAATGGAAAGTGTCTGGATAGCACACACTATCACTAAATTGCCTTTTAATACACAACATACAGAGTTTTATCACATACACAGCTTTATCCAATGCATTTGGACAGCCACTCTTCTACGATGAGTTTTATGAGAATGACTCTTCTCCTGCCTTGTGCAATAAGTTTAATTTTTAAAAGGTCACCGGATAAATGAGGTGGCTGCATGCTAATTTTGTTTTTCAACATCAGAAAATATGATTTCATCATCAGAGACATGAGGGAGATGGGAAGAATCAGACAGTAGTGGTGTGTTTGGAACTTATTAGTACAAAAGACTTAGATTTTTCAGTCAGTTTTTCTCAACATCTGATAATCACAAAGTGCCATTGGAAAATAAATCCCTTTTTAATATTTAAAGGAGAAATGTATTTTTAATTATTTTTAAACTTATATTTCTAGAAAGAATTGAAATAATTTGAAGCTTTAAACTTTTGCTTCAGTCTAGCAAGTCGTATATTTATTTGTATTCATTAGAACACAGAGATTCCCAGCAAAACCCAGCTTTCTACTATTGTCATCTACATCCTAGTACAGATTTTAAGAATCTCAGAGAGTTTTAAATTGATAAATCCATTCTAAAAAGGGCTCAAAGAGATATGGTCAAAGAGTAGACCAGTACTTCATAGGCTTTTGGCTAGTTTCCATGGCTTTCTTGTGGTTGAAAATGTTTTTACAATTACACTTACTGGCTTCAGTTTTTGGCTATTTTTTCTTTTTTTCCTTACCTAACATAGATGAACTAAAACATCAGTTTTAGGAGTGGCCCTTTTTTCCATTTCTGGGTAGGTTTTTACTGGAATGCATCTTTTCCTTTCTGAAGAATGTTGCTTCTGTACCTGTTGAAGCCATTTGTATATCTTACCCATCTTGTGTTCCTAGTGCTACTGATTGAAAATGTTTCTTTTTTCTAATGTTCTTACAGCATATCTGATGTAATTTGAGATGCCTTTTTCCAGTATTTTCAAAGGAGCAGAAAAGTAAAATGGAATATTCTAATATGCCCTGATGTACAATTTTCACACATCTGCAGGTTAGAAGGTCTCATCAGAAATACTTTCATGGGGCCCTTTAATTAAACAAAAGTTTAGGATACTTACATTATAAGACTACAGAAGAAAAACAGAAGCAACAATTTTATAGGCAGCAGGAATGACATAAAAATTAATCTCTTCATGCACTAAAAATAATATAAAAGCACTTTTATGTAGTGCTTCCACATTGCATTGACTAGAACCACAATGTGATTAACAGCGGTACTTTTCACTTCAGTTAGTTCAAGTATTTCATTAATGAGAATAAACTTGAGTAAAATGTCACATGTCAAAATTTTCTTCTTGTTTCTCTCTCTCAAAATACTCAAAATGCTAGTTATTTTCAGAATAAAAGGTGCATTATTTCTGGTATTTCCACCAAAGCTTAGATATTCATTTTAAAAAATGGAAAAAATCTCACAAATCTCAAAAACTAAAAAAAATAATTAAGCTGATTTACAAGTCTTATGTGATCTCCTATGTAGTTAGCCCAGTATTTCAATTATTAAAAAAACCTTAATGGGATATATCTCTGAATTCAAGGTGTTTTTGAACTACAAAGATTTAGCTGCTGTTTAATGTAACATGCAGTGAAATACCACTGGATTTGTCTGCAAAGTGCAGCCTGCATGTGGTCACGAGCTGTTGAAGTGGCATTGACCAGACCAGCTCTGGGTTCCTTACCAAGGGGTTAGCTGTTCCTTATTTTGTGGGGAAAATAAGCTAACATTACTTCTATGTGTAAATATTTATATGTGTCTATATGTCAGTGTGTATGTGATGGTTTCTCTAGGGTTAAGCACAAACTTTTACAGATACCTGAGAAGTCAACACCTTGACCCTGGACATTTTAAGTCAGATGGGGTACTGTTAAATATCTGAACATATACAATGCAATTATGAGTGGGTCTGTAAGGTGACAACGGTGGGGCTTGTGGCATAACATGAAGGAACACAGCTAGAATGGCATCTGGGGAAATCTCCTGTGCTGGAATGCAAAGCAGTTCATGGTTTCGGGCACTGAAAGCCTCTCAGCAAGGTGTAGCACACACTCAGTCACACTCACGTGCTCCTCATGATCAGTTCTTGCTGCTGCCTCACCAGGGATGCAGAGAGGTTTCTCTGCTCGTGGGTTTCACATATTAGGTGCACTCTGGGCCCAGATGGACCTGTTATATGTGCCAACATGCACAGGAAAGGCAGACCTCAGACGGGTACAGATCCAATGAACCCCTATGCACCCAGAGCTCCTGGAGGAGAATGCAGTGCAGGCTGGCAGGGAGTGTGTGACTGCCTCTGGCTCTGCCCTAGATAGTTGGTTCTGGACAGCTGAGGGATGGGAGTAATACTCTCTAGAGCACGCTACGGGCTAGACAAATTGTCCCAGAGTTAGGCCATTTAGGTTGAGTAATCCCAACTGGAGATGTGTACTTGTGTACGGACAGATATTTGGGTGTGTGCACTTGCTTAGGCAGGGTGGAGGGAGAAGGAAGCAGAAATGTGATTTTTTTCTAACTATTTGTAAAAGTAGTATGATTAACTCGAATGTTTGCATGCTCTTATACTGTAATGATTGTCATTTTAAAACTAGCTTTTTGCCTTCGAGCTATCGGGGAAAAGACCTGAGGGAAAACTACTGCCGAAACCCCCGAGGGGAAGAGGGAGGCCCGTGGTGTTTCACCACCAGCCCAGAGACACGCCACGAAGTCTGTGACATCCCTCTCTGCTCAGAAGGTAACCTGCACAGCCTCTGCAGAAAGCTGCCTTTGTTCTGCTGACAGCAGCTGCGCAGAACTTCCAGTAGTCACTTGCTCGTGGCCTTTAGAGAAAGTACAGGTGATTTCTCAGCGAGAGTAACTCGTATAGCAAGAAAAGGAGGCGTTAGAGGAAGAGGAGATCTTCCAGTATGCTGGAGGATTTCAGGCTCAGCAGCTTTTTTCAGGTTATGGAGAAGCTTGAACAATGAAGTTGTGCTGATCACACAAATGTGACCCTTTGTTTTTGCTTTTCTAGCCCATAGTGAATCCATTAACAATTTCAGTATTACTATGTGATAAAATCATCTCGTGCCATTCCATGGTAAAATCAGCTTTTCATCTTCTTTTTGATGAAAATGTAGATACTGGATTACAAAATGAAAGCTTAAGATAAGCATGCATTTTGTGTTTTGAATAAATACTGTAAATAAGTATAACTCTTAACAAATCCAACCCCATATGACTTTCAAGTCACAGAATTTGAAAGACACTTTATATGCACCATTGCATTTGTTGACTTTTAGGTTGTGTTAACCTCCAAACTAAGACCTTATATCTTGCTAATCAGACAATTCAGTTCCAGTCAATCGACCTATTTAAATATTCAAGATAGAATGCCTTTAATTTTCCTGCTAATGTGTCACATGCAATACTTATGCCGTTGTTAGGAAAGGAAGAGGAGAGGGAGGGAGGGAGGCAAGGAGAGAGAGATAAAAAAGAAGGAGGAAGAGAATAATTTACAAGCAGCTTGAGAATTTGTTAGAACATCTCATATAAAGATAAACTTATGTGAGTTTCAAATGGGATAAGACCTTGGGCTCACTTCAAGATGAACACTTCGGTAGATGATATTTTGTGATATCTGTAATTCCATGAAATAGTATTTTCTAAATGATCCCTCCTTAGAATTACTCTAATTAGGGAGTACTTAAGAAGTTTGTCTACAGTTAATTATGGTGAATTTATTTTATATTTTCAGACCTCTTGTTCTAAATTTTTTTCAACAATGTTTTAAAAAACCTTTGGTAACTTCTGCCCACTCTACCTCCATGCACCTTACATACTTTCTTAAACCAGGACTGAAAATGTTTAAGTTTAAAAAAAAAAGTTTAAAATGTTTAAGTTTAAAAAAGTTTAGCTTAAGCTGCCAAAAATCATTGTTATCAAAAAGATGCAGTATCATATGTAGCTGAAAGTGCTGGCTATTTAAACAGACATACTGTACAGCACTAAAATTGGAATTCAGCCATTGTTCTGCACTTAAACTTGTCCTGTAATTATACTATGACTTACAGTTATTTAGAATAATAAATGGCATTTAATTAGATTATATCACCATTAAAAAATACTTCTTCCTTAGCTATATGTCTCTTTCTCTTACTAATCATAAGAAAGATTAGTAAAAATCTGATAGGAACATGAATGCTTCTAGTAGCTCACCCCTACCTGCTTCAAAACTGTAAGTGTCCTATAAAATAATATACAATTTAAGCATCTGGATTAGCTCCAACAGATACAATTAAATTCCAAAGGGCATTACACATACCAACCCAACAGAAAGATACCATTTCTTAATACCTCTTTAGGTTGGTTTCAATATATAAGAACAGGGACAAGTTGAGGGTTTTTTTGTTTGGTTGGTTTTATTTTTGTGTGTGTGTTATAAGTTATCAGTATAATAAATGACTAGTGTCTACTTTTTTTCCCTAGTTGAATGCATGACCTGCAATGGAGAGAGTTATAGAGGGCCAATGGATCACACCGAGACAGGCAAGGAGTGTCAGCGCTGGGATCTTCAGAGACCACACAAGCACAAATTTCGTCCAGAGAGGTAACCTCTCCTCCCCCCCAAGCAAGGCCATGTGGTCATAATTGGAAAATTACACACATTCTGGAACCAGCTGAGCAAAACTAGCATTAGGTCAACTGAAATTTATGGAGTTCACCAGTTTTAGATGCTTGGGCTCCTGGCCCATGGGGTAGGCTGGCTACTGTCACGATGGAGATGCAGGATGGGGAGTAGAGGCTGTTTGTGCAGTTCTGGTTACATCCCATGCCTGATTAGTGCAGTGATGCACACCTACTGCTTTAATTGATCCAAACTTTCTCCCTAGCTTCATTGACAGTAAGTAAATAACCTCTGAATATTTCTGTATATATTGATATGTAGCTGCAGTCAGCTTAAATACCTTAATCACATAGTAAATAATGATTTAAAGTCATAAATTTTTGTTAAGTTTCTTAACACAATTAATGAATATAAACTTCCAATATTGTCAAGTAACAATATTCTCCTTTTTGAAATATTGAATAGCATTAAAACTGTAGATGATCTTCCATTATAATCACATTTAAGTATCTAATTTGTTTCATCAAAGTGTTTGCCCACTACATCTGTTTCTTCACCCTGGGAAAGGATTTAATCATTCAGTTTAGCATTTTATGAACATGGATTTCTTTCTTAGATTTTTTTTTTTTTTTTTAATTTAGGTACTGATTCACGGTGCCAAAAGTTGAGTCAGAAACAGCAAGGCAAATTTCATTCCTATTAGGGTTTGTCCTAGAGAGCCAAATTCACCCAACTACAAAGGGTCATCTATAATACACACTTCTGAAACTATTGTGGGAGGGAGGTGCTGTGCAGGGGTTAGGCCACACAGGAGGGGGTCTCTGCTCATCTCAAACTGGACCACAGCTTCATTTTAGTTTTATTCTGGATTTTGGCTTAACTCCATTTATGTATTGTTTTGAATAAACTTAAACTGCCAGACGAAGACTGCAAGAATCAACAAAACCAGAATGATTAAGAACTTCCACTGAAAGTATCTTTTTATACGCTAAAGTGTTTAATTAAAGAAAACATTATTTTTATTCTAAGAAATGTGGGTACTGGTAGATTTTAGAAAGCCTGATTATTCAGCAAAATATTGAGAATCTGCAGTTTTGAAGTTTATGTGGTATAATCTGTTTTTTCCCTTGGCTTGGATGATCTGCTTCATGAATAATAGCAGACTATCCCATTGTTCTGCCACAATAAATATTTTGTATTAGCAGAGTGGGACTGAAGACAATCTGTCTCTGAGTTTTACCATGCACTTACTGTGCATTCTAGAATAAGTCACAGAAACAGTTTTGTTCCTTGGGAGTGAAACATTTATAGAACTCCTGGGTACAAACAATAATAATTCTACTGTCAGGAGGAAATTTCTTTTTTTCCATTAATTTCTGATTGTTTGCAAAATGGCTTTTCAGACTAACCACAGTCTTACGAACAGTCGTCTTCCTTTTTGAAATAATTCCTTCAGAGAACATCTTGAGAGTTTTCAGACAGTAATAAAGTGTTTTTTTAAAAAAAAACAAAAAGCAGCCCATCCAGGTTGAACTGATCTGTACTGGCTTTCAGAATAGTAAATTAGTCCAGTGTATTTCTGATACACTGATGTTAATTTGCTCTGTGAATGGTCACTAAAAGTAGTAACAATAATACTTTGATTATACCAGATTATTAAAATGTTATGGGCTTTGGTTTGCTGGTTTGGTTTTCTTTCATAGGCGTGTAAGTTGAAAATAAGAGGTCTGGAACAAATGACCCATTGAAACACAGCAGTCTCTAGAGATACCTACAATATATCATCCAGGTGTAATGTAAATAACCTGGAAATCAGGAAGGATTATCTGGATAGATTTAAACCTATTTTCACTTATGGCTTCATCAATTGCAATGACGTAGAAAAGGAATAAAAATGGTAATCTTTTCAAATGCTCTGGTCTGCCTGCTCTTGGACAGTGCTTTTGGCTTAGGGTAAATACAATTCATTTTTCTTTTTTTGTCACCTTAATGATTTGTTGCACATTGACTCCCCTCAGAGGTCAGTTACTGAAGATGCTTACTGTCTGCTAAGATGTGATCGAAGCTAGGAGATGGAATCCCCCCAAAGAGCTCCAGCATAGCCCATTTTTTGCTGTTTGTGGATGCAGAATTATATTCTGATACTCCACTTCTCTTGTGTACTTCTCATGGGCACAGTTATGCCTCGAGATGGAAGGAAGACCACTGAGGATAATGTCTTGGGCATAGAGCAGCATAGGGGGAGCAGTTTTTCGCATTTTCAACACAAATATCCTGTGAAAATATTTATTGGGTGGAGGAAAGTAGGATTGAAGTGCAGTATAGGAGGTGCATAACTGCAGATATCCTTTCATTAGTCCCCTGGTTTATATCTTTTGTATGAAAATTTACTTTATAAAAAAATCAAGTTTCCAGTCCCACGTCTTTCAAAACAAAGCAAAGGGGAAAAGAAATATTGGTGAAGAGCTTTAGATACTAAGTTTCATTTTAGTTCCAAGAGAGCTGGAGATCAGAATCTGTCTCTTTAAAAAGAATAAATGTTATCTCTTTGGCTAATATTCTCCTCCCTCTTCCCTAGAAACTGAGATAAAGTCTTTATTTCAACACCAGATATGTATCTTGATGTTTCATTTCATTTTTGGCAGTGAAGTACAGCTACTGCTGTTTCAAGGGGGGAAAAAGGGAAATATGTAGAGTTCTGAAAGATCTCTGAAACCTCAGGCTCTTTCTTGGGTCTAAGAATGGGGTCTGTGCCCAAATGTACTGGGAAAGGAGGAGAGTGCACAAAGAGACAGCTCTCAGGGAATCCTGCATAGCCTCACTGTTGAATTGTGTGGAACAATTTGAAGCCCTGTTGTTTATCTTATTGTTATTATTTGTTTCTTAAAGGTGTTAGTTGACCTTTGTTATAGGAATTGTTACTTGCTGGGTATAAAGGAAGGTAGAAGCCTCCGTGAATATTGGGGGAAGAGCCATTGACTGGGAAGGCTGCTTTTGCTCTCGAAAGGGACAAGTAGATCTAGTAGGTGAAAAGATATGGCTCACAGGCACTACTCCATCCCCCAAAGACACTCAGAGCTTGATCCTGGATGAACATCTGTCCCTAAGTTTTAGTTAGTTAATAACGTGTTTTTGACATTCTGCGACAACATGACATATAATATTAGGAAGGATGCATTCAGTGCTAAGACAGACATTTGTAGTCTGGATTACAACATGGCTTCTTTACATCCCCAGCTGTTTTAAAGGCTTTTTGTCAGCTATGTCTGCAGATAATTTGCCATTCCTGGTCTCACCTTGGTTCTTAGGTGGTGACAAGCACTTTCCACGCTATTTGACATGGAACATGTTCCACCACCATCAGAGCTCATCGCTGCACCTACTGGTGGCCAAAACCATCTTGTTTTCTGCTGTATTATTAGCCCACTAACTATTTCCTCAGGGAATCCTTGAACAGGCTTCCAAGGATTGGAACTTGTTCCTTTATAGTTCGTCTTAAACCTAGCAGAGAACAGGGTACTGCTGTTACATCTAAAATTACCACATTCTTGACTGCCATTGAATTCTCAGTTTGGTGAGGTTTCTCCTTGGTGCTTTTATCATCATTTTAGTTTTTTCCTTTTTTCAATTCTACTTAAATCTTATCCTTGTCCATTGTATAGTTGAAGGAACCTGATTTTCCTAAGAAATGGTAGATCAAGGTGCAAATGAGTCAAAATTAGCATGCAGAAAAATCATCCAGGCAAAAACACCATATTTTCCTCTGCTTGTGTGAAGCACATCTGCTCGCAGTTGTAAATGTTTCAGGTTCCCAGGTAGTTAACTTTGTTGTTCTCTTACATACTTTTCATGTTTCCCTCAGGGGCAAATCTACTTTTCGTTTCTTTTGCAAACATATTTCAATAAAACTGGAAAGCCAAGACAATTTGTATTCACTAGAGAAAAAAAACCCTGATGCATTTATCTCCTTCAAGTTTACAGATGTTTGTATCATATAGTTATACAAAAACCCCCTACTTACCTTGGATATCTGTCTGATCATCAGTGATGGCTGTAGGAATGTGGAAACATTTAAATAGCACAATAGTATCAATTCCTAATGAGATAAAGTTAGGAGGAAGTTATTTCCTTATTTTTCTTCTTCTTTCCCCCAATGCTTGAAATGAGGGCATGACCAAAAATGAGCTCTGTTACAAAAATGGGGCTATCATTAGTAGCATATCTACTCAAAATAGCTTCCAGTTTGAACCCAGGGCTGTTGCACTGACGAACCTGTTTCCTTAATGAGCCTGGCATGGCAGGCAGTATTTAGATAATCCACATTTAATTGGTCTGTTTCAAAGAAATGCGTGGCTTAAGTGTCTGGTCATCAGTTGACAGACACGAGAGCAAGAGTTTAGCAATTAGTGGAGTTACCCCATCCGGTACCCTGTGCATTAGCACAGCAGGGAGTCCCCTCTGCGGAGGTCTGATTCTGCTGCATATTTGGAAAGTGTTTGTATGTTATTAACTTTCTAACAGCATTTAAAGAGTATTTGCATCTATCCTACAGGATCAGACCCCAGGTTAATGGGAACCAGCCCTTGTCTGCCTCTGCTGAAATCTGTCCTTTAAGTACCTTGTAGAAGGCAGCGCAGTGTTGCCAGGAAGACTTCCCTGACGCGTTTCTCGTTGTGGTTTGCAGATATCCTGACAAGGGCTTTGATGATAATTACTGCCGCAATCCCGATGGCAAGCTGAGACCATGGTGCTACACTCTTGACCCTAACACCCCCTGGGAGTTCTGTGCAATTAAAATGTGTGGTGAGTTCAAGCAAAATTTATTACTTCCTTTTCCTTTCCAAAATCTGGACACAGATATTTGAAGCAGTGTAGGACCACTGCTAGTTCATTCATTGCCATTCACTAGCTTTTAAAATATAGCTTTCAAAGAGGGTTTCCTATAAACACTTTTTATTTAATCTGGACAGGAAGGAAGAGTTGTGTGTTACTTAACACTGGAATACGTGTGCCTTACATATTGTAAAATGCATTAAAATGTAGGAAAATCAAGAACTAAAAAAGTGAGGAAATAAAATCATGAAGACCTCATGTACAGTGTTAGTTTGGCCATGCTGGGCATTTGCATTATCACTTGAGAGTATCAAATATCATTTAGTGCACACACACCTCATCCGTACTCAGTGTCCTCTGCCAACACCTCTTCACTGCTTTGCAATTCTGGCCTTGGTGCTGCACATTATTCACTTTTGTGCTGAAGACAGAAATATTAAATTCCTCTTGGGTCTCTCTGTGTTATTCAGCACTCCATATTAAAGCACTCCACAGGCAATTAATTTCTTTTCATCCATCAGCTACAAGATGGTGGCATTTGTTAACCACACTTTAGAGACAAGGAATTGAATCAAAGTGACATTAAGGTGTACAGTTATTGGATGCTCACTTTGAGATGCTTTAGTTTAGCATTTTAGACTTTCTGCAGCATGTTCTGTCTTCAAAACTCAGACCATCTTAACTTTGGTGATAGCTCTGGCAGATCTGTTTTACTGATAATTAGCTGTCTTAAATGAGAAGTAAAGGGACAATAAGAAAGATAAAACACTTGGACATTCCCTGAAAACTTGTGTAAAGCAATTTTACCAGGCTTTTATGGTAACACAGAGGCTAAGGAACATAGTAGAATCAGTTTTGTTGAGACACACTTTAAATATTGGAACGGGTGGTGGGGAAGAGGTAATAGCTCTGAAATGAAACTTTGTGAGCAGCTGCTGCCTAAAGGGGGATTCTCCACCTTCACTTAGAATTCTTACCAAAGCCATTATGACTTGTATATTCAGAATAATTCAGAATTTTCTGTACTTGGTGGTTCGTAGCTTAGGCCAGTGTAATGTCTTGGAGATTCAGTCAGGTCTAATCAACTTGTCTGTTTTTGAAATCCAAGGTTTGAGTAAGAATATTCTGTACATCCTGCAGATGTACAGATGCAGAGTAATTGAACTTGCTTTATCCTATGTCAGTGTAATTCCAGTATGGGGTATTTAAACTACCAAAATTATTCCACTGTAAAAAAGGCAAAGTTATTTTGATACTTTGGGCAATGTCTAATCAGGTTCTCCAGAGACAGAAGAAACTTACCCAGATCATTGCTCGTTTTGGATCAGGCACCTATTAAGTCACACCCATGCTGAAAGATGGTGTGAACTTACCTGTGAACTTACCTGTGAACTACAGTACTAATTCATGTCAAAGTATCTAGACTTACTGATAATCTTTGGTAAAGAGGAGAGCTCAGTCCTTCCCCTTTGTAAACACAGACGGGCTTAGTTATGCAAGTGAATCATCTTTTAATTTTTTTGTTACTCCATTAAGTAAGGAGCTGTTGCTTTGGATTTTTGGCCTGTGTTGGTTTGGGTTTTGTTTTGGTTTGTGGTTTGTTTTTTTTTTAAACTAAACTAAACTGTGCTTCCTACACTTCTCCAATTATTAGATAACGTATGAATCATGTGTAGCGTACTAGAACTGTTCTTTTCCCCTGCTAAATATGTTATTATTATGAAAAAAGTATTCCTAAGTTACAGCTGACTGTTTCACAAATGCAACTTTTATAAACCTTTATCCTTTGGCATTTCCTGAGCTGATGTGTCAGTGTTCTGAGGATTCACATCTGGCTTTGTTGGTCACGTAAGCTTACGCCCCATGCAACTTTCAGAATCTACAGTCTGGCCTCAGCCTTATAAAATAGTTGAGTGGAAGATCTGCAAACTACTGTATTATCACCTTTGTCCACCAAATCATAGTAGAGTGCTGAAGAAAAGGTAAAGATCAAAATGAAATTAAAAAAACCCTCCAGACACGGTGTAATGGTTTTCATATTGTGATGAAAGCCTTTTGTCTCATTTCTAGGCAAAAGTTCACTGAAGAAACTAGAAATTCTTTCCTTTAGTTAGAAACTATATTAAAATCAATGGAAATTTCACATGTAAAACTGTATTTTCACTGAAGAAAACTGTAGCTCTTTTGAAATTAATAAGGCAATCTATATAAGAAAAAATACAAAAGTAGTGGTCCTGAGAGCTTAATCCAGCAGATATTTTCAAAGGGTATTTCTCATAGGCATATGACATATGCCCTCTACATAAGATGCAGTGCTGCTTGATGCTTTCCTTTATAACCCAGTGAGAGAGTTTATTGCTGATGCTACTGTTAAATCACCATCTTGATGGCCAGAACACTAACAGAAAATATCAACCTCCTATTTTCAGTTTTCTGTCTTTCTTGAGGCTCATAAAAAAATTGTTTTCCCACCTCCTAGCAGGGAGCCCAAAACACTTGACTATTCTGGGTTTCAGTGGCTGCTCTGTGTTTCTGAAGCTGGGGCTGTTTGCAATCTCAGAACACTAAAAAGAGAACATCATGAGTTATAGGTCTTTATAGCTTTGTGGTTTGGATTCTCACACAGGTTTTTAATTCCTATGCTGAGGACTGTTTATTTAATTTACAAGAAATACTAATTAGGAAAAAAGCTTTGCAAATCCAAGTCCTTGGACCATATACAAAAATGTAGGTGTCCTGTCTTTGGGGAGTGACCGCAAGGCAGCATGCTGCTTGTGGCTTCTGCTACATGCCGTGAGTGCTATTGTGCTCTATAGCCAAAATGCTGACAACAGCTCATATACAAAATTTTCGGCAAAAAACTTGGTGGAAGGAAGTGTTTAGAAAATAAATATGGTTTTAAGACTAAAGAGAGAGAGGGCATTTTAATTTTACTTGCAAGCATAGAATGCAGCATAAAACATTGTGGCTTACAGCCAGGGCTGTGAGAAAGAGATGACAGGAGCAATTAGGAATTAGAGATGGCTCAAGCTGCAAAAACTGGATTTGGATTAAGACTTTGGGGACCCCAGGACTGGTTTGAAGTTGCTCACATATGTGGCTGTGGTTTTGGCTTGAGACAATTTTTAGTTAGAAGAGAGGATAAAAGGACAACTAACAGCAATGAAGAAGTGTAGGATGAAATGAAGAAATGGAAGCAGTGCCAGCAAACATGAAAAAGGAAAATTACTTTATTTTGACATGAATGAGGACTTTGGCTACAGGGAAGACAGGGTTAGGGAACTAATACTGCTTTAAAAAAAACCCCAAACGGGTAGCAGCATCTCTATGGATGAGCTGTAGGGCAATCAGAGAGGTGCTGAGGCTCATAAAGGAAGCTACATATATCAGCCATTTGAGAACTGCTGAGCTTTTTGGAATTATTGTGTTAATTATGGACAATGTTTCATGGATGCCTACATGATGTCCAACCAACCCAGATGCCTTTACTATGGATTTAGCCTTTGCCTGACAGTAGTCAGGAGTGACCAGAGACTGAAAAGCCTTGAGAAAATTCAATAAGACCACAGTTTAATGGGAAAAAACAAGTAATGAAACACTAAAATTAAGAATCTAGATCTAAAATGAACTGTTGCAGTGTGCCTGCAGCCTTTGGGAAGACAAAAACACAATATTAAATTACTTGCTCTTTAGAAACAGAGATTTCAACTGCCCACTTGAATACACAGTTCTGATTAAAGAGTTATTTGTCGAATCATTGTATGTACACAAATAAAAGTTACACTCATTTAAGCTTAATATCTGCAAATGATAAAGATGTTTATCGAAAAGAGATTGATGTTTAGTTGTTGATAAAGTGCTACCTTCCATCTTGCTCCACAAGGAGACAAAGAATAGGTCCCATGTTCACTGTTTATGCAACAGCATAATCCACATTTTCTCAAAAAGGATCCTTCTCAAATCCTTTTTATCATTTCTACAGTTTTGAAAGTGCAATTTAAAAACTCTAAACCTGAAATTCTTTTTTTAATAATAGATTTAAATAAAAATTGTTTTAGTTTAAAGCCTTGTTGTAGCCATTGGAAGAGCCAGGAAAGGTCTCTGTGCTCAAGGACAAATAAACTGTATGCTAAGCTGAAAGTTTTAGGTGACAATACCTTCTTCAGTACTGTGATTCTTGAGCTTGGCAATAATTGATTCCTTCACATTCTCATATGTTTTTACTGAAAAAAAGAAAAACACTAGAAATCAGTGGGCTTTCTTTTCCCATTCTTGTACTGTGTCATAGTGCATTAAAGAAAATGTGGAAAAGAAGGAACTTCCACTAAGCTACTGCCCAGAACTGTGAATGCCCTTGCTCGAGGAAGAGATGCCTGAAGGCAGTGTAACTGAGCATGAGCAGCTTCAAAAAGTCACTCAGCTTTCTTACTGATATTCGCAGAATTTCATGGATCACGTTTAGAATCAACTTTTAAAAGTATTTTTTACAAATCAGGGCATATTTTCCTTCTGTTGACTGATACTGTAGAAAAGACATTGCATGAATATAAGCAAGAGCAGGTATTTTCCTCATGACATAATTTAGGACTCTGCTTCTTTTCCAAGTATGTCTTTTTCCAAAAACACTCAGGTTGTATTGTCATGAAAGAACATGAATTCTCCATCAAAATCTCTACCTTCTTTTAAGTCAGCAGGAGTCTCACAATTGACCTAAAATTTGTGCAGGATTTTCTTCTGGGTCATTCGGATGAGAGTCAGAAATAGTATCTAGCTGGTTACTTCAGCTGTGGAATGACTCAAGGCCCCTGCTGACTCCCTCATGCTGGCATTGCTGTGAGAACCAGAACTGGGAAGACTATCTGTGGCTTTATAAGGCTCTGGATAATTTTTCATCTTTTTACTTAAGCATCTCTGAATGCATGAGATGGCCCTTATTGATAAAGTTATGTATTTTGAAGTATCAAAATAGGGAGGGTTTTATGAAAAAAAAAGGATATCTTTGCATTACTGCTCTTTGGTTGGGGACTTTAGAGTGAACATGTGAAGGTAGAAACACTGCTAATGGGAAATCCCCTCATGCAGCTGTCTGAATTACATTTAATCTTAGTCATCTAGAATTTAAATAAGAAAACAAAAACCCACAAAGTTCAAAAGTAGCAAAATGATGCTAACAATTACCAAATTCTTCTGTTCATAATGAACCTTCCTACAGGAGTAAGTAGTGACATATAATCGATTAATTATAAATAGTAGTCTTTTATAAAATGATATTTTGTGTGATCTTTTTTTCACAATACTTTTAATCCCAGTTCAGAACTGTAAAAGTTGAACTGAAGCAAAAAATTCTGGGAACTTCCATTATGAAATATTAGTAAGTACTGCAAATTAAAGATTACTTGTTGATTTTAAATTAATCTAACTAAATTCATAGTGTCTTTCTCATTGGAACAAACCCTTGGATTTTCGGATCCTAATTTATATTTTAGAGGAATTACTGGGATAAGGATGGAAATTCAGTTTTACAGATTTTTATCTTGATCTTCATTTTTCCTTGTAAGAGAACTGGTGAGTATGTTCTTAGGGCTCTTTCACCAATTCTCTGCACATCTCATGTTCATGCTCAGAGTTATAGAATTTAGTTAATTTGGTACGTGGGCTATGAATATTTAGCCTCAAGAGCAAGACCAATATTGAATGGAGATGACTCTATAAGTTGTAGGCTTGGACAGCCTGGGCACTTCTTACTTTGGCAAGTGCTGTATAGTCTGCAGTGTCACTGCTCCTCAAGCTCTTGCCATTCCTGTGCACATCCAGCCCAACTTTCATTAACAGGAACAGGGAGACTGTTCCCATCATGCCTGTTTGTGGACTCGCCAGCTGAATGAAGGATTTCTCAAGGATTGGTAAGTTTTGAACCTTCTGTGAGACTCAATAGCCAGAATAGGAATTGGTTCTGAGGGCACAAGCCCTCAGAATTTCAAAATTAAGATTCAGAAATATTTTGGAATCTCATTTTTCATATTTTAAAATGAGACATTCGTAATATATGCAGGTGGTACAGCAAGGAGGTTTTGGGGAGGGCTCTGTGGACCTGTTGGAACAACAGAACTGCTTTATTAATTAAAATGAGAATATTTTAGTGATCCTCCTCATTACTAGAATTCTTACTGAGAGCTACCAAATGTAGTAGCAGATAATCACATTGCAGATTTTGAAATAATTTCTCTCTTAGCCATTATAGTGCAGTAGTGGCTTGGCTGTGCAAGTATTTATGACAATGTGAAGGTTAAGTTTTTCTGGTGTCTTTACATTGTAAGTTTTGACATGGCCAAGTTGTAAAATCTGATCTACAAATAGAGGTCGCTGTCCAGACATGCAGTGAACGGTTCAACAATGAGCTGCGTATCTGCAGACGTAAAATGAAAGAATGCTCTTCAAAGTTACTCTGGCCTTGCTTAAAGCAATTCATGCATTTCTTATTTCATTTCAGGCATGTGATTAAAAAAAAAAAACAATCCCATATAATGATACATATACACGAAACTGATTACATTTTCTTTAGCATGACTGAGTACAGAGCAGGTGCACTATACAGTTCATTTCAGTTGAAGTAGTAACTTCTTGTGTATAGATAAAGTCTTTGCAAGAGCTTGCAACAGGTTGATTTTTTTTGTGCATTATTAGTATTATTTAAAAAGACTTTTTGTTAGAGTTATGTAGTTGTAATTTATTAATTTACCTAGGAAATATTTTGAAGCCAGGGTTTATGCTGAAATTTATTGTCTTAGGAAACTCTTCTCCCCCTAAGTTTCTTATGAAACTGCCTCCCCCAAGTTTTTCCCTAATTCTTTTTCATTTTTGTAAAAGCAATGTGCGTATTTTAAAAGAAGACTAATACATATTTGAATGTGGCACAGCAATGTTCACTCTAATCCGCTTAGAAGCTATTTTAGAATAAAACTCCCATTGTTTTCATATATTATTTATTGCAAAAAACTGAAATATTGCAGCTATTTATTACTATTAGTTGTATGAATTCATCTTTTTGTTGTCTAGTTATTTAAAAAGTGATGTATAAAGATTAAACACATGGTTACTAGCTGCAAGCCTGTTTGATGGGTCCCCTAGAAGGAGTGCATTTGTCAGCCTGCAGAAGCCTCCTTGTGATACTTGCAGTGCCATATCCTTTTGACTTTGGAATGAGATTGGAACTCAAAATCCATTGCAACAGGTCAACATTTGCCTTGGGAAGGACGGACAGGAAATGAATTTGACCATGAAACGCTGATTTAAAAACATCAACCAGATGAAGAGAAAAAGGGATGCATGGATAAATGTATAATTCAACCGCACAACTTGATGTTATCATTTGACAGGGAAATGATCTTTAACGTCAAAGATCAGTCAGCAAATCAGCCAAAACCATCTGTTACGACATTTGGTTTCCTTAAGATCCATATTTTCTCCAAGTTCATGGAACTGGCTCAAGTTACCAGGAGTGAACTACATTATGAGTAACACACAAATACTGTTCTATTCACTGGACCATTTGAGGAAAACTAATTAAGGAACTTTATTAACGTACTTACTGGTGGCAACTAATGCTTTTAAGATCATTAATAAAATTAGTCTTGCGAACAATAGCAATTACCAACAGATATGCAGTTACTTTAAAAATATTGTATTGGGAACTTCTGAGGATATTGCAGAAGTGTTGCTCTTACTGCAGTGTATTTAGTTTTGTACTACTTTGTATATATCTGATGCAATATCTGTGCCATTAATTTGCAATTATGAAAATTGCATAAGAAATAAAAAGAGCCTTTCGAGTTATGTGAATGAGTCATTTAAAAACCACTGTTTTTCTGAATTTAGTTCAAGACAGCCCACACCAGGGTGAGTGCAGACTATATCAACATCTGTAAGAGATCTTGAGTCTGATGAATTTGTTAGTCTTTAAAACATTTTTCTCTCTGTTGAGAATACTAATCTTTGATTTCAAAAGCTGGGACTTTTTTTCCCTCTTTTAACCATATGAGGCATAAAAAAAAAAACCTTCTAGAAGAATTTAGCACATTAATTTATAATAGGATTTATATTCCTTTTTTTGTTATTATTTTTTATTTGCATCTTATTTTTCCTGTGACCTGATATTCTGGGAATTCTTTAGAGGAACCCAATTGTATTTTAATCCCACAAATATGTGTTTAACAGTGCGTATGTGGGTGGTCACTCAGTTTTTTAAAGCTGAGGGAAAGACATTTGCTGAACTGGAAAAAGTAACCAGGAATATCTTCTGATCTCCAGTGATACAGCATAGGCCAGGTGTCTCATGCAAGAAAATACTGAAAATTCTTTGCACACAAGTGGATAAAGTAGCATAAAGTCCAGCACTTACTTTGATTTTGTGGATGTTGTAAATGTGAAGAGGAAAAAATTACTCTGTAATCACATTGGCAATCTCACCAAAGAACTGCAATTACCATGACATGAACATCATGTAATCCATGACTCCATCTGTAAGGTGGAGTTCAAACCTGACATCCTGAGCCACTCTTAAGAGAATGACACAGCCCTTCTTGTCTGGGTCTGCAGATGAGAGCGTGGTGAACGGTACGGAGGCGGCGGCTGAGACCACGGCGTGCGTTCGGGGACAGGGCGAGGGTTACCGCGGCACCGTCAGCACCGTGTGGAGCGGGATCCAGTGCCAGAGGTGGGACTCACAGTTCCCTCACCAGCACAACATCACTCCTGAGAACTTCAAATGCAAGTGAGTAGAGATGTGTGGGTGTTGTTACTACAGGGGGGAAAAGAGCTGAGTTTCGAAACATTTAGCAAGTCAAGGCACCCGAGTAGTCCACAGGGTCCCTGTCCCTGCTCCGTGTACTGATGCATCCACGCTACCTGCTGAGTGCTCAAAACCTTCTGAACCTGAGAAAATCAGTCTGTTGGAGACCAGCAAAGCCAAACAGCTTTGCCTGTTCTCCTGGGGGCCAAATTTATCCCCAAAGCTCCACAAGAAGGCTTTGGCATCGAAATGAGCCCTTGGGAGAAACTGCCCCCACTTCTGGGTGAACAGCAAACACCAAAGAAATGAAAGGCTGAATGTTTGATGTGCTACAGAAAAATAGGTTTGTAGTTTTAGGAATTGCCTCATATATTACTATGGGACCAAGATGGAGATTTTAGGGTGTCGGTCCCTTGTCCTTCTCCTTCTTCCCTCTTCTCCTTCTTCTTCCCTTTTCTGTGACCTCAGTTCCTATCATGTAGTAATTGGTAGAGAGAATTTAGTCTAGAAGAGACTTGTTAATAATATTGATAGTTATTGGATTTAGAAACAAAATAATGTATGTAGAATCTTTCTATTTGATGATAAACCTTATAAAAACTCCCTGCTCTGGATGTCTGCGGCCATTTTCAGCACCTGGACACAGTGGAGACACTGTGTTCCTGAACCCTTGATAACCTAGAATAAACAACCTGAAGCAGCAACAAAGTCATTTGTTATTTGTCCCTGACATGAGAGATTGAGAAAAAAAAGCATCCCAGGCACGAACCCCCTTGGTGGGACCCTGACAGGATCCCACACAGTCCTTCAGATCTCAAAGCAGTAGTTCTAGATGAACTTGTGTGAAATTCTAGCGATTTTTATGAGTTTTTGCTTCAAGCACGTATTCACCAGTTTGATTGTGAAGTGTCTGGATGTGTTCCAGACTGGAACCTGAATCCCAGCAGTGCTGATACCTTACCACTGCTTTTTTTCATGGAATTAAAAACTACTTCACAGTTTGATTGCTGACTTTAATTTAGTATGTCCTAAATATTACCTAAATGTAATCTTCTTGGCAATAATTAACATTTATAATATCTGAAAACACTTCTTTTAGTTTTCATCTTTTAAATCCCCTTTCTGTCTTATTACTAAATTTAGTTGCATCAATTGGAGTGTTTTACACGGGTCATCGAACCTTTCTGTACAGTTCATAAGCTCCCAAGATGTGAATAATTAACTAATTTCAGGCAGTTACCTTAGTAATGTTCTTTCAGTGATTTTTTAACTAAGTGTAGAGGAAACCTCGCTGACCAGAATGGAGCCGCAGCCCAGTTTGTACTAAATATCTTTATTGATGGATAAATATCAGTAAGAATTACAGTATTAGGCCCATTCTTTCCATAGTCTGTTATCAGTAAGTGCTGCAGATGGAAAAAATACAGTGAAATATGGAGATGCACAGAACATGGCAACAACTGCCAGGAGATGGGGAAATAAAACTTATATTTGAGACGTTTGACTATTTCATGCAAGCTGCAAAAGACATTTAAAGATGTTCCCCTGTGACTAACTTTTACTTTAAAGGTAACAGCTGTATAGAATTTCAATGTACACTTTTTTTATTTTCCACAATTCAGTTTCTTAAATGAGTCAGTCATAGTCTACAGCACTCTGTTTCTCCAAACTCAGCAGAACCATTCAAAGTACAGGGAGCTTTAAGCACTTTGGTAATTCTTGCATTTAAAAGCACTTGTAATATATTGCAGATGTATCCAATGTCAATTGCATGCAAATTTTGATGGAGGATGCTGAATGAAAATATTGTTAATCTTCAAATGAAATCTTATATCCTGTCAAAACACATGTCTGCTGAAAATGAATTCCCATAAACATATCCTTATTACAGTTAATAAGTTTTTCTAGACACTCTGTTCTTACTGGCTCCTCATCTCCTTGCACTTGACATTGATCAGTAACACAGAGACCTAAAGGAGCCTATATTTTTGTTAATTCACAACAAAAAACAATGGACCACATTGGTAGGTTTAGGTTATCCCTGCTGTGAGCTAACATATTTATTTTTATAGGGATTTGAGGGAGAACTACTGCCGAAATCCAGATGGATCTGAATCACCCTGGTGTTTTACCACTGACCCAAACATCCGTATTGGTTATTGCTCCCAGATTCCCAAGTGCGATATATCAAATGAACAAGGTAACAGAGGAAAGGGTGATAACATGATTTTAAGTGAATGCTATACTGTTCCAAACAGCAAGAAGCAGTTGTATCTGTATTACACCTCTGTGGTTCCTCTTTGGCTTTATTTGCATGGTTGGGATTCATTGTGGTGTAAATGAGATTAATTTCTCAGTTTAATTTTTGATTGCAGCAGGGAAAGCTGTGGCAAAGATTTGATTAGGTCTGATGTTTAGACAAGGTGAATCTGTGTATCTGCTCTACTGTCTTTACCTTTCTTAGTTTGAAAGGCCTTTTTACACAGCTGAGATGATTTCCTTGGTTCACAGTCTTTTTTATAATTGCATATGAGGCTACCAAAAGTGATTTTTTTTCCTTTTTCTTTTTTCTTGAATATACTTCCTTGTCTAGAAGGAATTGATCCTCTTACCTAACTCTACCTGTGCGGTTCATTCTGAGTCTTCATGCAAATGTTTTTCCCATGAGGTCTTGGTATTACTGTAAGGAGTAGTGTCGCATCCTGAATGGATGTCAATCATAGCATAAACTGAGGCTAAGAACTCAGACCTATAACCCTACCTCAGGCTGTATTAACAACTCCATCTTTAAGTTTTAGCCAATTTTTCTCATGAATTCGAAAAAGTTGCAGTTGCAACACTCCTATCAAAGAAAGGATTAAACTTATACTCATTCTGCTTCTTGTAAAGTCTCAATTATCAAAAAGTAAAAATGCTGATGAATATGAAATTAAGTGCTTTATGCAAAATGTCTTTGTAGTTCTGAACATTTTAAACAATCCTCTTGAAAAGTCTCAAAAAGGCTTGTGATAAAAGCTTATGAATTAAACATGACTTCTGCTGGAGCAAACAGGCAAGTTTTTGAATCACATTAAAATTAAAGTCATGTTGATTTTTTGATTTTGCTACAGTAGTACTTAAGTCTAGAATTATATACTGTTGCCAGTATCTGGAAGATACACAAAGCTAAACTGTGTGCCTGTTTTTTGTGGAGGGAGGAATAGGGGACCATTTTTATTGCACTTGTGTAAACTATTTTTGACAACTTTTAGAATATTCTGTGTGACCCTTCAAAATTAATCATAAACCAATTATTTATGAAAGAAATTTTCCTAGTTTATCTAAGTAAGACAAAATTTAAAATGCTACTGTGTTGAAATTGAAGGTCTCAAACAGGAGATTACATATGTAAATTTGAAAATGATTTTCCATTTTTCTTCTGATATGATTTATATAATTGTCTGATTAATAGTGTATAGCATCTAGTAAATAGAACACTTGTCTTTCATAATTTGGATTACTGATGGAAAGGAGAGTTTTCTTCTCGATATTGCACAATCATCCTCCACTTTTTTGTCTCAACATTCTTTTTTCAGACTGTTATCGTGGCAATGGCAAGAGTTACATGGGGAATCTATCCAAGACAAGATTTGGGCTAACTTGCTCCACATGGGACAAAAATATTGAAGACTTACGTAGGTGTGTACATATTAAAGAGAAAGAGATGGTTCAGTGAGTCCTGAATAAATACTGCCTCCAGATGGCAACTCTTTTTCATCTGCATCGATTCTAAAGTAGCCCCTTATGCCCTGGAGCTTTCAATATCGTTGTTTTCCTAATCTTTATTTTTATCTTTTTTCTTTTTTTCTTCATGTTTAAATATATTGCACAACATGACTTTGTTTGGGCTAACCACTAATTGCAGGCTTTGGGATGTTTCTGTTTAGTTTCCTGGCCTATTTTACCCCATCCTTGTCCTTGAAAGTTTGGTCCAATGAGAGGATAGTAGGAATGAGACAGGAAATGGTTATCTCATCAATCTCATCTCATAGCTCATGCTGCTTCAAGGAGGAGGTTGGACTTGAAAACACCTAATGTCCCTTGCAGCCTGAAATTGACTCTTAAGCCCACAATCCAGTGAC
This sequence comes from Vireo altiloquus, assembly GCA_013396875.1. Taxonomy (NCBI): domain Eukaryota; kingdom Metazoa; phylum Chordata; class Aves; order Passeriformes; family Vireonidae; genus Vireo; species Vireo altiloquus. The sequence goes on from VZRF01006086.1 coordinate 544,404, forward strand.
ACTGACATCAAAATGCCATTAAAAAGACCTGCAATTTCTGATGTTTATTATTACTTTGGCTTCATATTCAAGTAGTAGAAATGGCAAGTTACTTTAATTTATTAGTTGAAGTAAAATGAATTATCAGAACTATATACAAAATAAGGGATTCATAAAGAGTTTTGCAATGCATGAGATATCACACACTAGTGGCTGTGATGGAAATGGTTTCTCCTTCATTTTCCTTTAGTTTCTGAAGCTGATGCAAATGTGCCAGTATTAGCTTTGGTACTTGTTGAGTCACAGTGCTGCACATTTAAGCCATTGTCCTCTGGAAGGACTGTGTAAGTCAGGAAGTCAGCCTTTGGGGAAGCTGTATTGCAAAAGGCAGACTGCAGTGGTCCTGACTGGAACCATCACCTGGACTACATGTGTTTCATCCCACAGATAGGATACATATTCCAGTGTGCTGCCCATGTAAGGGAAGCAGAGGTTTAAGCTCCTGCTTTCTAAGAAGCCTCATAAGTCTTAGTTTGCTGTGAACGAGACAGTATAAACCTACTGGATACTTGATGCAATTGCATGCATCTAATAGAGCATGGATCAGCCTTTCCTTTCTTACTCCCACACATTTTCCATCTGGGAACTTCTTTGGGGAGTTATCTGTCTCACTGAAACAATTTCTCTGGTTATGGGTGTGCTAGAGGCAGCCTGTGTGGTTGGTTATGAGCTAAAGGAGCAGTACAGCTGTAACTAAGGAAGCCTGTATCCTTGTATTCGACAAGCCAAAAGTAAACATCTTCCTCCGCTTCAGATTTTGACCTCAAAATTTCACATCTAAAGTGTTTCATGTAGGTTTGCAACTTAGGTGACCTATCACTGCAGTTTGTCTGAGCCATTCATCTTTCTCCTTGCCTGCTGATCATCCTTGCAAACTTCTCAGTTTGCCTTTCTTTTCCCTTTGATTCAGCTTTGTAGATTCAATGCTTCCTTGTGCTGTTAACCTGCAGGAGGAGGTACCTGTGCTCCCCAGAGAGGCCTGCACATTTGCTGAGGGCATCACAGGCACTCTTCTAATCAGTATGATGATCCCTCCTGAGGGTATCTAAAATCTAGAGATTTTAGCATGAGTGGGAGATCTAGAAGTGTCCCAGCTGTCCAGTGGACAGAGTGCTTAAAATACCATCCAGAGGAAAGTTGGAACCAGATCCAGCAAATATTTGCGTCTCATCCTCCCTTTGATTTTCACCAGCCCTAAACCCTGACCTGTAGGCTTCTCAATCAGCTAATAATACAATGTGGAGCAAAGCAACATTTAACCTTTGAAAATTTGGGCTATAGTATAAAGGTTTTCAACACTGAATTTTTTTTTCCCTGTAGGCATATACAAATATTCAGAGAACCAGATGTTAGTAAACTGAAGAAAAACTATTGCCGCAATCCAGATGATGATTTTCATGGTCCCTGGTGTTACACAGATGATCCTCTTGTTCCCTGGGATTACTGCCCTATTTCTCGATGTGAGTACTTGGTACGCCTCTGGCATTGTCAGCTGTGCAGACACCCAGCGGTGTCACATGCATATGCACACCTTACCATTGTCACTTGTGGCAGCAGAAAATGTGTGATCCTCTCAAGAATCAATTGTGCGTGACTGAGAAGGAGCAGACAGAAGCTGCTTGTGCAATTTATGAACAAGGGGTTCTTTTCCTTGACCAGCTTGGAGATTTCAAGACTTATTTATGCAGCAGGAGCACAAAGAGGCTATTACAGATGGTCAAACATTTTCCAGCAGATCTAGCTATTGAATGAGGGCTGGACGGAGACAAAGAATTGTCTAACTGTCAGAATGCTGGCAGTGGCCTCAAGAAACCCAGGCAAAGTTATCTTCTGGGCTACAAGCTTCAGTGTCTTTGAGTGATCTCTCTTTGTAATGCTAGGATAACTCACTATATATATGCTGAAGTGGGTATGTGCTATAAAGATTAGATTCTGTTTTTGGATGTTTATGGGATGATTTAACTCCTGGAAAGCATTAGGAAAATCATGCCTCCAAAGTTGAATGTTTAAATCCAAATAGATTAAATAAACAGAATTAAGAATCCTAGGGAATTCAGTAATAAACTGATGACAAGTAGAAAAAGATAGTTTTATGCTGAAATATGTGCAATTCACATTTATGTTCAAAATCTTTCTCTTCAGTTCTTATTTCTAAGTTACTTTGCTGTATGTTCTGGGAGAACACTTAAATGGTAAATCAGGCTTTTGAATGCATGTCTGTGATCTCTAGAGGTTAAGGATAATGTTACACTCATTCCTAGCGGCAATCTGCTGCATTTCCTCATAGTCTGAACTCCAGCATCTCTAAGAAGTGGTATTTGAAGTCTCAGGTGATATTTTGGCATCTATGTAAAGAGTAAACGAACTGTGCAAAAGGTTATTTGTGTCAATATAAATGAAGAATAACAGCTGAAGAAATACACTTTTTATTCACTTATTCTGAGTTCATTATTTGTATCTGCAAATTCCTAAAGATGTATTCTCAGCAAACATTTGTAAGGTATGCAGAATTGGTGAGTAGCACATTTCTGCAATCAAACACCAGAGTGGTAATATGCCTATTTTACAATTGTAACTCATATGGACTAGTATTAAAATACTATAAATATATATATATACCTATAGTATGTGTGTTCATATATATATATATATATATTTGTTTAATGATGGCAATCTAGTTGGATGAGACTCTTTAAATTTTCCTTGTGCAAATTTTCAGCAGCTACACCTGTACCTCTAGCTCATAGTGCTGGGTCACTCTGTACATGTCACTGAAGGGAAAAATTTGTAACCAAGTTTAAGCACATTTATTGTAACTGTTTTTTTTCACTTGGACTAGATGGAAGAACTGAACCAGATTTGGGGGAACATTTTTTGATAAGAATAGGTTTTTTCTCATAGGAACTTAAAATTACTTTTGAAATTTTTTAAGGAATTGAGACTCTCTTTCAATCTTATTTGGATTTAATCACATGACTTCTAAAGTTCCTGAAAGCTTGAAGCAAAGTCGTAACTTCGTTTTTCAGCATTTGCTTGTTTGAATGAAACATGTAAATTGAACATGATAGGCAGCCTGATGTCTTGAGGATTCAGCCAAGAAGAAAAATGCTTGACATTTCTGTAACAAAATGTTTATTTCTTATTTCAGTCTATTGGAATAAAATTCTGCCTTCTTGTTAATCCTTACTAAACACTGCTGTTGCAGCCTATTGAAGAAATCATTGAAGTTCAAAACTTTGTGAACCATTAAAGTTAACAATATACCCTTTGCTGTTGAATTTTACCATATACAATTTTAAAATGGATTTTAATTTTTTATTATGGCTATCTTATGTGTCTGTCTAGGTGAAGGTGATACAACTCCTACTACAACCAGTTTGGATGGTAAGTAAGTTCGTACATGAACTGTGCAGTGCATGACTGTCCTCTAGGTCTAGACGTTTCTTTCCAATTGGGAAACAAGATAAAGGTCAGTTAAAGTTATAAAAAATCCAACACACAGACTGAGCAAAATTAATTTTACAAGACAAAATTGGGGAATAGCTTTATTACACTCCTTTATCTATTCTCACTGTCATGTCTTGCCAGTGGTGAGATTTGGTAATGAGTTTCAGTGTTTGCTTTTTAACTATGTAAATCTCAAGAAAACTATTTAAATATATGTATTTTATATTCCTTATGGATATTTAAATAGACCTACTCAGCTTCACTGAAGTAGTTTTGATGGCCTAGAAATATATTGCATTAGCACAGGAAAGTTAATCCATAATAAATATTGGCTTTCTTGTGGTCCTTATGTGCAACTGTGCAGGCTTCCTACCACTGTTTTTTAGTAAAATGTGATCTCTGGACCTGCTTTCAGATACTGCCATTCCTTGTGCCTCAACAAAACATTTGAGAGTTGTAAATGGAATCCCAACACAAACTAACGAAGGATGGGTGGTTAGTTTGACATACAGGTAACTATCACTTTGATTAGAAGGGCAATACAGCTACTAGGATATTCGTTTTGAAATTGTAGAAAATTTCAGAAAAAAGAATATTTCTACATTGCATTTAAATTCTTTAAAACAGAGAATCAGCATTTCTCTAATGTTAGTTAATGACATAGTATTCACTCTTCTAAGTGAAATACTTTATATGTTCATTATCACCAACTTATACACATGAATCTGCAAAGCACTCATAGTGTTCTGCTCTTTCAATTAGCTACTGCAGACCTTTTCATAACATTGCCTTAGCATTCAGCATTAAACTGTTTATTTTAGAGACTGTTAGAAAAAAGTTGAATTTGAGATCGATATTTTCACTTTGATGGCAGAGCATTTAGTTGTGAAGTGCAGGCTTCAGAATTTATACCTGTGTCAAATTGAGCTTTCTCCTCACGTCATTGCATGCAATTAAAATTTCTTTAG